>JAOANR010000015.1:1408909-1546572 GCA_030278955.1 Hygrophila difformis
GCTAAATTTTAACGTCTAAAGTGCTAAACTCTAAACACTTATATCCCCAACATTTAACTATATTACCAAACACCATTACTCATATTTATATCAATTTAAAAATATTTACACCATTAATTTCAAATTCCAAAAGGGATTGAGACTTAGCCCAAGCAGTTAAACCCCTAGCTCTCCACCTCCAGGTTGAGGATTCAATTCCCAATTTCCCACCGGCCCCTACCCTCCCCTTTGTCTATTTGTAATTATATGGGATGGGGGTCCCACCACTTTCTAGCCTATACAAGCAAAAAATAAAAACTCCAAAATCTAAAATTTAAATTTCAAATTCTAAACACTAATGATTTCTGGAATATAACCTTAAACATGTACGAACATCTTAATTCTCAACCCATGCCACCATGCTTCCTAAAAGCGTCGCTGTCTGGTCCACCCTCGAAATGTCTGCGTGAATCTCACGCTCCGTTTGTGCCACATAATTAAGGTTTCGACATGAAATTATTGTTGCTGTTAGTAGTAATAGAGATTTTAACAAATGAATTAATTAATGGTGAAGACCGACAAAAGACACAGCAAGGATAAGCGAAGGGACTGAACTTGAGTTGGGAATATTAATTAGGCCGCGTTTGGCGTCGCATTTCATTCATTAAAAAATCACAGGGGTAAACCTCTCGTCACAGGTCACCCATTGCCACCACTTTTCATTTATGAATCACGATATATATTCTTTCAAATGTTATTTGCCCTGTTTGGCCAACCAATTAAATCAATCACTATTTTATAAGAGAATTTAAGATAAGTTAGCTTATTTAAAAAGACATAATAAGTTAAAACAGATCAATTTTTTTTTAATCCGCTGCAAATAGCAGTATTTTGAATTTTAATTTATTCTAGGAGAAAATAGAGTCTCGAAATTGTCAAACAACTAATTGTAAATAATTATTACTTACAAAATCAGTTAACGTCTAACAGATGATTCTCAAATAGAACCATTATTATTCTTTCTAGCCCGCATAGGTTGTTTAGACAAACATATTATTATTTTTTTTATTATAAGAAAATTTTATTTATAAGTTTAATAAAATGTTTTTAATTATTTATTTTTAAGAGGTTTAATAATTTATGAAGTAATGTGATGATTTGAAGGTGGTTAATAAAGTAGCTAACCGCCTAACTATATGACTTGGACTACAAAGAATGATCAATAAGCTCACTCAATCAAAAATATAAAAATGTGTCGATAAGCTAATTTAAGAATTCTTTAATATTATTTTATAAAAAAATAAAAACATTATGTATTATCAAATCATCATGTTTGAAACAGTATTTAACCTATACAGATTATAGAGGGAAAAAAAAAAAAAAAAAACTTTAGTTTGTACGCTTGTCCATCTCCGCTCGGACCAAACTCACATGGTCCGATCCCGCCTAGCTCCGGCTTCCAAACTGTTCAATATTTGTTGAGCCAAACACTCGTTTTAATTATGTAAGGCGTAACGGGCTCAACCCATTTTGACAGCTCTAACTCTTTTTTTCTCTCTCTCTCTCCTTGTTGATAACATTACAGAAGTATATGATAAAGTTTATACGCATAAAATTATAGATCACCTGAGAAAAATAATTTTTTGAATGTGATCAATACATCATGGTTTGAAATTAATGTATTGAACGTCTTGTACTTATTGAATCATAGTTTTGAAAATTTCATTATTTTTTTTATAGTAGTATTCTACAAGTTTTTCTTGATGCCTTTTTAAATTTGTATTGCCCTTTTGTTAATCGAGTCGAATTGGATCATAATCCAATATTCATCATATAATTGAAATTATCCAAATCACAAATTGAATCGAACGATCGAGTTCCTATATATGTATGTAACCATGTACTTCATATCTATAATATTATACATATATCTTGGATTTCGAAGATATAGAAAATAGTTCATCATCCTTCACTCTAAAATAATACCGACATTCAAAACTATTTACAATTACTTAAAAAAAAAATAAAAAAAAAAAGGATAAAATGCTACAAATAGACAGACATACACATCTCATCTCATGGGGATGGAGGCCAAAATCTTGGACAATGAAAGGAGTTGGCACTAAGTTAGGACCTAAAATAATGTAATATACTAATAATTTGATCTTTTTGAGAGTACATCGAATTATGTTTGCTACAACCAATATACTAGCTATATCTTTTGTAACACTTCCATTTCTGCATTTTACGGAACTTGACTATGTTTTGTCCATCGAACTATACTAAAAAGTTAGATCAAAGTCACTCAATAAATTATTAACTACGCAAATGAAAAAAATATAAGAAAACGAGGAATACATGGTACTAACTAGTCACTACTATTTGAACAGTCATGATACCTTAGATACGGTACAGACCTTTTAATTGGTCTGTACCTACATCCTAATCATTTTCATATAAAGAACAAATTCAAAACCAAATTATAGTTACTAGCTACTTTTCTCCAACTATCATCTTCCCCCCACCAAAGAAAAGAAACCCAAAACAAAACCATCATCTCTCTCCCCCCACCCCTCAAAAGAAGAAGGAAAAAAAAAAAAAAACCCGAAACTGCCAAAACCGTCATCTTGACTACTAAAAAATCTTTTAAACTCATCAGTTGCAATCACTCTCTAACTGTACTCGGGCAACTCTTTGATGGGCGAAATTATTTAAACATCCCATCGCCGGATGAAGAACCTACGGAAGAAGTCATGCCGAAAACGTCCAGTGAAATCATGTCCATGTATGAAGAACATACAAGATAACCCATTCAAGGTTCCGGGGATAAAGAATCAACGAGCGAAATCTCAAAGATGAGGTTCGTGATTCAACCAGTCTACGTGTGTGATGCGTAGTCCTATCTATGTGATGCATACATATGTTAATTAGTGATGTAAAATCTTATTTGGGTGTTGGTGTAATCAACTTGTAAAATCCCATCTTAAAAAAAAAATATAAACAATCCTGCAATTATTGCCTGCAATGGTTGCACGTGACATCTATAAGTGTAATTTGCACAACCTAAACTTGTGAACCCACAAATGCACCCCTCAAGAGATAATATATATATATATATATATATATATACTAGAATTCTCTTGACGGCGCGCGCCACGCTGCGCGCTCCCGGTAAGGAAAAAATATTATGGAAATAAAAACAAAATTAATATAAATAATTGAAAGGTCAGATGTCATTCACAAGGAAATATCTAATAGAAACTATGGTACAATTTTTTAACACATTGTGTAAGAAAATAAGAAAATCACAATATCAAAATTGAAATCATACGTCCATAACTGGCATTAGCACGAACCATAGACACAAATAGGGTATTCAATTGATAAAGACTTGGCAAGCCTAAAAACCAAAGAGCATTCATCAGCATTTAGATTATTGAGTGGGGAGGATTATTCTTTTAAGGGGAGGGCTATGGCATGAGAGATTTCAACAGATGCATTTTAGGTAGGAGAGATAAAGTTTATGAGTTAGTATTCATAAATGAAATTGGACATAAATTAGAAAATTGCATTCTGCAGTCAACAAGAAATAGGTAAAAAATACTTTTGTCATTTGTATCTGAATTGTTTTGAAAGATAATAGGAAAGAGAAATTGGACAGCAGACAATTGTACAAATATGTTTAGTGAAATATGAGCAAAATATAAGTTATATAGAGCAGACATTGGATAGTTGCAATGAACAGGTTTTTAAAGTAAACCTGTTGCAATTGGATGTCCCTCAGAGATGGACGGGTGAGGGAAGGTGGAGTGCCTGAGGCAGCCCAAGGAGGTGTGCTTTTATCTCCATCAGACACCTGTGCCTTCCGTTAAGGAACAACTGGTATGGGTGAAGAATCCAAAAAGGAACTCAGTGGGATTTTCCCACCAGAAAAGCCTTCAGAAAAATCCTCAATTTCTTTCTTTCTTGCAGGTTTATTCTCCTTAGTCTTGCTTTGCTCATCCAGTATATGACAAAGTGAGGTCATATCTCGGGAAATTTTTGCACCACCCCAAATAGGACCATCACTTTTGGGCATTACAGGAGGAGGAGGAGGAGGACTTTTGGGGATATCATCAAGTGCACCACTCAGAAACATAGACAACCCTCCTTTTCTGTTCTTCTTGGGTGATGTTTTCAGAGGAACATCTCCAGTTGTTTTCTTAGAATGTAATGGAGCAACCCTGGCCTCAATTGCCACAAGACTACTTATATCTGCACCTTTCCCTTACTTATTTTTTAAAAAAAAATTATGTATCGCAAATAGGCAAGGATGACCTTTACCCAATTACTACTAGCTCAAGAAACCTCACATGAGACAACGATTCACCAGAAGAAGTTAAACAATAAATCCAGCTCTAGGGAAAAAGTTAAATAGATAAATTATATAGTCATCCATCCATATCACATGCATCTTTTTTGTAGTAACTTATGTTCTATCCAAGTTCAGAGGGAGAAACAGTTTACCTACACCTTATTCTTATCTTTAGGTCAGCATCTTGGAAACGCTTTGTGACACCTGATTCAGTTTCCATTGTGAAATGATGGGATTCTTCTTCCTTCTATGGTGACTTCTGCTTGTTCTTTCTTCTTTGGTTTCCGGCAGCTGATTTCTTTCTACCCTTCTCATCCACAGATGAAGATGCTTTTGTCTGTACAGTTTCCACAGGTACACCAAGCTCAGCAAGAGAACCTTCTAGTGCAGCCCTTGTCTGAAGTTTTGCAATCTGCTGATCATCAAGATCAAGAACATGGCCCTTCAATTGGTTTTCCTCGAGCAGTTCAATCTGCTGCAGCTTTTTCCTCAAAACCTGTATTTTTTTGTTGACATCTTCCATTGCTGCATCATTCGGTTGTGAAAAGCCATGTAATCTATCAGCAACCACTTTTGCGAAGATTGGTCTCGGTGTATCTGCAGCACGAATCCTGTATAGCTCAGTCTCACTGTCCTCCTCTTCACTATTAATAATGGCTGGGAAGGTAGCAGTGGAAGTAGGAAGCCGACGCCAACTCCATGATTTAGAAGATCTCAAGTCCAACATTTTCCCAAGATTTGCCAACAGATTTAATGTAGTACTAACAAAAGTATGTGACGACACAGTAAGGATACAATCCAGGTTCCGAATTGCAATATCCTACAGCAAGTTTTGATTCGAGTAATCAAACTTGAAATACCATCACATTACAAAATAAAGTAAATGCAAATTAAAGATACATCACAATTCGCAAGAAACAACCACAAGCACAATGAACAATATAACACTCACAACTGTGGAAAGAATCCCTCAATCCCAACAATTTTAAAATTGTGAATAAAAGAAATCATGCACGCAATATTGAGCTGCCTAATCCATTCATCTTTACATTTAACGGATGGATTCTTCTGATGCTTCCAAGTTTATATTAATGAATAGTGGTTCCAGTGATCGTAAGTATCACTATCTCATGCTCTCCAACAGAAATATATTGACTTCACCATCAACTACAGAAAAAACACTAATTTATCGAATAAATCTGGTTTATATGGTTAGATATTGAATTTCTCCTCGGGAACATTGCTGTCAAGAAATAACACTGGAAAACACTTTGAACTTAGGAATAACACATAAGTAAATGAAACCTGCGAGATATTGATGAAACATTTTGGCTTGAGTATATAGGCGGCCATATAAGAAGTTTTTGAGGAAATTTCATACCAATAATCTGAAAAGCCTATGTGAGAAAAACCAGAACCTTAGTAATTAGCATTTTATCAAACACTTCATGGGCAAGGCGGGGTAGCATAGCATTGTGTAGAAATAAAATCTAAAAATTGGGATTACTGATAAAGTGGCATGGAGAAGGCACAAACAATCAGTGTCACCAAACACAAATCGACGACATTGAGCAAAAGCCATACATCGCAGTGCTCAATTTCAGCACGTGAAACACTAGACAGGTTCACATTCAGATGCTGAAGAGAACAATTGAGAATTATATAAACTTGGTCAGACACCTATTCCAAATCCAATTCAAATTCCAATTCCAAACTCCTTTTTGCAACAAACGTAGTTAATTGGAAATCTGTAGTCTGGCTCAAAATAGAAACCAAGAAATTGCACCAAATAACAAAAGCATTACAATGCAGAGCTACGAAAAATGTGAAAAACAAGAAATCCCCCCAAATTAAAAGAAGTTAAACTCCACTATTTTGGAGATTTAAAACATTGAAGTAAAACGATAAAACTGAAGCATAACTGACCTTAACTCGAATTCCTGTCAATTGTAAAAAAAGAGAAATCAGTTTTGAAAACAGAAAATGAATCTGTAACAAAAAAAAATGGATAGTGCATCTGAAATAGAAAAGAATGCATTACGATTCGGAAGGAAGAGGGTTAGCAGATTGAGGTGGTCGGGAGCCGTGGTTCAGCCGGCAGAGGTAGAGCAGGGGACAAGAAGGCGGAAGTCGGAGTGTAGGCCGTCAGAGGGGAGCGGGAGGCGGGTTAGCCATGGGTTGAGTCTAGGGCACGAAAGATGGAGGCGAAGCATCGTCCCTGCGGCTGAACGGCGGCGCCAACGGCAGACGCGACGGCCAGACGTTCCATACAACAAATAGGGCATCGGCGACAGCAAGGTAGGGCGAGAAAGAAGTCGGTGGCGGCGGGTTCCACTGCGGTGGAGGCGCATTGCGGGAATAGGGCGGCGGTTGTGGTGGCGCGGCACAGGGCGACCGCAATGGGGAGAGAAGGCGGCGGCAAAACAGTACTGTCGGAAGGGCTGGTGGCCTGCAGGAAGGACAGTAAGGCAGGGGCCGGAATCGCTTGGACCGGCGGAAGCGCACAAAGACGAAGCAATTGTTGGAGCGAAATGAAATTAGGTTAGGCCTCAACCTCGCAATTCCAATATGAAACGATTCGAGTGATCACTGCACTGTTTCTAAGGAAACAACTGTACAAATCTACAGACAACTGTTCCAAAATACTGTCTGGCATTTATATATAATAGATATATAGCAGTTTTAGACTTCTATCACATGAAATAACGTATATATGACATACAACACTTACGGGCATCACATACAATCATTTCAGACAACACTGGGCTCTTTTGTTTTTGACATTCCAAACATCACCGTTTTAAAGGCAACATCACACATGAAGTATGTACCTGAAGTCACCTGCACCATAATTACCTTCCCTATTTGAGAAGCTTTTCCTTAGGGTCCTAAGGTTTGAAATTTGAATTGGACCAAATATGCGTACTAGAAGTAATTACCAACTCTTTTTTGTACTTTTACTCTATTCCTTTTCTTTCATTATTCCCTCACAAAAGTGTTTAATGTTTTAAAATAACAACACATTTTTTTTTATTTTTCTCTCTGTTTACCAAAATTAAAGTTTGGGGAAGAATACTGCAAATCACAAGGGACTTTTTCGAATGAGGAAATGTTTTTCATAATTTATACTTTTATTCCAGTAATTATGATGATAAAGGGAAAAAGACACTGGGATCATTCAAAGAAAAGCACATAGTACGACTAAAGAAGTTTTTTATTTGTTTTTGGCTTTTTGCCATTCAAAAATTAATTTCTCAAGCAATTAATTATTATTTACATACAGATACAGATGTACTAACATTTTGAACATTGAAATATTTTCGAACTGCTTTCCTCTAAATAAGTGAATATGCCTACAAATTGGAAAGTGGACCCTGGAGTATAACATCGGATGGAGTAATACTACAAACGGTGCATTTGGTTGGATGAATTTTAGAATATCAGTGGGAATGTGATTATTTGGAATATGAGATTGTTGGGAATCTAATTTTTTATGTTTTAATATTATTGCGTTTGATTAGATTGAGAATCTCAAATTTCCAATTATAATTAATTTACCATAATATCCTTAAATTTCAATTGAACGTATGTTATGAATATGTAATTTTGCTATAAAATAAAAACATTTAAGCCGGTTTATTTTTCTAAAATATTGAAAATTCTTTATATATAATTTATTGTATGATAATTACTCATTTAATGTCTCTAAATCCTTATTATTTTTGTTTTATATATAGAAGAAAGTAAATTTTAAAAAATATGAAAATATATATTAAAATATGAGTATATATATTAAAAATATGTTTAAATAATTTAAAAATTTTCAATTGATTTTTTAAAATTAAATTTCATATATTTATCATTTTTTAGAATATAAATATCAAAATTTATAAAATACAATAAGTATAAAAAGTGAGGGTACAAAAGTCAAGTTAGTATAAAAATAGGTAAAGTGGATTTGGTAATTACGTGTCCTCCAGGTGGGACGAGGTGGGAATGTGATTCCCACCTCGGTGGGAATGTTATATTTCCACATGAAACATACTCCGAGCCAAACGTGGGCATGTTTCATTCCCTACCAAGATTCTCAGTGAGAATCTCAGATCCCCGAACCAAACGCCACGTAAGAGTGACTTTATATTTTCATATTTTAATGAGATTTCATAGTAATAAGTGTGACTTTATTTAAATTTATGACATAAAACTACAAGAAACGTAAAAATAGTGGTGCTGAATAAATAAGAGTAACTTTTGAACAATATTAGAAGACGACGACGAGAGTCACAAAATAAAATGGTCATCATTTCAATGAAGAGCCATCCATATCCATCTCAAAATGGGCCCCACTCTCTCTTTGTTTCTTCCCAAAATTGCACAATGCACAAATGCACCATCATTCATCCAATATTCCAATGGGGACGAGAAGCGCATGCTATATTATTAATATTGAGCATATTTTATAATTTAACATATTTTATAATTAAATAGCTTTTATAATATACTTCCTCCGTTACTTTTTAATTGTCACGGACTCACATTTCACGTAAGTCAATACAAATTTTTAATTCATAATAATTCAAATTCCATATAAGTAAAAATTATGAAAATTCCGTACTTTTTAATTATCACGGACCCACATTTTACGTAATTCAATACAAATTTTCAATTCGTAATAACTCAAATTCCATATAAGTAAAAATTATGAAAATTCCATACAGTCAACTCCAGTGACTCATCCAACAAATAAAAAATCAATGATTTAAATTCATATTAAACAAAAAGTGAGCTTCAAATTTTAATAAGTCACCTGGCTTGTGTTCTTAAAAAAAAAAAAAAGAGTTAAGTCGAGCTCGTGTTACAGATTAGCTAAAATTTTCTTTTTTTAAACTAGCTTATTTATAAGCTCATTGAACAATTTTTTTTTTCTTTTAATTACAAGCGTCCAAAGTATTGTTGCATATAATTCAATACATACCATATTGACTATATTAATTATATACTTGACAAAATTAAATTATTTAAAAAGTAAACAATGTCAAAAGTCAAATAACTTATTTTTTATGGGACGAAATGAATACATGTTTATCAGAATGCATGTAATTAATAAGACCTTTCTTAAAATTTCAAAAAAAATAACAAATACTCCCTCCGTTTCTTTTTAAATGTTACGTTTTGACTTTTTTTACTGTTCATTATAGTACTTTGACTTCTATTTTTATTATAGTTATTGAAGACAAAATATAACCAAGTGAGATCTTGTTTGATTCGTCTCATCTTGTAGTTTCTAAATATCAAGTTTTTAGAATTTTTACTTATACCGAATTTAAGTTATTAATTGTTGAAAATGTGCATTGGCATACGTGCAAATGAGAAATGTAACCTTTAAAAAGAAACGGAGGTAGTACAATATACTACCTTCGTTTGTGAAAGTGAAACATTTGATTTTCTAACACAATTCATTATTCAACATTTATGTAATAATTATAGAAGAAAAATATAGTCAAGTGAGATCTTGTTAGAATCGTCTTCTTTTGTAGTTTTAAAATATTAAATTTTTAAAAACACAACGTAAGTTATTCATTATTAAAAATGTATATTGAATTGCATGCGTAGAGTAAGTATTACAGATTCGAGAAGTGTATAACAAATTCATATACTATTATAAATAAAAAATTTATTGATCTCAATGAGCCGAGACAAATTGACTCACTTATTAAATCAACAAGCTGAACTCGAGCCGATTCAAAATTGAACAAAATCAAACTCGAGCCATTTACAAATCGAAATAATTAAGTTGTGTTCGAGCCGACTTATGTAGTTTAATACCTTTATAGTTCCACAAATTCTCTTCTTACATTTGTTAATCAATAGGTACATCAAATCTAGAACAATAGACGGAGAAAATATTTCAAAAACATTAAAACATCATTAGTTAATTACTTGTAATTCTTCTTTTCCTTTGTTTAGCTTTAAAAATCTAAAATGTTGTTCCTTTAGTATGTTAAGCAAAAAAAAAAAAAAAAAAAAAAAAAAAAAAGTTGTTCCTTTAGTAGTGAAGGTGAATGAACTTGATGGTTCTACGGTCATTAGTTCCTTAATGACCAAAAAGCAAAAAAGTTAAAAGAAAATGGTTTTAGCATGCATCAAAGTCATTTTTTATGCATGTGCTTCATGTGCTAACATTCAATGTATTTTGTGCTAAATTGTATTGTTCTTACAAAGTTTCAATAATCAATTCTAATTAATTCCATTTAAAATGTAATTAATGAGTACTTCTTATTATTCACTTTCTAAATGAGGCATTGCTGAATGTGCTAACATTCCGTTCACAATGTCCAAAAATGTACTTCCTCTGTTTTTTTTTTTGTTTGCTATGGACCCACCCAACACGCAGTCCAATGTACATTTTAAATCATTAATAACTCAAGTTCGGTATAAGTAAAAATTTTAAAAATTCGATATTTAAAAAGTACAAGACGAGACGAATCTAACAAGATTTCGTTTGACTATATTTTAACTTGTATAATTATGATAAAACTTCAAGTCAAAGTGATTGTGTAAATAGTGTCAAATTCATCAACGTAGCTATCATTTAAAAACGGATGAAGTATTTTACTTAATTACAAAGATTCCATAATCATTATTCATAATATACATGTGCTGAGATAATGCATAATATATGTTAGAAATATAATTCGATTAATATATATACCATTTTTGTAGCAATGATATTAAAGAAAATAAAATCAACCCATTCATTTAAATAAACCATCACATATATAATATAAAACAAGCACACGCATCATAAAAATCCAACAAATATATGTCTGTGACATATGCATATAAAGAATGCATATATCACTTTAATGGTAAATTTAATATTTTTATGGAAAATATATATAACTTATTAATTCAATATTCTAATGATGACAAATGTATTTTCATTCCCATCATATTTACAAAAATGGTATATATTCATCCAATTTTATTTCTAACACATATCATCATTATCTCAACATATGTTATGCATTATCTCAGCACATGCATATTATAAACTATGCTCATTAATTAGAATTTTCAAGATATTCAAAATTTGTAATAAAATATATTTTAGCACATTATGAACTGAATGTTAGCACATTCAGCATATATCTCAAAAATTGCCTTTGAGCCATGCTAACCAAATCCAAAAGAAAATATCAAAGGTATCAATAATTTTATACTCCAAAAATAAAAATTGACTTAAGAACAATGTTAAAAATGATTCAAAACTAAAGGCACATGTAAATTCAAAAATGAAGTAATATGTAGTATCTCCATAATTAGGGGTGTCACTTTGGACACCAACCCGATCGACACGAAAAATTTCAAGTTTGAGTTTAGTTATTTTGGGTTTTTTTTCAAATAAGGTCTACCTGATACCCGACCAGAAATATTATACCACCTGCTCAACCTGATATGAACATGGTCCGAAACCTGAAATTGTGTCAATTTTGGCCTAGAACCCGGAAAAACGAACCTAAACGACACGAAAAATTTCAGGTTTGAGTTTGGTCATTTTGAGTTTTTTGCGAAATCAGGTCGACCCAAAACCCGACCTGAAATATTATACAACCTGATCAACCCGACACGAACACGACCCGAAACCTGAAACTGACACCCTTATCCATAATCCATATGGGTAAAGAAAAAGATTAAAATTACAAAGAAAATATAATTATGAACTACATACTCCGGGAGTATTCCCTATTGAAAAAGAAAAGAAAAAGTCATTCATGCCATACCTAGAGTCCTTACCTATACACGCACACACATGTAAATACACAAGTAAAGGAGTACATTAATACACACACACCCTATATATATATAAACAACAATATTTAATTTCTTTTTGGTGCTACTAGTATTTACTACTGACCTTGAGATTTTCTCTGCCACCACCATTTCCTCCTTTCCAATTCCCCCTTTCCTTTACTTCCTCTCTCTCTCTCTCTCTCTCTCTCTCTCTCTCTCTCTCCACAAAACCGCCCTAATCCCCATGACCGCAGCCGCCGCCGATGACCACTGGGTCACCGCCGCCATGTCCGACGACGCCATGGTCGTGGACCTCCTCGTCAGTCTGCACAGCAGCGCCGCGCCGCCTCCACCTCCCCCTGCGGTCGCCTTGCCACTCGACTGGAGCGTCCGTCAGAGGAGGTCGAAACCGCTGTCGTCTTCGGTCGTCGCCAGCACTCAGAAAAACCAGGCGCATCAGAGAGCTAGCCCCACCACGCCGCTGTCGTGGAGCGGCGCCACCTCCATCAGTGGCGGATCTGGCGGTGCTGGCGGCGAGGAGTCGTCCAGCCGACCGCTCGCGCGGAAACCGCCCTCCGGAACAAGATCTAAGGTTCGTATGGCGAGAAACGGAAAAGTAAAATTTGCCGGGAATAATTTTCTGCAATACGTGTGCTTTTTTGCATAGGTGTGCGTGCGTGTAGTTCGCGTTTCTCAATTTTCCGGTGTCCGTGTCGCCTGGACACCGGCGGCGGTTGCGTCATCGTCACGGCTGCGATTGGTGCTGTGCTGGTGTTCCTTCTTTTGTTCAGAGTTCGTTTTGGTTTTTTTTCCCTTTCTTCATCAGAGTCTCGTGTCAGTTACCTTACGATGCGCGTGTGAATTGACCAAAGAGCCCCCGCCATATCCGCTGTTTCCTCTCCCACGCGCGCGTGGCCCTTGGTTTTGCTTTGTCCTTCCCCTTTCAAACCCAATCGACTTAGAATCGATTGAGCTAAACCGCCGATCTGCTTCCGGCGACGAAGTGCTTATTTCCGTGTATCTAAACAACTATTTTTGCAATTTCGAAATGGTGCTTCTGATTCAAGTTTCAACGCGTCTTGTCAGACGACCATGTATCAAATTCCTCACTACTTTTTTCAACCATAATCCGTTCTTATGCGCCTTGTGGTTCTCACCTGAAAGAATCTCGTAAATGACCAAAATAGCCCTCTCTGGTCAATTTGGCCGATTCCCATTTTCTTGAAATTATCTCGAAGAAAGTCCACATTTCTGGTTGGGGATTCTTAGTCAACCTTTCTTTCTCCCCAAATATATTTGGCCGGGGTTGAAACTAGAAACCCCAAGTCCCTTTGAATTTAATTATCCACCGCCTGATGTCATTGAGTGAGCAGTGGTGGAGCTAGGAGGGTATTTAGGTCATTCGATGAGGGGATGGTGCTTGCCCTGGATAAGCGGTGGAGTGTATTCGTGGCAAATAGGATTGCGTTGAGTTTGGTAGGGGAGTGTTGTTACTTGTTAGTGGTTGTGTCTTTATGCGTGTTAACCTAAAGGCTTTCCATTTTCTTTGTTGTTTTATGTGACATTTATTGGACCAGACAGGGCAATCTGGTGCAATCTGGACCGTTTACTGCATCCATCCATACCCTGCTTGTCTTAACCATCCAGCCATTTAATGCCATTTGTAGACACATGCACACATAACTCATCTACACCCTGTAGCAGTAGCTTTTTAGTTCCTATTTTTACCTTGTGATTGATCACTTGTATTATTGTATATACCTAATACGCCACATGGACACTCACACTCACACATCTCTTGGGGTTGGGCTGGTTTGTGCTTATCAAGTATAGGCTGCAGTATAGGACAAAAAACAGTTAGGACTGAGGATGGGGTAATGGGACAGCTGATTCACTGAGGATGGGGTAACCTCTGTCGAGACATATGAAATCTGGTGTGGTATTTTTCTTCTGTATTTGTTCTCTCTTAGCAGTAGTACTATTTGTTTGCATTATTGGTCATGGGTTTATTACTACTGAGTGCTTTAGTTCTTAGAAGAGCCGCAAATTTCAAGATTACTTAGTGTGGTAATGTATTCCAAAGCTAGGTTTTTACTTTTCATAGTTTAACCAGGATTTAAAGATGTGGACTGGTAACTAGGAATTCAATGCATGGGATGAGAGGGAATCAATCTGGGTTTTATTCGATTTTTCTATTCCTTCCTTTTTGTGGGCCCAAGAAAGGTGGATGCTAGTTAACATTAGCATGAAAGATTAAAAAATGCATAGTGCACAAGGTGCGTGTTGTGTATGTGTGTGAGATTTGGTGTAAAACATGTTTAAAGTTGTGTGGTATGAAATTAGCAGTGCCCTTTGTGGTTGGGGATGGGGGACCATAAAGTTTTGTCACCGAACTATTTGTAATAAGCTTATGACACATGGCCAAAATCAACATCTACAAGTAAACTTCTTGGATTCCTTCTAATAACTTTCCGCATGCATTTGTATCTTTGTTCCATTTCATTCCTTTTTGGCTGCAATTCTCCATTCAATTACTTTATCCAGTGACTTTGAAATGGAGGGGAAAAATGAACCAATTATTGGGTCCTCAAGACATTATCTCATGTCTATATTCCGTAGTGATATCAAAGCAAAGTTTGTGTATTTTGTTTACCATCTGAGGTCCCCTTTGGCCCTGGTTTGTGTAGTTGCTTGGTTTATTTCTAAGTACTTGATTTGGACAATACCCTTGCATCAAGAAAAGTGGACCTTACTTGGGCTATAACAACTTTTTAAGCAAGGATTCATTTTTTATGTGATAGAACATGAGGATTCTAATTTTGATTCCATGAGCATATAATCGTGAAAATTTGCATTTGACATTGATCCCTTGTATTCTCGTTTTCGGTTGCAGGTTAATGGTGATGGTGAAAAAACTGCCTCAAAGAGGTCTAGAAAGAAGAAGGTGAGAATATTCGTTTTTTTTTTTTCCCCTATCCCTTGTATTCTCGTTTTCATGAATTTTGACTTGTTTTGCTTTCCTACACATATTCTATTCTATTCTGAGGGAAAAACAGGCTACGTTATTTTATTTTATGCATAATTGCATTATGATCCATGGTTGATCGTAATCACAACTAAAAGATGAAATTAGGGAAGCTTCATCATATAGTCTGCATTTTCACATGATTCACTGTGCATTCTCAATCCGCGTACATCCAACTGATATCCATCTTATGGTTATTCCAGACCTTAGCAGAGCTTCAAGTGTTAGAAAACTCACTACAGAAGGAAAAACGAGAGCTGAAAAGGGTACACTACTTTTCTCCACGCTCAAACCAATGTTTCTGATATTCATTGCTGACAACAGTTCTTTTCTTTGGCTTAGGAAATAGCTGCTTTACATGTGAATTTGGAGGAACAAAGGACTACAAATGAGAAGTTAAAAAGAATGAAGGTACATACAATCAGGCCACCTATTATTCAGTTTGCTGTTTATGATCGCGCCAAGATGAAATTCATCGTAGTATGCTTATGGAAAAATTTCCAATGCAGCTTGAATTTGAACCTCTGCTCAGCCGGGAGACATCTGTGGCTGAGGAATCAACTTCTGACCGACCAAAGGATAAAACAACAGAAGCTTGTCATCGAACCCTTTCCACCACACCACCAAATGTATCATCTAATGCTTCAACATCAAGCAAAGATGGTCCTGAACTCAACAAAGGCACTGCATCCAATCCTAAATTTGTGCTCCCTGACCTAAACATCCCCTTCGAGGAAACCTCGTGTCCAAATGTAATCTGGAGTCGGGCCAACTATGCCTAGCCCCACCTCCTCCAGGGGCGAACTACTACTCTTTAACTATGCGGGAACAAATACAGCAAATGACAGAGCACGTATACACTACTAAATAAATGGCTAACCTTGATTTAGGATCTCCAAGTGTAGTACCATTGTAAGAGTATGTAACTATTGTAACACAACTTTTTTTAAACTTTTGCCAACAAACACACATACACAAACACAACCTTGTGTGGTGTCCTGTAGTAATATGAATACATTGTTGGTAGTTAGGATTTAATGTTTTCATTTTGGTTTAGCAATTATAGAATGGCGACGGCAAGCAAGTTTATAGATCCTAACTTGTCACATGCAACCAGTTTGTTTCGTTGTTGAAGTTTAGGTCATTCTGTATTATTCTATTCCCATCAGATAATATACTTTAGTGCAACATCATGTACATGTCACATGTTGTACCCCCTGGCGTGGGAGCTCGGCAACCCCTTCAATTGAGGTGCTTTTGGAGTAGATTAATGTTAATACCATTAATTTATATTTGTTCTTTTCCCTAGTGGAATTTTCTATTGCTTCGATTATAAGGGGCAAAATTGCATAGTTGTATTGTACCATAGGCTCTTTTTTTTTTCTTTTTTTTTTTTCCAGTCAAATGTTCACAGGACTCGGAGTTAAACATTTGTCGATTTTTTTGGGGACTTTTCTTTTCCCTCCCTCTTCAAAGTTTTGATTTTTTGTCTATGTTTAGACTTTGGTATAAGGTTGAAAGTTCAAAAGGGATTGACATTTGCATAGCGAATGTCTGAAATAAGGTGGATATATGCCTAGAAACAAACGAAAAAATGTCTTGGGCTAAAACTAAAACCAGTCAAATTTTCTAATCATTTATTTATTTAGTGAATTTAGGAGGCAAAAATCTGATTGATTAAAATCCACCCCGACCAAAAACACGAAGCTCCGAAAGTTGGACATCAAAAAATTGAAACAACAGTACCTCAAAATTTACTTAAGTAACAGGACAATTTGGTACACAACACACACACTTGAAACACTTCACTGGAAGAATATCTACTTTTGCGTTATTACAACACACCCTTAAATTAAAAACATACCTGAATTCCATTGCCATCTAGTTCTTAGCAGCAGGAGCATTATCAAGTACAGGGAAACACTCAACCATGATCTCAACAGCCTGGCTCACTTCCTCCTTGCTGATGATCAATGGTGGGACAATCCGAACCACATTTCCTTTACCGGCGGTCAGAACAAGAAGGCCTGATTGTTGGCATGCTTCAATCAGGGGGGCGGCAGGCACATCCAGTTCTATGCCGATGATGAGACCCACGCCACGGATTTCTCGGACATGGGTGCTTCCTGTTAACTTGTCTGCTAATAGATCTTTGAAGTACTGACCTTTTTCAGACACACTGGCCAGGAAGTTAGGGTTTGATATTTTTTCCAGTACAGCAATTCCAGCACTGCAAACAAGAGGGTTACCGGCAAAAGTGCTGCCATGGTCTCCGTAGTTGATGGCAGCAGCAACTCTTTCAGTGGTAAGAACAGCCCCTATGGGGAGGCCACCGGCGAGAGGCTTTGCAAGAGTCATTATGTCTGGAGATACACCATATGGTTCGTAAGCCCAGAGCGAACCGGTTCGACCCAAGCCACATTGTACCTAGGAAAGTCACCGACAAATCTGTTGTGTCAGAAATCAGAGGCGTTGGAAAGCAATGCCTGTGTTGTTACTTCATGAGGTTGAATGAATGATTACCTCATCGAATACAAGAAGGCATCCGGCATTATCACATGCAGTACGCAGCGACTGAAGGAATTCCTTTGTGGCGCTGTATATCCCGCCTTCTCCTTGAACCGGCTCAACAAATACAGCAGCAATATTCCCACTTTGAATTAATTCCACTGCAGCTTGAGAGTTACCGTATTCTAAGAAAGTTGCACCAGGCATAACGGGTTCAAAAGGCGTTCTGTATTGTTCTTTACTTGTAAGAGCAACAGCACCCATTGTTCTACCATGAAAGGAATTTGTGAAGGCAATGAAATTGGCAGGTGGATTCTCATTGTCGGGATGTGAAAATCTCTGGAATTTCCTTGAAAATTTTATTGCGGCTTCATTGGCCTCAGTTCCAGAGTTGCAGAAGAACACGCGATCAGCAAAAGAACGGTCAACCAACTGTTTCGCAAGCTCTATCTGCAGGAACAAACGTATATATAGTCTGGCAATAATCAATGATCTGAATTTAAATTTATCAAGATAAGTTTGTGGATACTACATAGAATGATAGAACATAACCAAAACAGAGAAATTTAAGCTCATTTGATCTCTTTAACTTCCATATTGTCCCCACCGAGTATAAATATACAACTGAATTATCAATAGATACTCACATAGATTTAAAAGATAGAATCAACATATGGCCTAAAATAGTGAGAACAAAAACCTATCAATGCTAAGCTCTCTGCAAATTTAGCCTCCTCATAATTCAAAGGGATTTCAATCCGTTTTTGGCAGCAAAACTTAACTAACAATCCATTAATCTGTTCCATAATGCAACCCAAATCATTGGTAATTGCTGTTGCATTCAAAAACTAGTTCGGCTATTGATATATTGAATGATTGATGATGGATGAAAATTTTCAAAAGAAGTAACAACCATATAACCACATAATGAAAAATCAATATCGTTATTCTTGTTGCATTCAAAACTTAGTATTGATGATTGATGAATGATAAACTGTATCATCATTGATGGGTGACAATGCCCAAAAAAACTAGAACTATATGAAAAATCAACCTAATCACTTGCATTTCCTCTTGAAAATTGACTAAAAGGAGATCCCTAGGGCACAAAAAACAGTCTATTTTCCACAATCAAACTCACTTGCTCAAGAAAGAAACAAAACGCCAACACAGTCGAAAAAACCAAAAATAGAAAAAAGATGATTAGATGAAACGACCCTTATTCCTTACCTGCGGAACAGTGTAGTACACATTGCTGGTGTGCGCAAGCACTTCAGCCTGTCGCACGACGGCTGAGAGCCAATCGGAATCCCCATGCCCTAGGGCATTAACGGCAATACCAGAAGTAAGGTCGAGATACTCCTTCCCGTCGATATCGAACAATTTACACCCTTTCCCACTCGACAACACCACCGATTGGCGCGCGTACGTCCCCACCAGATATTTCTTCTCGTCCGCGATTATTTCAGATGCTCTGTTCCCAAGAAAAACCTCGCTTTTGTTGGTGGAATTGGAGGTGGTGACCTCGACGTTGAGGCACGCCCTGGGTGAAGTGGAGCAGCCGCAGAGGTAGGTAGGTTTTCGCGCTAGAGAGCGGTGGAGGACAGTGGACAGCGAATTGTTGAGGGGGGAGGCCATAGACCAGCTCATTTTTGCCGGCGGGGACTTCTACGATTCAGTGCGCGAAATGAGAGAGGAAGAAAGCAGACGACGGCGCCGGCGGTGATTTGGGCCTTAGGGTGTGATAGTTTGAAACGGAACTACCGTTCAATTTATATTCCAGTAAATAAAAAGTAGCTACAGCAATACACATGGCCGCCAAGTCCGTTTCAATTCCTCATAAGTTGTTGAAAACACTTATTTCAACAAACTATCATATACGTAGTCTTTCTTCTCCCCAAATTAGATAGATATTATTATGACTCTATTATTGGACGTCCTATAGAGGAAAACTTGGTTGAAATGAAATATTGTGGTGTCACCATCAAAATTAAGTGATGTCACCAAGTCTAATCTAGCTAAATGCAAAAAAAATTATACCTTAAAATAGCAATTTCATCAATTTAAGTGGTGTCATGTGTCACCCCTAAAATAATATAGATCCGCCCCTACGGCTATACAATTTAGATATAGTGCTAAACGAGTGACATTCAACAAAGTGATAACGTGCTTGCTGACGGATGAGATGTGTGTGGTGGGTGTTAATGAGTTATATGTTGAGTATTTAATAGTGTATAGACTGTATAGAAACACTTATCACATACTACAAAATAATTCAACACATACAAAGCACTATTTCAACATTTTCAGTCGTGGTTGATTAAGCTCTCAAACCAAAGCATCTGATATACATGTAAATAATAAGATAATAATTAATCTCAATTGTCTAATTGTGTGTTTGCAAACATATATCCAATATTTTTAAGTTAGAAGCGTTGAATTTTCAGGGTAGAAGTAAACTTCACTCCTTTTCATAGTCTGATGTAGTGATACCCAAATTCTATGTTTTTTATTATTATTGTTTTTTTTATGATGTTAATCGAATTCTGGAAAACAAAATCACAAAAATTATTATCCATATGTACGATCATTGCAATCTGAGAGACACAACACTTGCGTTCTAGTTTATGCCATAATGGAAACGTGTTTTTGGTGGCTTTCAAGGCAAGGAAGGCCCATTCACAATGTCCAAATCTGTAGTAGGAGCAACGCTATTATCTCGTCATTGAAGATGCAGTGGCCTTAAAAAGAGAGGAGGCTTGAGCGGTGAATTCAGAATTTTTTATTTGATAGTAGATCATTTATAAAGTTGTCTGAGCACCGTTGCCCATGCCCATTTATAAAGTTTCATGTGAATGTTTGGAAGTTAGCGGATTTTGAGAGAGAACTGTGAGACAATCTGCTAGTAGATCTGCTTGCTTCCAAACATCCCGAAGTCTAAGAGCCTGTTTGTTTTACCTTTTTTTTTCTTTCTTTTGACTTCTCCTTCACCAAAAAGTCCCTTTTTATTTTTTTTAGCTGTTTGTTTTGCCTTTTTAAAAAAGTAAAAGGAGAAGTAAAAGTTAAAATTCTCATTTTTTTAAAAGTAAGTAGGGGGTTACTTTTAAAAAAAGGAGAAGTTATTTTGGAATAAAAATACAAAAATATCCCCATCTAATAAGGAAATAAAATCAACACTAAATATTATTATAAGATTTATGCACATTTTAGTAATTTTAATGTATAAAAAGTCCTTCTACGTATAATTCATCCAAACATGTTTCATTTGAAAAGTAACTTTAAAAATTTCAATCCAAACAATTATTTGAACTGCTTTTACTTTTGAATTCTCCTTCTATCTCCTTCTCCTTTTTACATTGACTTCTTTTTTTTTTTCAAAAGCCAAAACAAACAGGCTCTAAAAGTGGGTCTACATGGACTAGCCGAAACATGCGAGCTAGCGCGCATGACTATTTTTCTTTTTTTTCTTTTTATTTATAGCCTGTTTGTTCTAACTTATTTTTTCTCCTTTTGGCGTTTGCTTCACCCAAAAATTCTTTTAAATTTTTTTAATTGTTTGTTTTGACTTTTCTAAAAGGAAAGAGAGAAGCAAAAATTAAAATTCAACTTTTTTCAAAGTAGGTAGGGGTTACTTTTTTAAAAGGAGAAGTCATTTTGAAATAAAAATACAAATATATATATATCCCTATTTAAAAAGGAAATAAAATATATTGTAAATATCCTTACAATATTTATGTCCATTTTTTAGTAATTTTCGTATATTAAAAGTACTTCTACGTACAATTCATCCAAATATATTTCCGTTGAAAAACAACTTTAATAATATCAATCCAAACAATTATTTGAGTTGCTTTTACTTTTGAATTCTCCTTTTCGCTCATTCTCTTTTTAGTACTACACATTTTTTCAAAAGCCAAAACAAATAGAATCGTTCAATAGAGTAATAAGTGTATACTATTTCGATTAGTCTATCACCGTCCAACTTCAATTATTTCTATAATGAAACAAATGTAGCCCTAATTCCATCACTCGAATCTTTTCACCCCTACTTGACATTTGACAATCCCTATTCAAATCTTGAACATTTCAGATTGAATTATTTCTTCGTTCATTCTCTTATTCAAACCCTGAACGAAATTAACAAAAAAAATATATATATATATATATATATATATTCACCATTCATCAAATGAAGTGGTTTGATGGCTCCTCAAAAAAAAAAAAAAAAAAAAAACGAAGTGGTTTGAGCCTATATCGTGTTGCTAATCGTCTCGACACCCCTAGCTACTCATCATTAATTACTAGTTCAATTTACTGTAATATACTACTCCCTCAATCCCATATAACCTGTCTAGTTGTCTTGTTTGATTTATGTACATAATTCAATACACTTTTTAAATGTTAATACCTCAAAATATGTACAAAAAAAAATTATGTAAAATACATATTCTAAAAAAACTACATGATTACGATTCTAACAAGACCCAACTCGATTATTTTTCTTATATGTTCGTTTCCACATCCAATCCACTCAGACCCCATAAAGCACTTCTTATCTTCTCTGTTTCCATATTCTCCAATTTCCTCAAACTAGACAAATAGCACATAAGCACCTAAAACAAATAAATGAAATAGATTAGTTGCGCTGCTGATATAAGTATTACTGACTGATTGCTCTAATACACACACAATATAGCTATAGCCCTTTAAAATGCATTAGGAAATGATAATATTCAAGGCTGGATTATTGGTCTTCTTTGCACAATTTTACCAGTAAGTCAGTAACCAAACCAAGAATCAACATACCAGGGCATTTACTCCTTCATATACACCATATAGTCCCCATATAAGAAAACAAATTGGGAATCCAAAAATACCTGATGTTCATCCTTTGTTTTTCTTTCGGTTCGTTGCTTTCTTTGCAGCCCCTTTGACGCTGCCACTTTTCGAAGATGATTCTACACCTTTCGGTGTAACACTACCATGTTCCGACTCATTTGGGGTTGCTGCTGGATGTTGTGCTCCATTCTCAGCTTCGACGTGTTCCATCATGACTCTTACCTGTGTGCACTCAACATGTTCAGTAACTATAGTTGATGGCAGTTCAAAGAGCGAACAAAGAAGGAGTACCTGCTCCTCCAGTTCTGCAATCTTGTCATCCTTTAGTTTCACTAGTCTCTTCTCCCTAATGCAGCCGAATAAAAGCTCAGATCCACAAGTATTTCAATAGCGTAAGAACATTCAATTTAATTGCTATGCATTATAGAGGAATTGACATGAAATTCCTAGCAGCAAGTCTAAAAAAGTTTGAGAAAAGGTTTTAATCGGGAAGGTGGGATTATGGTTTTTATTCAAGTCAATCACACTCCCTAGTTTAAGAGAATTTTATGAGGAAAAGGGTCGTGTACTTGTGTTCAAATGAGAGGAGTCCTTTTGTAACAAAGCCATAATTGGCAGCATTAAAAATCAAAATACCTGTCATTTGTCACACTCACCTCCTGGAAACAAATTGAATTTCCATTCTAATACACTATCTGAGGGTTATTAGTGTTATGACTCTGTTCCCATCTATCGAAAAGAGACTATAAAGCATCCAATATATTCATGTTGCTTTAGCAAAATGCCTACACTGTGCAACCCAAAACCAAAGGAAGTCGCTATTGTTGTTGTTCTCATATACCTAGTGAAAAAGTGCATTACCTTTCTTCAATTTCTGCTATCTTAGATTCCCAAATAGCTTGGTTCCTCAAAAGATTGTCGTTGATCTACAAGGGAAAAGATAACAGAATTAAAAATCATTAGTGCTAAATGCTAATACAAACAATTTGGTACTAAAATGATCAATAGTCCTTTAAATTGGGATTTTGTTGTGCTTTAGACCAACATGACAGATGTTGCAGACTTGCAGTGAAATTAAATTTACTCACATCAACAAGAAATTTCTTTCCTTCAATGGATTTGTCTAGCTTGGCCTCTAGTTTCAACAACTTTGGGTTTTGAGTTAAAACTTTCTCAACAGCTGCTGAAGTTTCTCTTTCAGTGTCTTCTTCAATTTCTTGCAGCAAAGATTCAAAATACTGAAAATAAAAGATACAGAACAGCTTGTAGAATAAGACATACATGATCAATTACTGAAAAACATAATATCTTGCTGAAGCTGATTATGGTAAATGTATGGCAATATTTTATCAAAATGTGATCAACAATTAAGTAGGAAAATGGTGCGTTCTGGGTTTATACTTTATATGCAAATGAACTTACAATTTTCTGGTTTTCAAGTTGGGCAGTAAGAAGTTCATTATACTCGTTCACTATCTGTAACAGAAATATTTTAATTATGAAGGGATCACAAATAAAATCAACAATAACAAGGCGGCCACAGCAACAATAGTAATGATTAGCGAGACAAACTAAAAGCAGAATCATGAAAACAAAGAGTTTAGAGCCAAAAGTACATATTCAACTTCACTTTCCAAACGAGTGCCATCTTGTCCAGCACAATCACCCTGACCATCATTCTTATGCATGCAATGGCGATTCAACTCAACCAATTTTCCATCTGTTTTAGATTGGATCAATCGATGAACATAGTTGTCACCAGCATAATCCCACACTCTTTGTGTTTCCAGTTCAATGGAATAGCAATGTTCTGTTTCTTTCCAATGGCTTATGGCATGTTCTCCTTTGTATCTACTCCAAATATGTGATAATGAGTGACAGAAAGTGATTTCTTTCTCACAGTCAAGATTAAGTAGTTGCTTTACTGTACTGAGTTACATAAAGAGAGATTTTTACCTCCCACAGCCAACAAACCCACATATGATGCACATCCAAAGATTTTCTGGAGTTTGGCAAATGTAACAAATTGATTTCTCTGGCTGTTGTTGGCAATATCGACATACCTGAGCAAATTGCAGTGATTGTAAGCATTTGTCTGAGCTCCCAGAGGTATTTTACTGCCTCAAGAGAAAGCCACATGATAGACAATGTAAAAGCCGCAGATAGAATGCAAAATCATAGGCACCCTAGATATTATGAGGCCATCCATATATAAATAGTACCCACCGGGCAAGACGAATCTGTCCATTTAGAAATGCATGAGCAGTGAAAGGAATGATTGCAGATTGTAGTAAGAATCCCACCGGTATCTTGGTCTAGTCTCTCTGTATTATTTTAGAAAAAAGGAAAATAAAAGAGAAACAAAAGTCAATTTGTGTGCATAGACACAGAGAATACCATGAAATGAAAGATGCAACTGAAATACTCAGCAATAGGACAAAAAAGCTTCAATTAGTGTTCAAGAGATTACAATCAATATGAACCATTACATAAATCCATATCTCTGAGAACCATAAACTCTAATGGATGTCATAACCAAAACAATAGTGGGGTGGCGATCTATTTTTGTACACATGTTTAAAGCGCAAAAATATTTCCTCTAGTTACCATACTAGAAGCCATTGATTGACCTTTGAATAGGGCACAAAACAACGAAAATTCCCTCAAAACATAAAATATTGCAGAAAGTTGTTCATCACATGAATAAAATCCACAATCTCTCATAGGACTTGAAATATCTCCTTTCCATCACCTTTCCACAAGGGAAGTTCAGAAAAATACCAAGACAAACCGGACACGAGGGCTGCTCTGTATGGCTTGGAGGGGATGGTTGTGAATGCTCAATGGATCCAGTGTACTGTATATCAACAGCAAAAAAGACACAGCACGATTCTTCCTGTGTTCAAAGAAACAAACAGTTAGGGAAGCGGGCCTTCAAAGCATCAGGGAACATAAACAACCATAAAGATGAAAAAAAAAACCTCAAGAGATGAGAACCGCTTTCCATGGAAATGTTTATGAAACGAATCTGCTGATTTTTGATCGTCAAATCTAATCAAAATACTATAGTGATCCTCCAACTCCTCAGTCCTGAATAAAGAGATGGATTAAAATAACAGAGAGAGAGAGAGACTATTATGGCAGACATCATCAAGCACAAATCTATCGGCCATAAACAAGAAACAAACCTCACAATCCGCATTTCCAACATGTGATGGATGAATGAACTGCAGAATTGGCAGAAATCAGCATATGTCATGTGATTGGGCACTCCATGTACACAAATGAGAGGCTTCCTCTCAACCTACAAACGATTTACGAATAATTAAGCAGATGATAATTTTAGTTTTACCAAGCATAGTCAAGCCTTCTGATCAAAATACATTTCTACCTACATACAGTAGTTTTTTTTTTTTTATCTCTTAACATAGTAGTATATACTTATGTAGTCCATCCAAACAAGATATTTACAGTGGCAAGGTCATTCCAAAACTCCTTATATAGCAAATTTCTTCATTAAATTGCAACGATACAGTGCGGTAGTCCAGAATTGGCCGGATTCTTTTTTAAGAGTAAATAATAAAACCAGTACAGGAAATTGGAAGTTTTAATCTCAATCGAACTCTCTGGAGAACGAAAAATCTTTCAATCTTCTAATTTCACCCAAGGCGAAAATTAGCCACAGTTCAGCTAAGCTGGAATTAGGTTCAATTCAAGTCAAATATTATTCTGCCCTCCATAAACGCACACGATCGTTCAAAAATCGAACAAGCTAAACACCAAATCCAGCTTACCGGAAGCGGAGCCGAAGACGAGGACCGATCATCACGGTACAGATGCACAACGCCTCTGATCTCTTCAATCCTAGGGTTTCCGGAGGAGAAATGCAACGCTTCAGCAGCTGCAGAGGCGGAGGAATCCGCGGCGATGCTAGAACTGGTTGAGGTCTCTTCCAACATCTTGTGGTCTCGCGAAAGAAAGGCGTAGTGATTTTGGCCGTATTTATAGGTTGCCTTTGTATCTCAGGCCTTGCTTCAACAAGAACGCAGAGAAGAATCAAATTTGCTTCTTCCCCCCTTTTTTTGTTTCTTTTTCTAATCTCATCTCCATTCTGGCCCCTTTACTTTCAGTAATATCCTTTATTGTCATAAATAAATCACTCTCTTGCGGGTAATGATAGATGGGAACAGTTACGGTGCGGACAGATGTCCGTGCAGACAACGTCCGCCACCGTTGAATTCACAACTCAGGAACACAACATACACAACTCAGCGATAAAGCCAACTCAATTCAGCGACTCGACCTATGTAATTCAGAGACATTATTATATTCATCTCAGCGACGTTTGAAGTTAGGGTCGTTTGAAGGTCATTGGTATTTTAAACACATCTCAGCGACGGAGCCTTCACAATTCAGCGACATGGCCTATGTAATTCAGTGATGCAACTCAGCGACATTATTTATTCATTTCAGCGATACAATTTTATATTTCAGCGACATGGTTCTATGCATTTCAGCGATGGCCCCTACACAATTCATTGACATGGCCTATGTTATTCAGCGACATGGCCAACACAATTCAGCGACTTGATATAGTAACCCTACAAATGATCTTAACCGTTGGATGATGAAAATGATTAACGGTTGCGGACGACGTCCGCACGGACGAAACGTCTGCACCCTACCATACACCAATGATAGATTAGGGTTCTAAAATGACAATTTTAGAGTCTATGAGTGATGTTTAAGGTTGATTTTTTTTGGAAGAGATGTTTAAGGTTGATTTTGAGATTTTGTATTCAATTTATCATAATTAGCACCAAAATTGTCAAGATAGGTACATTCTCATCTCAACCATTACCACCATTACCAATTATATAAAAATTCTTGCGGAAAGCAACCAAAAATAAAGAGATATGATTGCATAAAGCTTTGTGCTAAATGGGTCATATTCATGTGGGTATTTAATGGTACATGGATGGTATAAAAATAATACTCCCTCCGTCCCACTTAATGCGTCTTGTTTGACTTTTTGACACTGTTCATTGTTCACCGTTGACTCAATGTTATTGTAAGTATATATTTGGAAAAAATAATCGATTTGGGTCTTGTTAGAATCGTATGATCATGTAGTTTTAGAATATATATTTTACATAATTTTTTATTGTATATATTTTGAGATATTAACGATTGAAAAAGTGCATTGGATTGTGTGCAAAAGTCAAACAAGACAAGTTAAATGGGACGGAGGGAGTACTAACATATTCAAAGAACTCATTCAGTAAATACAAATCACACGTTTAGCACTTCAATATGAACTAATTCAACTATCAAACCAAATCAAAACGAAGAATCAATATAGAAAGTGTAAGTTTTTTACCCATAAATGGAGAGTTACACCTTGTCGCTGTTACATAAAGAAAGCCATTAAGAAGACTAAGATAACTGCAGGCTTCATTTACTTCTTCCATCCTTAACAGCCCATAAATCTTTCTTAAATGTGTCTCTGGATGCACTGTTCAAACAACAAACTCAGAACAAAACAGGCATGTCTTCCTCCCTTCCTGCCCTGAACCACGATTGCTCGAATCGGAGCATCGATGAGAACCGTTGGATCATCCAGATCCGTAATGCATTGGACGATGAAGACCTCATCCAAGAATCGGATATTCCAGTTTCCATCTTCACTGTGCCCAAAGCCCTCACACAGATAAGCCCGGAATCCTACGTTCCACAGCAAGTGGCATTGGGGCCGTATCACCGTTGGAAGCCGGAGCTCCACGAAATGGAAAGGTACAAGCTTCTCGCGGCGAAAAGATGCCAACGAAAGGGCCTCAGAATTCAAAACCTTGTGGATGATTTAGCCAGGTTGGAGCCAATGTTTCACGCTTGTTACCACAAGTATTTGAATTTCAACAGCGAGGTGCTGTCGTGGATGATGGCGTTGGACTCGTGCTTCTTGCTGGAGTTCCTTCAGAGCTTTGCTGTCAAGGAAGGGAGAACGTTGAGGAGTATGTCGCATTTGGTCGACACATTGGGGCAGAAATCAGGTCACAATGCCGTTCTTAAGGACGTGGTGATGGTTGAGAATCAGATACCTTTGTTTGTGCTGAGAAAAGTGGTGGAATTCCAGCTACAATCGTCACAAAAGGCAGATGAGTTGCTCTACACTATGCTGATCGCGTTCTGCAAGGAACTTTCGCCTTTTAAGACAGTGATCCAACGATTCCCTGATGCTCACCGTGTTTTGCAGTGTGCTCATCTGCTGGATTTGCTGTACTGCTCGATTGTCCCCAGGGAACACAGATCTGAAACAGAAATCGCATCGTTAGAACCTGAAGGAGCGGACAGGGATAGAGGGGAACCGATGAATTTCCAGAAGGGTCTTTCGAGCATAGGAACAGGCGCGGTGAGTTTGATCAAAAGAGCACTGATTTCCAGACCTTTCAAAGCTATTGCAACACTGCCATGGAAAATCTTGTCGAATCTTCCAGGGATGATAATTATAAAGCAGGTGGAGTACTTATTCTTTGCTGAGGAGAAAGGACAGAGTACTGAAGCAGTGAATAATCAAGACGGTGCCTGCAACAACAGCAGAAACAATCCTCCATTGATGGAGGAAATAGCAATCCCTTCTATAACCCAACTTTCAAAGGCCGGAGTGAAATTTTCAGCTACAAGTTCAGGCATTTCCGGGATCAGATTTGATGAGGAAACTGCTACCCTGCACCTGACAAAAATTGCCCTGGATGTAAACACAGAGGTGACCATGAGGAACCTGGTGGCGTATGAGGCCTGCAGCTCATCAGGGCCATTGATCTTCACACGGTACACAGAATTGATGAATGGGATTATTGACACCGCAGAGGATGCAAAGATTATGAGGGAACAAGGCATTGTTCTGAGCCATCTGAAATGTGATGAAGACATTGCAGATTTGTGGAATGGAATGGGCAAATCTATCAGATTGACGAAAGTACCCTTCCTGGACAAAGTCATCGAGGATGTGAACAAGTACTACAATGCGAGATGGAGTGTCAGAATCCGCGAGTTCTTGAGGATACATGTTTTGGGAACATGGCACCCTGTGGTCGTTTTTGCAGCTGCCCTGCTGGTGTTCTTCACGAGCTTGCAAATGTTTTGCTCGGTTGTTCACTACATTCTTCTGTTTCAGCGTAAAAACTGATTAACAGCAGTGTAGAATTACTACAATTGCCTGTACAAGAACTAAATCTACTTTAGTTCATCAAGGAACACACAATGCCACCCTTCAAAAGGTTTCGTACAAAAAGCAACACAAAATGGACAAAGATTGAAATATTGAACAATGCTATGTTACAGCATATGAAAACAAAGAACACATTGAATCTTCTAATTTTCCTTCTGTTTTCCAGTAGAGGCTGTTTAGCATGTACTGTACTATAATAAATAACAATGTAAATAACACAGTAGAGACTAGAGAGGCACAAACAAATTTCAGAAAAAATGCTTTTCAATAGAGCTCCAACAATCAACTGTAATACAAGAGATGAATAGACCGTACAAGAGGTGAAGAATCATGCCAAAAGAATTAACGTATTCTCTATAGGAAGAAGAAAGTAGAGAGTATATAAGGCATGTATCTGCGTAGAGCTACATTTATTCTGGATCAACCTAAGTTCTCTGTCTGATCATGCTTTGCTCTAAAGTAGTATACCGCTATAGGAAAGCTCTGCGAGGTGTAAAGCAAACCAAAACAGGGCAGGGCCAACTCAGCAAAGAATGAACCTCAAACACCCAAGAAAACAAGGATCATTTGAGAATTTGATTCATTCGTCACTGTGCAGGGTATATATGTTGCCAATCACTCCAGAAATGGTAACTATAACCGCCAATGATAGCATCAGCCACGACAAGGACCTCTCTACGCGGCTGAATTTGCCTCCTTTGTTTAACTTCAATGCAATGAGTGCTGGAAAGGTGAAACCTAAGGAGACTGCTGTCGTTGCTCCCGTAAACTTAAAGGCTGTCCAAATATTAGGGATCATGGTTGATCCAAAATATATAAGCCCTAAGAGCACCATGGTAAGTGCCAAGCACCTTTTCCTACTCTCGGATAATGGATTTAATCCTTCAAATATCAAGGAATCAACTGTTTCCCTCAAAGAGAAATGGATCACGGGGAACACTAGAACCAAGTGTAGGACATAACCAACCCGAACTATGAAGTCCAATGCTGTGCTAAACCGAACCCCAAGATCCCCATCAAAGTTGGTAAGAACATCGCCTTCAGTATCCTTCCCAAAGAGTAGATAACCAGCAAAGGCTGTTGAAGCATATACCAATACACATATGGCGGTTGTGATCCTTCCCACTTGGTACATTTTATGGGGAGAACGATCCTCAAGCTCGTTGTAAATAGGCTGGACATTAAAGTGGCAGACGTAAGCATTCGTCATGACAGGAATCACCACAATAAAATTCATAATGGCCTCAGTAGATCCAAAATCTGGTGTCATTCTTGGAAACTCAACTTTCCCCTCAATGAGCTTTATACTAGCTACAACAAAAACAATAATGACAAAGACAACAGCAAGTGCCACAGAAGCAGCTGAAGTCGTGCTCAACGAATCAATTTTATCCAAGGAACAAAGCGGCGCGAGAAAAAGCACCAAAACAATTAGAATCAATATCTTCCTGTGGTCCCAAAAACCGTGACCCAACCATTGATCAAAAACACCAATGTGACGAACGGATCCTGACAGGACGTCCCCAATTATGATCAAATACACAACCAAAACACCCGCGTTGTTAATGATTATGCAAATTTCCGACACCACTTTAGCTGTTCTACCCAATGCAGCCTCCACAACCTCCCCATACGTGCTCGCCTTACATCGAACTGCATACCTGATCAACAACTCAACACTCATCTCAGACAAAATCCCTATCAGAAATATCAAAATTACACCCAAAACCATTCCCAAAACCTTCATCGTGGACGGCAATGCCATGATTCCGGCCCCAATAATGGAAGTGGTAAGATTAAAAACAGCACCAGAAATCCCCGATCCAGATTTTTTCTTCTCGGCAAAAATAAGAGGCAATTCGTCAAAATCTACATCGGGTTCAACATCTAAATCGACGCCATTGCGTGGATACAAGAAATCATCTCCATCGTCGTGCAGGATCCGTCTCAAAGACGGATCTTTTAACTGGAGATTTCCGTCTCTCACCTCTAATTTCGAGTAATTACTATCCATGTAGAACGAGTATCCTCAATTGCTCACCACATAAATACACAAACAGCCTCGAAAACAAAAACTAAAACTCTACACAAAAATTGTCGGTAGAGCAATCGACGAATATTACAACAAAACGATGAAACTTTTGGATGCAGGAGTTCGTAGATGGAATTACCAGAGACCGATTGCGGCAAAGGGATCTTGAGATCTCAGAATCAACGATTGGGTTTGGGATTGACCACTTACTTTTTCTCCTTTGCTTGTAGCGAAAACAAATGAGAGAAGAATTCGGGGTTCTGCCGCTTTTCTATTGGAGGATTCAACTTCAGCGCTCTTTCTCAGTTTCTCCTTTTTCTTTTTTTTTTTTTTTGTAGTAATCCGTACATTGGATATATCATATGGGAAACATCCGACTCAAACAGTCGTACAAAGTCCATGGAGCCGAACGCCAGAAGATATAAGGGCTTGAGTTGGATATGGGCCCTTGGAGGTTGGGCTCGTTTTCAATTTTGAATTTTCTATTTATTTGAATATGTTGGCCAATGAGAGTTGGAATTTATTACTCATCACTCCGTTCCTTTTTAGTTGTCATTTTATAGATTAAAAAATGATCCAAATTAGTTGTCATTTTTAGTTAGTTATAGATAGTTGTGCTGTGTTTTTACTATATTGCCCTTCATTGGACATAAGTGTTATTCGTTGATATTTATTAAGAATGGATTTAGTTGAAGGGTAAAAATATAAATTTATGAGTTAATTAATGCAAACCCTGGTTACTGAAATTGAGCTAAAAGAGACAACTATTTAGGAACGGAGGGAGTAGCATTTTCCCGGTTTCCCCCAAACTTGGACTGTACACAAGTTAGTTACCCCCACTTTATATCAATTATGAAATAGTATCAAGTAATAAATTCCTCTAAATAAATGGTTTGGATAGTGTATTGTATGAGTGACATTCAACAGGTATTGGCGTGCTGATCCGATAAAGTGTGTGTACTGAGTATTAATGAGGTATGTGCTGAGCATACAAAGCATTACTTCAACACATACAGAACACTACTTCAGCAGGACATGCTGATTCAGCTGGCAAACCAAATCCCTAAATACTTCAAGTTGATTCTCCATCAGCTTATACATCAAGTAATAAATGCTTCTAAATCAATTCAATGATCAAACTCCAATGGTCCCAATCTCCATTTTACCGATACCAAGACTACGTTTGCTCATATACTTTAAGGAATTTACCTTTTTTCTTTACTAATCAGTTCCTCCTCACACTTGCTCTTGTTTAGGAGAATAGAGAAACAGAGATACATCAGTTCATTCGCACCCAACTCATTGTTGGTATTCATATTACAGAAGTATCCTTTTTCTATCAGCTTGCAAATTCTGTCTTAGAATTCCCTCAAGGAACTTTTATTTGAGAAGGCACCGGCCATCCTCTCAAGAAAATATGTCACCTTTCATTGTACAATGATTAGCGCATGAGAATACGCTGCCCAAGTTTATTACTATACCAAGCGTTATTTTGTTGGGAGTCTGGGACTAATAGAAAAGATCAATGTCCAGTATAATGCTTTCTGGTAAAAGATCTCTATTTAACAAATGAAGAGATGGTATCTAATACTACCTCCGTCTCATTAGAAGTGCTACGGAACACTATTTGGCACTATTCATTGTTTAACTTTGATTCAAATTTTTATCATAACTATGTAAGAAAAAGTTAAAAATTGTGTATCATCATGCGTGTTGTGACTAAGCATAGCGTTTTCAATGAGACGGATGAAGTAACTGGTTTGATATTTGCTTTCTTATTTTCCACTTGCGGCTTGTTTATGGATTTGTAGGTTGTGACAACATCTGCAAATGGGGAGAGAAATTTGTGAAATGATTGCAATGGCAATTGGAATCTTCTTGTTTATGGAAGGGTGAAAATTTGCTTCTGTTCTGGTGGGAATATGCTGTAGTGGGGTTTCCAGCTATCTCACTTTGCTACTTTTAATACTCACTTCAATACTCGCTGCCTACTTTAAATTCCTAACATTTAAGGATTTCACGCAATCCAATATAACTTTTTTAAAGAGTAATATTTCAAATTTTATAAAAGAAAAAATTATAAAACTTTAATATTATATAATTATGTGATTAGACAAACCTAACAACATCAATATGTTTTATCTTATGTAACTGTATTAAGAATCTAATCAAAATTACACAGTGAATAGTGTCTAATGACAGGAAGAATATTCATACATAATAAAACTCACTACACGATGAAATGAACCCAATGGGATCTCTCTAATTACCTCTCTTAACATGTTAGGCTTCTTTTGTCGCATTTTACCATAAATATGAATTGAAAATAAAATCCAGTGTGCTCAACCAAAGAATAATATAACTGTATATCCTTCTATCTTATAAATAACAGTAGGAAATACTAATGGACATCTACAAAAATGAATGAGTTCAGTTCTAACAGAGAAGTAAGTACCAGGAATTTGCCTAGAGATTCATGCTGCAAGCCAGTCTTTTGTACATATCAGAGCTTGCAAGGTGGTATGTCCCAATGAACTTTGATAACTATCCATCTTTCGCTCCCTCACATCGAACACGTGTTCGGAAGAGACCGTCGAGAGTGGAATGGACAAAACATCAGAAGCCAGTTTTGATAAAGTTGGATACTTGGATGTATTTACTTTCCACCAACCAAGAACATCAAAATCCTGAACACGCGGAAGAAGTGGTTCCTCGAGATACTGATCTAATTCCGACTCCATTTGTTGTCCACCCACCACCATGTCAGAGATATATATGTCAATATCTTGAAAGCCATCTCCATTAGGAAGATCTCCTTCTTCAGCTTCGGTTTTCAACAGAGGATCATTTCCTTCGATAAATGTAGGTGCAGGCAGGGGCTGCACTACATATTCAAGATAGAGTTCCCGCAAACCTTCTTCCACAGTCTTGATCCAAGTTTTGGCATCATGACGGTATATTCTAGAAAAGCAAAACTCCACAAGCTGCATCTTGAATCTCGGGTCCATTACAACAGCAACTGCTAAAACCATGTTGCAGTCTTCCCAATACTTAGAGAACGTTTCCAGCAATGGTTTGGTCAGGCTACTGATGAAGAAATCTGAGCTCGCCGCTCCATGAATTAGTTCATGATGAATTTTCCAAGCTTCATGGAAGAACATATTTGTAGTTGGGTACACAGGTGAAGTTAGTATATCAGCTGCCTCATAAAAAAGTTTCAAGTATGCACATAGAGTTTCCACCTGTCCCCAATCTTCCATCGATAGGGTCATCTTGTAATCTGGATCTGAAGTATCTAAACATGAGAATACTTCTTTTAATTCAGAAGCAGCCACCAACATTTCATAGGTGGTATTCCACTTCGTCAGATCATCAATCACTAAGTTCTTTGTGCTAGGGACATGAAGCTGCTGTCTCAATTTGGTAAATCTTCCCTCATGAACTGCTGAAGTTCGAACATACTTTACACTGTCTCTTACTTTCTCAATGATTTCCTTCATAGACACAACAGCACCCTGTTCAAGACTTCTCAAGAGGCGAGCATAACAACTATTAACTAACAGCTGGCCATTGAGAATAAATGAATTCTTGATTGCTAATAGATTTCTGATGTTTTCTCTCATTTTCAGACTGGCAAATGATCGATCAAGAGTGCATGTGAACGGTAAGTCCTCTAAGCACCAGTCCTCAAGGCAAATTGCAACAGCATGACAAAGTGCTGTATCTGATTCTGGCTCCTGTAGCGAAACAACATTCAAAACCAGCCTCCGCAACCTCCAGTTTTGATCAATAAAGTGACCGGTTAGAACTGCATACACTGAGCTTTGATTTGATGTCCACAGGTCAACCGTAAGGTTAAGACGACCAGTAATTCCATTAAGAAGGTCAAGAATTTTCTGTTTCTCCCTAAAGTAAATGTCCATAATTTGTTCCACCACTGCAGGAACACTAGTAATAATAAATCGAGGCTGCAAACTCCGAGCAAAATCAATAAACCCAGTGTGTTCAACCATGTGAAGCGGGTATTCATGTTTAATTATCATTTTTGCAAGTTCATGGCCATAACCATCAACATTATAATGAATGCCCCTCTTAGCATTGGCAGCCTGGAGGCGCCTTCTTGGTAAACTAATCCCATTTTCTGAAACATCAACCTTAGGAACTGGCATATGAGAACTCAATGACTCTTTGTCTTGATTGTCACAACTAGAAGGGCAGATCCCCTTTGCAATATGCCGTTTCATGTGACTTGTGCCAGACAATTTAGATCCTGTTATATAAGAAAATGACTTCTTGCACTGGTTACAACAGGCCCTGATACAATCAGCATTAACTGGTTCGATTGTGAAGTAATCCCAAACCATGGACTTTTTCTTCCTGCGTTTGTTGGGTTGGGCATCAGAATTGGGGAAATCACTTTGATCTATAGATACACCCATCGCATACATCCTACATATAAAATGACAAAACAGAGCCATGAATTTCTTTAATTCCATAAAACGATCAATGAGCAGCAAGTTTTGACTCAGGGGATACCCACCTAAAACCCCTCGATGTTCCAAGAATCCATCACATAAAACCACAGACACACTAACAACACATAACAATTTAGACAAGGGGTGCTCATTAGTGCTGATAAACCCTACAACACACCAAATCAAAGACTACAGCTTTTTTTTTTTTCTTCACAATCATAATCGTTCCTCTTGTTTATAAACCATACCGTCAATTGTACAATTACAGGAACATTATAGCACTTGAATAGACTTCGGAGCCAGCAATCCTCAGATACAATTTTAGCTATTTCTATTTATAGATAAAAGAATGCAAATTGGTATCTCGTTAAAGCACGGATTCGATTGATACTCCTACACACAAGATGAAACTAACAAAAATAAATAAATTATAATCACACCAACAAAAATTACCTCGCAAATGAACGAGGACTCCCACAAAATACACATCAAATTTAGCGCCGAAAAAAATTTTCCCATTAGCCAGCAGAATCGAACGCACAGTGACACACACACGAGAGGGCAAAAAAAAAACGAAATTCGGAAGCGCGAGTGAGAAACTGCAGGGAAATGAAATTATGAAATTGCAACGGTGCGAAGAAAAGTCACGCGGACATGAGGAATCGAAAAACCGTACCTTAGCGATGATGAGACGGTAATCGGCGCGGGAGATTACCCGCCAGGCCCGGGGGAGGGGTTCAGGGTTTTACGAAGCAGGGAGGTTTTTTCATTTAATGGAGGGACAAATGAAATGGGGGGTGGGCTTCGAGGCTCAACACTAAAACCCTAAAACGGACTTTAGGCCTATTTAGAACATACTACTACAGTTACTATACTGGGTCCAGTCTTCAGAGCCTCAGGTATTAAGAGCCGTCGGATTTAAACCAACCGACTTTCCTTTGTTGTAATTCCAACCGTTCATTAAGCCAGAAGATCTTAACCGTTCATGCTTCACTTTGCCACTACTCGAGACAATTTATTTTTTTTTAAATACTTTGCACTTTCGTGATCTAAAAATATTAGAAATAATTATTATTTTCATACATTTTAATATAAATTTTGTAATGACTAATAATATTTTAAATTGTATAAAAGTAAAAAAATAATTAAAAAAAAATTATCATCTCACTTGACTACATCTTATCTTATATAACTATATTAAAAAAATATTGATATTATTAAATGACGGAAGGAGTATTTGGGAAATTCTCCGGACGTATTTGATTACACCTGACACTAAAAAGGATTTGTTTTATTTAGGTAAGTAATTTCTAGAAATCCAAAATAACTTCCCAAAATAATTTCTATGCGTTCACAATGTTCAAACTTTGTTACCACTCAAACATAAGAAATGTTTTTATATAGAGTTACAAATAAGTTATAATTGTAATACTCCATGTTATAAGTACAATAATTACACTATAAAGGATGTTTGGGAACGTACAGATCCGCCAGCAAATTGGAAGTGCATCTCATAGTTCTCTTCAAATTCGTTATCCGCTAATAGATCAGCTAATTTACAAACATCAACTATAATAATAAAAAAGTTATTGACAATCCACATAAAATCTTAATTTTCCGAACTTAAAGTTATCAAGCATCGTGACCCTATAATCGAACCACTTTTTTTCAGAAACTTTTGTACTAAGATACCGCCCCAGAGCTCACAAATGTAACCAAAAAGACAACAATTCCAGGATATGCCAAACTGGGGTTTGGGAAGGAGAGGAGGAAGGAAAATGCTTCGAAAATACATTAGCAATACAAAACCAAAAAGAATATAAGAAAAAGTCACATATAGTCGATATAGATGGCTTGGCTTCAAGGTAGTTTTACATATAGAAGTTCAAATCACAAAAGGACGTAATCTACAAGTTGAATTTGATGCCCTCATCATCAGCAGATGTTCCTTTGAAGATTGTCAGCTTCCCCCTGTGTTCAAGGTGTTTCAAGGCTCTCATCAAGACCATACGATCCATTCCTTGAAGTTCTATCAATAGGAACACACAACAAGCCATTAAACAAGAAACAAACTGATGCAAGTCAAAGCAAACCCGTAGATAGAACATCAAGGATAAAAAAATTTACTGGTGTCACAAAATGTGGTGAAGTTAACTTGAAATTGGGATAGTAGTGACAACACAAAAAATTTGAGAAAAACTAAGTTCGAATTTAAAATAGTGGTGTCACCAAAAAAAAAAAAAAAAAAAAAAAAAAAAAAAAAAAAGTGGGTGCGGTGCACAAGCCTAATTTTGTAAATTTTCATTAATTTTTTTAAAATAAAAAATAAAAAATAAAAAAAATAAAAATTAAGATATCAATTTTAGTCATTTAAGTGATGTCTCGTGCACCCGTTCCACTTAACATGGATCCCCGCCCATGCCACCGATTCTATGCATGTATTTCACATGCAAGGTTTTATTAACTGCAGAACGAAAGCACATGAGAAGTCGAGAAAATATTCATCACAGTAACGCACCAGCCTACTCTGCTAACATTGTTGCAGATTGAATTCAAGATTTGAAAAAAGCAAATTTCAAAGGAAAATAACTCCAAAATTAATGTATTTCTACACCATCAGTCGAAAAAAAAATCAATGAATATCAACCATCGGTCAAGATAGAAACTATGCACAATTTCTCAATGTTTCCCCAAGGTTGTTGGAAAGCTGGCCGGCCCACCCAACATAGACTACTAGAAACTGCCCAGAAATGGCAAAACCGAGCCAATACAGGTATGCACAAAGAGATGTTGAAAATAGGTAAACAATTGTCAAGAGTATAGTTATACCTGTCCCTCGAGATTCAACCCCGGAACGTATCTCCTCAATTGTCATAACACTATCCTCAAGACCATTATCCTTAACCTAATAAACCACATTAAAGAACACTCACCAAACAAGTACAGAGGTGAATCAATGGCGATAAAAATCATGGAATACTCACAAAAGTTACAATCAAGTTAGCCCAATCTTGAATCCGATGCCAAAGGATTAGACATTTTTTATGACTCTTATCCAGCCATTCAGCTCGTCCTGTCATATTGAGTTATTCTACTAAGTTACCAAATGTTTTATTGTAAAGAATCAACCTCATTTCCAAACCGTAGATGGCATGGTACCAGCTACCAAGATATAAAACTAGCACAATGAACGCCATACCTTCTGATACTAATGCCGAGAGAAATGCCTCCCGAGCTTCATGACTTAGAGATCCTGCATATTTGCAAACCAGAATTAGATATTGGCAATGATAACCAAAAAGAAACTAGCTTCATTGTCTACTAGAATTCTGCAGAAGGTTGAATGGTCTTCTCAAGATATGGACAACTACAGAACAGTTGTACAGCACCTTCATTTAGAAACTTAAAACATATAAGAATCTTAGTACGACAGGGAAGCTAGAAGCATAAATTGATTAAAACACACGCTGGAAAAGAAAAAAAAAATAGTGTAGATATGCTGATCTCTATATATTCAGAACTCTGTTTTGAAGATATAGTAGATATCATACTTCCTGCATGAAACAATGCCAGAGCAACCAATTATTATGCTAGAAATAAGACAAAACCTAGCACAATGTAGGTTAAGCATATTCTTTGATCAATGAGAATAACGAGTCATCAAGAAGCAGTAAATGGGTCGTAGTAGAATTCTTTACAGTTCAGGAATTCCTAAATGTTGAATGTTTCATTAATGTCACCTAAGCTATAAAATTCGACTTGATTTGGTAACATTATGAACGGTTTGACAGAGCAACAAACAATGAGAAATCCTTGTCCAATCAAAGTTACATATTCCAATTTCAGTTCAACACTATATCTCATCAATGATATCCATCTTTCTGAGTTAAAGCACAAAGAACACAATATAGAAAATTTACATGCTATTGAGAGACACCAATAAGAATGCTCACTTTCAATCACTGGATTGCTAAACAATGGAAAGTCTTCATCAAGTCCAACTATGAAAACTTTTTGAGTCCGACAAAAGTCAAGTATGAGTTCCCTCCAGAGTTGTATCTGTTTTTCTCTAGTGTCTCGTACTTGCTGCAAACTGCCAGAATTGAAGAACGTTACTATTCTAACAAATGAATAAAGGTTCCTTGTCAAAATATTTTATGAATCTAAAAAATCTGAGCACTCATCGCACACAATCATTTCTCAATCATACTGTAAATAACCATATATACTGTCGGATTTAGACCCCATTCCACATTATCAATTCCATGTTTGCCCAATCCACAACAGAAATAATAGGCCAACAAAAATGTCTACCATCTAGCATCTAATGTATATAGAAAAAATTCTCAATAAGTAATATCAAAAGAAGGAAGAATACCAATTGCATCATACTGCTAATCAAATCAAAGAAATGGGCGAATGCACAAACGAACTAATTACTATTTCCAATTTAGGTCCTTCTATATCAAGCATTTTATTATTGCAATTTTATTAATGAAGCATGTTGTCAGATTCATCATCATAATTATCACTTGAGTTTATATCCTACCATGAGGGTGTTTGAGAATATTAATCACATATGTTAATGTTGTGCTCAATCAACTACCATACTCTACTCCAAATACAAACGTATCTTCCCTTTTCTTTGTCTTCTCCATTTTCTATGGATTGTACAGCTATATGCATGATCAAATGATCAATCATCTTAGACGTATTTTTGTGAGTGCTAGGTTAGCTACTAGCAGCAAAAATTCTACTGTCACGTTTCCAGAAAAGGAGAAACATATTTATCACAATGGCAGCCAAAAACAAGGAATTCACCCACTCCAAATATGGCCTTGATCTATCATATTGATGCTGAATTATGCTAGAACTTCTTGAAGCAAATTCTCAAATAAAAACAGATATATGACTATGAGAAATGTAACGTCAAATGATAGAACCTACCATAAGTTCCATAACCACAAGTCTACTTGAATCTGATTAAAAGGTATAATCTCTTTCATAAGCCAGACTTTGGCAATAAATTCCATCCTCATTAGAATAAAACAAAACTATCAAGAAATTACCATAGACTCAAGCTGTTTAATGGATGCTCCGACGTCAATCACAAAAAAGAACCCAATGGTTATTCATCAAATGCAATCATACCAAAAATGTAGCCGAAAAAATATTAAGGAAATCAGGATATTACGTGAAATATGGAGGGTAATTGAAGAAGTTGGGCAGCTTAAATTCACCCAGCGTCTGCATCCCCCTTTAACCACGAACAAAACCCTGAAGACACACAATTGCATAAACAACAAAATTAATAGCCTATGCGGACAAATTTAACAGCAAATTTATGCTGAGATATTCAACAAAGCGAGACAAATTCAGGCTGGATTGGCCCATTGAGTCATGGCATGCAATCAACTCAAAATGGGAATTTCGGGATTGTCGAATAACCCTCTGAATCTGATCGAAACACCATAGACATAAATAAGACAACCCATTTTGGCCGTCCATGATTCTGGACAATTAATCAATCCAAGTTACGAAGAAATCACGCCACAAATAATATAATACGCGGGGAATTTCTCAGAATCGCAGCACAATGTTTGGGAACGAGGAAGGGCAGAAAGATAGAAACATAAGCTTAGCTGTTGGATAAACACACCTCTCCAATAAGCTTATCCACCAAATGGCTCCTGACGAACCCCGCCCCACTTGTCACAACAATCCGTTTCCTCTTCTGTCCTATCCCCACCGGCACTCTCCCAACTCCATTCGCATACCTGTACTTGTAATGATTATTGCTCAAATGATCCTCGAAATTGGAATCGAGATACTGCCCCAGCGATGCCCTAGAAGACAAACCGCGCGAGCGTGGATCGGCACCCGTCTGAGACGACGCAAGCAGAGACACGGAGGGCTGGAGGAGGGAGAAAACGGAACCAATCAAAACACCAACGAGGATGAATAGCAACCGCTGCTCCCTCAGCAAGTAACGGAGCGGCCTGGGGATCGAATCTGCGGTGTTTCAGCGACTTGGGCGGCTATGGCTCCGACGATTGCGAGATTGGCATCGCCGAGTTGATCCTTTTTCTGTCGCCGTTTCTGCAATCGGCTTCTATTCGAACTAGGGTTATGTTTACTCCTCCGTTTTCCAATTCAGATTTTCACTGCGGAGTTGGAGTTGGGTATATACTTCCCGTGGCCGTCTTACACACCCTTTCGTACGTATGCAATGTATATTTTTAAGAGTTAATAATTTAAATTTTGTACAACGAAAAGTTATAAAAAGTTTATTGTTTAAAACTACAAGATTAAACAAATCTAACAAAGATCTCATATGTTTTTTCTTACATAATTATAAAAAAATTTGAATCAAAATTAAACAGTGAATAGTGTCAAAAAATAATTTGTAACAAAAGAAGTGACACGGAGGAATAGTCCTCAAGATTAGTTTTCTAATTTTTTTTAAAACATTGACATTTATTTGTCGGTGAAATTAATTTTTTAATATAAAAAGAAAATTTCCAAAATAAAATGGATTAATAATAGACGTTGAATGAACTATATATTTTCTTTTTTTGCTTGACAACCTTATAAAATAGATGATGGGAGTCAATACCACACAATTACAAAATACTATGAATTCCATATATTTAGTTTCCAATTATTTAAATACAATTTTTATTAGAAATTCTAATATTAATTTGGTATATCTATTTGTGAATTATTGGCAATTTTCCATATTTAACTAAACTCATAAGTATATTATTATTATTATTATTATTATTATTATTATTATTATTATTATTATTATTATTATTATTATTGTTGAGAGCTATTAAAGGCCTGAAAATGTGTGGTGGGGAGTCCATGCCACACAAATTACAAAAGGAATAAAATGGATTGATAAAGGGCTGGTGTGGAATCGAACATTCAACCTTCGTTTAAAAAAAATCAATGCACTTGAGCTAAATCCTGATCCCAACTCATAAGTAAATTTAGATCCGTGATGTTTTTATTCTATTAGTATTATTTTGATAAACATATTTTACAGCTAATTTTATTTAAAAAAATTTGTACCATTTCCAATGTCGATATTTCCTTTGACAACATCACTTGGACTTTGGTTATTTGCAGAGTTGCCTTTGAACACTATATAAAATAAAATTAAAAAATAAATAGTATAAACAATTGTGTGTATAAAACAACAATAATAAATATTTATAATTTCTTTATATGCATTACATAAATTTTTTCTAATGATATAAAATTACAATAAGTTATAACTTACTATTTTCTGAACAATGCTCAAATTGTTTACACATAGCACGGTTTCTTTTAGATATTCTACCTAAAATGGTGCATTAGTTTATTAGAATAATTATATAGATTAAATACAAAAAAAAAGCCGAAAATATGTACTTTTCCGGCGTGTGATCTCAACTCATGCATTTCCACACCATCTGATTTTCAAATATGACACCGATTATTATTAAATTCATAGTCAACGGACACTTATATGTTATATCATGTGTTTATACAGTATAAAATAATTGAGCATTTTGGAATCTAAGACTGTCTTTTGACACCATCACATGAAAATTGACTTGCAAGTTAGGGGTCAAGACAATAAATAAATATTCCACAAAAGTTAAACATTTAATTATAGAGTAAATATAAATTACTGAATTTTTATAATAAAAAATTTTGCGATAATGAAAAACTTACGGTTCTCTGAGTCCTGCGGCAATAGTCCCAAAACTGTACGGTTTCTTTTAGAAATTCGACCTTAATCAAAACATATTTAATTAAATTATTTATATAAAGAGTATATTTTAAAATATTGCTTTATTTTGTACTTTTTTCTCCGGCTTCGGCTTCTAAAAAAAATATTGAAAAAATAGGCGTTCAAAAATACTGTATATACCTTTTGAAGAAGGCGAAGTAGCATTGAGTGAATTAACATTGGACTGTGCAATGTAGATGGACATATATTTTCCACATCTGTAAAAAAAAATAATACAAAGTAAACACATAATGAAATAATATAATAACAGTATTACACATGAATAATTTTGTACTATTAAATATTAATGCAATGTGAGGAAATTAAAGGTATTCTTGTTGACTCAAATGAATAATTTTATACTATTAATGACAGTATATTAAAGGTATTTTATACTGTAATATAAGTACTATTTTGCCCCCGTTTAAGTATTCTTGTGTTGACTCAAATGCTTAAACAATGGGATGTTTGAAAGCCGGCATATTTAGGGCCTGTTTGGATTGGCTTTTGAAAAAAGCAGAAGCCAAAAGCAGAAGCAGAAGTGAAAGCCAAAAGCAGAAGCAGGTAACTTTTGTGTTTGGATGGAATGTTTGAAAAGCAGCTTTTTTTCAAAAGTGTGTTTGGATATGTAAAAGTGAAAAGTGCTTTTTAAATGGATAAATTACCAAAAAGGACATGCTACTTAATATGATAATAAGATATATTTATAGTGTAATTTATATTAAGTAATGAGGGTATTTAAGTCTTTGCACAATTTACGAAGTGCTTTTGGCTTCTGCTTTTCGGAGAAGCACCCCCTGGGCTGCTTCTCCCAGAAGCACTTTTGCAGCTTTTCGAGGTGCTTCTGCTTTTTTAAAAAAGCCAAACCAAACGTTTCTTTTTCCCCAAAAGTGCTTTTGGCAGAAGCAAAAGCCAAAAGCACCTTGGTAGAAGCCAATCCAAACACCCTCTTAGAGCTTGTTTGGATTGGCTTTTTTCCAAGTGCTTTTGGCTTTTGCTTCTGCCAAAAGCACTTTTGAAGGAAAAAGAGTGTTTGTTTTGGCTTTTTAGAAAAAGCAAAAGCACCTCGAAAAGCTGCAAAAGTGCTTCTGGGAGAAGCAGCCCAGGTGGTGCTTCTCCGAAAAGCAGAAGCCAAAAGCACCTAATAATGTGTGCAGAGTCATAAATGCCCCTATTAATTTATTTATATTACACTATAAATATATACTATCATATATAAATAGCATATCCTTTTTGGTAATTTACACATTTCAAAAGCACTTTTCACTTTTATACATCCAAACACACTATTGAAAAAAATCTGCTTTTTAAACATTTCATCCAAACACAAAAGTTAGTTGCTTCTGCTTTTGGCTTTCACTTCTGCTTCTGCTTTTGGCTTCTGCTTTTTTTAAAAGCCAATCCAAACGGGCCATTAGGAGCATATAGCGTATTCGATCAGCACATCCTCTCACAATTCTCTCTCTGAATCTGCTATTCGGTAGCGGATCCGCTGACTCCCAAACATCTTCAATAAGTATTAAGTTTAAATGGACACTCTCCTCACTATTTTGGAACTAAAATAACACGTTTGTATAAGTAAGGCGAGATTTTGAATTATTTTGTTAGGAAATCGAGTTCTTAAAAAATTGTTTTAATTGGATCATCTAAACCATTTTTTAATACTTAAATATAGATAATTTGGGTAAAACAAAAATTTTAATTATTAAACAATGTGCATCATTGCTATTAACATGGAGTATTTGATTACGTTCAATAATTCAAATTATTAACCCATTATTAAGCAATGTAGATAATTTGTACCAATGTAGATTATGGAGTCCAAAACTTGAACTATACAGTATCTATAGAAGAAAAGAAATAAATTGAACTCTTACAATGTACCTTTATATAAATAATAGTAAAAAATAATTTTTGGAAATAAATAGAGCTCAAATTTAATCTAATTATAAGTATATCAATTTCATTAAAAGAAATTGAATTTTTTAATTAGTTAAAATTAACATTAGTCACTTGCCTATTTTATTGTGTTCTACGTATAATTTTTAGTAATCAACAATCGATTTTTTAATTAATTGAATTTAACATAGTCACTTGCCTATTTTTAATTAATTAATAAGTCACAACGTAGTTTCTTGTGTACTAACTAAAGAGTAAAGAAGACGGGTCCGATGGATTTTAACCTATTTAGCCATTTTGTACTAAATAAATACTCCCTCCGTTTTTTTTGTTTGCTACGGACCCACACAGCACGCAGTCCAATGTACATTTTAAATCAGTAATAACTCAATTTCGGTACAAGTAAAAATTCTAAAAGTTCGATATTTAAAAACTACAAGACGAGAGGAATCTAACAAGATCTCAATTGACTATATTTTAACTTGAATAACTATGATAAAACTTCAAGTCAAAGTGATTGTGTGAATAGTGCCAAATTCTCCAACGTAGCTATAATTTAAAAACGGAGGAAGTACTAAGTACTTACAGATATGGTGTGCAATAATGCACCTGTTGTACTATAAACAAACGGATAAGTATGAATATATATATATATATTGGTAAGTATGAATATATTTAACCCAAGTAAAAAATACTGAAACACATAAACAAAACGTGTAAGACGGGAGAAGCAATCAGAAACAAACTTAGAGCAAGCAATCGTTGAGGTGGTAAATAAATCTATGATCGCATGATCATTAACAATAGAAAACACAATTCGGGTGAAGATGGGAGAACCAATCACAAGCTACACAATCCGGGTGAAGAGGGGAGAAGCAAGCAACCGTTGGTAAATAAATCCAACGGAACAATCACAAGCTACACAATCCGGGTGAAGAGGGGAGAACCAATTAGAAACAATCTTAGAGCAAGCAACCGTTGGATGTGGTAAATAAATCCATAACCGCGTGATCATTTACAACAGAAAACACAATCCGGGTGAGGAGGGGAGAACCAATCAGAAACAATCTTAGAGCAAAGGTGCGGTTGGATGTGGTAAATAAATCCCTAACTGCATGATCATTTACAACAGAAAACACAATACGGATAAAGTGGGGAGAGCCAATCACAAGCTGCGTCTCTCATTAATCTCCACCGACGAATCCCCTTCTTACTTCCTACTATCAAACTAAAACTAAAATCCTAACTCCGAAAGCTAACCCTAAACCCTAGACCGAGAGATGATTTATCAAATTTTTTTGGGAAAAAAGTGTCTTTTTTTAAAAAAAATAAATAAATTACGGTGATGATTTATCAAATGTTTTGGGACCATTGAATTATGGTTCTTTTATTCTTATAGGATCATCAGAAAATGTTCCATTTGAATTATTTTGGGGCCAATTATAACATGTCACCTTACTTGTAGGCATAATGGCCACCATTAGACTATGAGAACTTTTACCCAAGCTATTTTAACTTCTATAACTATAATGTACGACAATAAAATCGGATCTTCTCAGGTATGCTCGGCCTTACATTGGTTAATTAACGTGTTAATTTACTCATGTTTCGAAATGTTTATGAGAGATCTTCTCATTTTTGTTTTATCATGGTGGCACCTGGGAATCTTCCTAGACTCTTCTCGTTCCGGAATGTTTTGTTATTTTTGTTATTCACGAAATGGGCACTGCTACCCTGTCAGGAATTGACAGTAAGTTTTCTACCCGCCGTTTTGCAGATATAAGTTTTTTACCCAAAAAGACCAAAAACCCTTGGTCCGGATACTTGGTCCGGACCGGGCCAAATATAATTGCACGGGCCAAAGTTTTAGTTAATAAAATACTTAGAGTGATAACTTGGTCCGGACATATGCACTTGGTCCGGACATATTCACTTGGTCCGGATATAATAATACACGGGCCAAGTTAGGTTTTAGGGTTTTCCAAGCCAAGGGGTTTAGGGTATTTTCAGGTTTTTTAATTCTTTTTTCAGCTTAGAAGTTTTTTAATTCTTTGTACAACGTAACTAATTATTATTATTATTATTATTATTATTATTATTATTATTATTATTATTATTATTATTACAACTAATATTATTTTTTTCTACTCTTTAAATTTATTATTTTGTATAAATATTTTATAAATAAAATAATTTATATTATAAATAGTTATTTGTATAAATATTTTCTCTTTTTTTTTCCCAAAATTTTCCTTTTTTCTTTTTCTTCTATTTTTTTCCTTTTTCTTTCTTTTTTTCTTTTTTCTTGTTTTCTTTTGTTCTTCTTTTTTTTTTTGCTTTTTTAAAAAATATTTTCTCTCTCTTTTTTTCTTGTACTCTTTTGTTTTTCTTTTTTTCCTTTTCTTTCTCTTTTTTCTTATTTTTTTCTTCTTTATTTTTTTCTTGTTTTTTTCCTTTTCTTCCTTTTTTTCCTTGTTTTTTCTTTTCTTTATTTTATTTTTTCTTCTCATTCCTTTCCCGTTTTTTCTTTTTTCTTTCTTTTGTTTTCTCTATCTTTTTTTTCCTTGTTTTCTTTTATTTTTTATTTGACAGTGAATATTACTGACTTGAAAATTAAATCATATAATCGAATAAATTATACTACCTCCGTCTCAACATTTCTGTTACGGATGGTTTTTTGCACTATTCACTGTTTAACTGATTCAAATTTTTAATATAGCTATGTAAGAAAAAACATAGTCAAGTGAGATCTTGTTAAATTCGTCTAATCTTGTAGTTTTAGACAATTTATAATTTTTCGTTGTACACAATTTAAGTTATTAACCATTGAAAATGTGTCTCGGCATGCGTGTCGAAGACCAATGTAATAAAAATAATGAGAAGGAAGAAGTATTACAAAATTATAATACTAATAATAAAAATGAATAAACACATATCATTTCACTTCTTCAACATCATTCTTGTTTTTAAATAAAGTATTGTATTCCATCAAATGAAGCCCCGTCATTGAGATATTTTAGAGATCAAGCATATATCAGAAGGCTTCTTCACAGCTTTTCTTGCGAAGAGATTTATGTCTGAAATGCAATATAATGAAATCATAGCATCCGAATCCTCTCATTCCCTTATAAATTGACGAAAAAACTTAAAAATAAGCTACATTTAAAGAACTGGTTAAAGTTAATAATAATAATATAACGGTGATACGTAATAAACTTAGGGCCCGTTTGGATTGGCTTTTAAATAAAGCAGAAGCCAACAGCAGAAGCAGAAGTGAAAGCCAAAAGCAGAAGCAGCTAACTTTTGTGTTTGGATGGAATGTTTAAAAAGCAGCTTTTCTTCAATAGTGTGTTTGGATGTATAAAAGTGAAAAGTGCTTTTGAAATGTGTAAATTACCAAAAAGGATATGCTATTTATATATGATAGTATATATTTATAGTGTAATTTAAATAAATTAATAGGGGCATTTATGACTCTGCACACATTACTAGGTGCTTTTGGCTTCTGCTTTTTGTAGAAGCACCACCTGGGCTGCTTCTCCCAGAAACACTTTTGCAGCTTTTCGAGGTGCTTTTGCTTTTTCTAAAAAGCCAAAACAAATACTCTTTTTCCTTCAAAAGTGCTTTTGGCAGAAGCAAAAGCCAAAAGCACTTGGAAAAAAGCCAATCCAAACAGGCTCTTACATTGTTGCAGATACCCATTACGGAAATTATCACATCAAGGAAGCACATTGGCGCAAGGTTTTCAGTGGTGCTTACAACTCTATGTTGTCCATACACATTCCGAACATTGCCTATAGGTTCATCTTTCTCGTGCAGGTGGTATTTGTCGAACACGCATCCTCCGATCATTGTTTGAAATTGATCCAACAACCTTTTCGTAACTGTCCACTTCCTAAATCCCTTAGAATCGAAAATTCACGGAAGCGGTTGATCACGGTAGGTGATATTTTTCGATTTCTCCCATTCCCCATCAGTGAGAATATTACATTAATAAACTAGTAACTGCAGTTAAACAACAAAAAAATTAGTCTCGATTTTAATAATAACTTAAACAATTACGCCACACAACTACTGTATAAATTAAATACTATTGAATGGTGTAATCCATAAAATTACTTGTCTAATTTGGTAACTTTATAAATTTACGCATAATCTACTGAACTGTTACGAAATTTGGAAAAAAAAATTATTAAAAAAAGAAGTATAAAGAGATAATTAAAAAGAGAATTGTTGTGTACCAGGTCTGTATATCATACACAAAACAAGCATCAAGGATAGCACGTTGACACAATGTCCCATTGTTACAACTTCTTCTTGCTCCTGGACATTCCGAACATTGCTTACAGATTCCTCTTTTTGTGTAGGTGATATTTACCGAATGTGCCTCCTTCGAATCATTATTGGAACTTCATCCAACAACTCTCTGTAACTGCCTACTCTGAAGTCTTCATCGAATCGAAACTTAACGGAAGCGGTTGATCACGATGAAGTTATATTTTCCGATTCCTCCTATTCCCCAAAAGTAAGCATGACATTTAAAATGAACCTACACTTGGACAACCAAAATAAATTAAATTATGATGATGATGATGATGATGATAATAATAATAATAATAATAATAATAATAATAATAATAATAATAATAATAATAATAATAATTAACCAATCAATAAATAAATAAATGAATGCATCGAATTACCTATGATGAATGCTACCCAATAACCAATATTGTAGAAAAAATTTCTTCTTATTGAGTAATGGCCTTCGATACCCACACTAGCTGTACTTTGCTCCTTTCAATAAAGTTTAGGGTTTTTCTAGGTTTTTAAATTTTTTTTGCTACATTGGGGCCCGAATTCCAGCCCAATAACCTAAATTTAGGCCCGAAATCTTTCTAATGGTCTATTTCCCTAAATCAAAATATCATTGGTTCAAAAGTATAAATGACTCTTCTGGTGGTCAATTTTAATTATTACCTATTATTATTATTATTATTATTATTATTATTATTATTATTATTATTATTATTATTATATTTTTTCTATTCTTTAATTTTTTTTATTTTGTATAAATATTTTATAAACAAAATAACCTGTATTATAAATTGTTATTTCTTTTTTTCCTTTTCTTTTATTTTTTTCATTTTCTTTTTCTTTTATTAGTTTCTTTTGTTGTTCTTTTTTGCTTTTTTAAAAAAAATTTCTCTCCTTTTTTTCACTTATTTTCTTTTGTTTTTTTTTCGTTTCTTTCTCCTTTTTCTTATTTTTTTCTTTTCTTTCTTTTTTTCTTGCTTTCTTTTGGTTTTCTTTTTTCTTTTTCTTTTTTTCCTTGTTTTTGTCCTTTTCTTTATTTTATATATTTTTTTCCTTTCATTCCTTTCCTTTTTTCTGTTGTTTTCTCTTTCTTTTTTTCCTTGTTTTTTTTATTTGGAAGTGAATATTATTGACGTGAAGATTGATTCATATAATTGAATAAATTATATTACAAATTTACACTAATATAATAATAATAATAATAAAAATAATGAATAAACACATATCATTCTACTTCTTCGACAGTATACTTGTCGTTAAATGAAGTATTGTAGTGTATCAAGTGACGCCCCGTCTTTGAGATATTAGAAGCCTCATTCACAGTTTTCCCAGCGAAGAGGTTTATGCCCAGAATGTAATATAATGATACGGTAGCATCTGAATCCTCATATTCCCTTATAAATTGACGAAGAAACTGAAAAATAAGATACATTTAAAGAATCGGGTAAAGTTATAATAATAATAATAATAATAATAATAATAATAATAATAAATCATGAATACTTTTTGGCTTTTGCAGACTATTTTGTCATTATTAAATTTAATTCATTCTTCTTAATTTTAAAGAGTTGCAATCATTATATGCTCATTCTTAGATCAACGGCTCTTATTAAAACACATAGGCAGACTGCGTTTACACGTAATCTGCTGACTAATTACACATCATCGGACACATCATCAATATCTATATTTAGAAAAAAAATCTATCTCTTAATATAACAAAATATTGACAAAATCTTCATATATATTTTAAAAATATATAATTGATTACAAATCTATATATAAAAATTATTTAATTGCATACATAATATTTTAAAAATATTAATATTATAATATTATTAAATAAATTTAATTTGGTTAAATATGTAATCATTATCAATATAAGGAATATAATAATCATATTTTAAATAAAATATTTTATTGAAAATATGATGTAAACATTAAATTAATCATAAAAATATTGATTAATATAAAATGACTAATAACCAAAAAAAATATTCTATTTTAAACAAATTCTGCATAATTTTTTTTTTCTTTTCAAAGAAGAAAAGAAACAAAGGGAAAAAAAAAGACTAAAGCACATCAAAGTTTAACTATTAGGCATGATATCCTTAATCCAATAATTCTCATCTATTTCAGTATAAAATAAAAATGTATGTAAAATTCGGAGTAAATTGTTATACAACTATTTTTATAAATAATTTGTACTGTAAAATAATATAAAAAGTATATTAGTATAAACAATAAATAAATATTTTTAGGTATAATGTGTTATTGTGATAAAGCAGAGTTATTAGTTGATGCGATGTTTTAGTTGATGCTTATGGAGTAAGTTTTTTCTAAAAAGAAAAATGTGAGAATTGTAGTGGGACGGACCAGAAAGGAAAGTGAGACAGAATTAGTGGAACGAATGGAGTCATTTTTTCAAATTTTGAATAGTTAAAGGGTATTATTTTCCACTTGCTCTCATCATTTTAGATATGAAAGAAAACTATATATATATATATATAATTTTTTAACAATAAAAATAATTTATTTTATATTATGTCCATCCGTGTTTGAATTTCCTTAATTCATCTTACTATCTCCTTTATTTTCCTTTTAATTTTTTGTTGCATGCATTACAACCTCTTTGTAACTACCCACTTCCGAAGTCTTCTTCGAATCAAAACTTAACAGAAGCGGTTGATCATGGTGAGGTTACATTTTTAGGTTTTTTAATTTTTGGTACAACTATTTTTTTTTTATAATTATTATTATTACTATACTACTACTACTACTACTACTACTACTAGTATTATTATTATTACTATACTACTACTACTACTACTACTACTACTACTAGTATTATTTTTAGTAAATATATAATTATATATTAATTTTCGGAGCAGTGACATATTTTTGTGGAAACGTGACCTGTATAGATACATTAATTAATACGTACGAATCTTTTCCATATATTCATTAATCTATCTTTTAATAATTTAAATTTCATATATACAATGTGGATTTCATATAAATTTGAAATTTCAAGTTTTTTAAAAATTGAAAATTGTGGAAACTCTATATAAATTAAAAAATAAATATCTTTTAAAAACATAAAAATTGGAATTGTCATATACAAATTAATATATATTTAACATTAATAAATAAATATGATGTGCAATATACATATTGATGATATCATTTACTATACCAAAAAAAATATAACCATAATTGACCATATTAAACCATAAACTCAACATAATTTTTAGTTATTAGTGCAGAACCTCGTCATAATAAATATATGTTGCAAAACCTGAAAATATCTATTTATGTCATAATAATCATTAGAGATGTAAACGGGTAGGGTAGGGTACGGGTAGGTCATCTCCACTCACTACCCGAAATATAATTACCCTACCCTTATCCTACATATTACCCTAAAATTAAACATCGGGTAGGATTCGGGTAATACCCGTCGGGTAAGCGGATTATCTGCGGGTAAACGGGTACCCGAAATCTTAAATGTTACATGGTTAATCGACTCTACCCGACCCAACTTTCATAAAGAAAAAAAATTACTATTTTTTACCATAAAAAATACATAAAACCTTCATTATTGCACGAAAACTAAATTTAAAATTCATAAATCTTTTTATTGTCAAGTCACAAATGCTAAGGGACTTGAAATATTTATAAAGAAATAAATATATAAATATATATAAGTATATATAGATAAATAAATAAATATATATTTAATCGGGTATCGGATAGGGTAATCAAGTAATATATAAAATCCATACCCTACCCGCATCTGATATGATTTATTTCGGTTTCGGGTAATAACTTACCTGTTACCCGATTATCTCTACCATACCCGTGCCCGATACCCTATTACTGGGTATCCGACGGGTTACCCGACCTTACGCGTAAAGTTGACATCCCTAATAATCACATGGTATAAAAACTGAAAATGTATAAATAAATAATAAATTCAGGATTAAAATCTATAATAAATAAAATAAAAAATAGAAAATAATAAAATCTAAAATAGATAAAATAAAGAATGCAAAATAATAGAATCCAAAATAGATAAATAAAATGTAAAATTTCAAATTTCAAATCTTTCAAATATTTTTAAAAATGAACATTGTGGGAGTTTCATATAAATTAGAAATTACATATATTTCAAAAACTGAAAATATATAATGAATAAATAATTAAATGTAAAAATAAAAAATTAGTAAATTAAAAAAATACCAAATTACAGATAAAATAAAAAATGAAAAATTTCAGTTTCAAATCTTTAACATATCTTTAAAAGTGCACGTTAATATAAATTGAAAATTCCATATATTTCAAACACATAAAATCTATAATGAATAAATAAGTAAATGCGAAAAAACTAATAAATTTAAAAAATATAAAAATCTATAAAATTTAGAAATTTGAAATGAAGATACCCGGTTGAATTTATGATGAGTTGTTTACTAATGATTTAATATTTATAGATAATCTGTAAATTTAAAAAAGAAAAAAAAATGGAAATGGGCTTGGCTCGGACATTAAAATACGTGGGCCAAGTGTTAAAATAATAATAATAATAATAATAATAATAATAATAATAATGATAATGATAATAATAATAATAATAATAATTATTATTATTATAATAATTATAATAATAATAATAATAATAAATTATAATAATTCTAAATCCGATCGCGGAGGAGGGAACCGACGCTGGACTCTAAATTAAATAATTAAAATATTAACAATAACAATAATAATAATAATAATAATAATAATAATAATAATAATAATAATAATTATAGAGACCCGAAATAGAAATTATAATATTTGCAATAGAAATATTTATTAATTACACATAAGCCGTAATTATTGTAAAAGTGCAAATTTAACAATTATAATAATAACAAGTTGGAAGTTAATATTCCGAAAATAAATATAAAAAAGGAAAAAAATTAATAATAATAATAATAATAAATAATTATTATTATAGAAACCTGAAATAGAAATTATAATATTTGCAATAAAAATATTTATTAATTACCCATAAGCCGTAATTATTGTAAAAGTGCAAATTTAACAATTATTATAATAAATATAAAAGGACCAAGTGCTAAATTAACAGTTAATTTACCAATTAAATTAACAATTATTAGTATATTATAATAATAAATATAAAAGGACCAAGTGTTAAATATAAAAGGACCAAGTGATAAATTAACGGGCCAAGGGAACGGACCAAGGAACTAAATGAAAGGACCAGGTTTTAAATGAACGGACCAAGCATTTGAAATTGAAAACTTATGGAACCAAAAATAAACGGACCAAGGGAACGGACCAAGGAACTAAATGCGCGGACCAAGTGTAATGCGCGGACCAAGCATTTCAACTTAAGGGAAAGTGCTTTACTCGGACATTTAAACGGTCCAAGCGTCTTCACGGACCAAGCGTCTACGCGGACCAAGCAGTTTGCTGTTGCTTGGTCCGCGCAGACGCTAGGCCCGGTTATTTAATAATGCGCGGACCAAACTTAATATTCCGAGTCAAGCAGTCATAATTAATATCATTTAGGATAATCCTTGATCAAGCTTAGCCCGTGCATTTTACTTGGCCCGGATCCGGGCCAAGCATCCGAGCCAAGAGGCTTTCCGTCTTTTCGGGTAAAAAACTGACCTCTATAAAGTGACGGGCAAAAAAGTTGCTGCAAATCTCTGACCGGCCACAGTCTTCATTCACCCTTTGTTATTTCATTTGTCCTGACATTCCGTACGGCTTCCTGGGCTTGAGCTAATAACAGGAGGACGCTTTTCCCTCTTCCTCAGCCCAATTCATCTTTTTTGTTTTGGCCCAACTCGGCCCATCACATCGGATGGCCGCAACACAAAGTAAATCAAAAGCATCCACTCAATTTTTCAGAAAACGTGATAGTACAAACTGTAATTAATCAGAAATAGTGCATTATGTAATTTCAAATATTCAACTCCCATAACTAGGGGTGTCAATTTAGATACGAACCCGGAAAAACGAACCCGACCGACACGAAAATTTCAGGTTTGGGTTTAGTCATTTTGGGTTTTTTTCAAATCAGGTCGACCCGATACCCGACCTGAAATATTATACCACCTGCTCAACCTGACACGAACACGACCCGAAACTTGAAATTGTGTCAATTTTGGCCTATAACCCGAAAGAACGAACCCGAACGATACGAAAAATTTTAGGTTTGGGTTTGATCATTTTGGGTTTTTTCCGAAATCAGGTCGACCCGAAACCCGACCTGAAATATTATACAACCTGATCAACCCGACACGAACACCACCCGAAACCTGAAATTGACACCCCTACCCATAACTATATATATTACCATATATATACTCTCATTATCATAACACATGATGAACTTCATTAGGAATATGCCTAAAGCTTGTGCAGAATCATATGGGCACCGTGCTGAGGCTGCAGTGTGATTACCGTGCAAGGGGCATGCGTGTACGATGGCGAAAGCTCGAAAGAGAAACGCTGCAGGATCATAGACAATGCCATTTTGGCCTCAACCATTGCAAACATCTGTCCAATGCATATTCTAGGCCCCCATCCGAATGGGAAAAATATACCACCACGACTTTTTAATAATGCATTCGAGACCCCTTCGCTAAACCTCTCGGGCTTGAACTCCATCGCATCGTTTCCCCATATTTCGCGGTCCTGATGTGGAAAGATTACTGGCATGTTAAGCTGCACCCCAGCCGGTAGGGTAAATTTTCCTAACTTCACTTGTTCATTCACTCTTCGAGCAAGGACAACAACGGGCGGGTAAAGTCTCAAAACCTCTTATTCCTTCACCCTCTTATTCATTCACTCTGAGGCATGAATTTCTTTTTCTATTTCCTTCACCCTCTTATTCCTTTTCGTGGGAATAAACCTGCAAAATCAAGCAAAAGGTTCAGTTTACACTTTTACATAATAGTACTATTTATCTTCCGAATCGAATGTTTTTTGCTCTGTATAGAACATAGCAAGATTGTTAAGATCGGGATTCTATATGGGATCGTTTTTCTCTTTGTAAGATCGAGATCGTAGGGTCGAATCGGGATCCTAAGATCTTATGAAATTGTAATAATGGATAAATTCAATTATGCATACTAACAAGTAAAAGCATTATTTCGTGTGTGTTATGAATCTTGCAAGCTAATTAATACAATACAGTACAAAAAATATCACAACTAAACATAAAATATTTCCACATACATATATATTATGTTTTTTTGTACAGATCATACACAAGGAATACAAGTTCTTAAGTTTAAGAGAGTATGATCGTAAGATTGTAGAAGCGTTTGAGAAAATATGACCATAAGATCGTAACATTCTACTATCAGGATCGGGATCTTACTAATTTTAAGATCCTACGAGGATCGGGATCGTTTTAGAGATGTGTGATCGTAAAATCGTAAGATTTTAAGATCAGCATCGGGATCTTAACAACTATAGAACATATAGCAATTTAGTCTTAACCTGAATCCTGGAATATATAACGACCGTAAGGCCTGCTGCACATGCTTTGCCTGTTCTCTCTGGAGTTGAAAGATTTTTCTCCCTTCTTGGTAGCTGCTACCAAATGCTGTTCTCGATATCGCATCGCTTGTTAAATTCTGTAAATGAGGCCAAACATCCAATTCACAAGATCCTTGAGATGATGATACGCTCTTCACCTCCCATTTATCGAAAACTTCTTGGCAACTCAACAAGAGCGCGGGTATCATCAGCTGTGTACAATACAGGTGCAAAGAAACAAACAACCACATATGAATAAGACAGAAACATTAATTATGGTGAGTTCACTGATAGAAATGAGTTTTTAAAAAAAAAAAAAAAAAAAAAACCTTCAATTTTTGCTGATGGAAAGCAGGGTTGATGAGCTTCCTATGCTTGGCCCATTTATCTGTCTCATAGGACACAAGCCCCTTTGCAAGCAATCTCGCTATGGGATTAGGGTTCACTGGTTTCTGAAAGATATAACTCTTATTCATCACTTCCTTAATGAGTTCTGGATCAGTGACGAGAACTGAAGGTCTTGGCCCAAACCAAACAAAGCACTCATTTCCTGAGTTAAAGTGATATAGATTCACATTTAAGAATCCAAGGAACAAAAACGTTCGTGCAATTAAAATACTACTACTCTTCCGTCCCACTTCAGATGTCCTGTTTGACTTTTTTACACTGTTCATTGTTCAACTTTGACTCGATATTATTGTAAGTATATATTTGAAAAAAAAATAGTCGAGTTCGGTCTTGTTAGATTCGTCTAATCATATAGTTTTAGAATACACTCCCTCCGTTTTCAAAAAATTGAAACGGACCCACAGTTCACGTAATCCAAGATACATTTTAAATCATCAATAACTCAAATTCGATACAAGTAAAAATTCTAAAAGTTGGATATAGTTAAAAACTACTCGACGAGACGAATCTAACAAGATCTTACTTGGCTATATTTTAACTTGTATAACTACGATAAAACTTTAAATCAAAGTAAATGTGTGAATAGTACCAAATTTCCCAACGTTTCAATTTATCAAGAACGGAGGAAGCTAAGTATATTTTACATAAATTTTAATTATTTAAAAAGTGCATTGTATTGTGTGCAGAAATCAAACAGAACATTTTGGGACGGAGGGAGTATTACATAGATCAGTCCTGAATGTAACAGGAAAAAAAAAAGAAAAGAAAAGAAAAAAAAAGAAAAGAGAAAAATATGGTAACACATTGCAGTGGGGTTCATTATTTGTGGAAACGCTTTCCACAAATTCATCATCATCAATTCCACTATAAGAAGATAAACAACACATATAAGAGGCCAAGATGAAAAAAAATTTTCACCGGATATGTATTCCTGGCGCTTTGCGATATATACTAACGAGAAACAAGAACAAAAACAACAACATACCATGCTTCTGAAAGATCTGATGGAAAAAACCCAAAACTCTGGGCTTAATATCATCTTCAAGATTGATAGGTTTGGACCTGGCTTCCTTAACGATATTCATCCAATCCTTCACGTCCCCATACACCAATCTGTAGGAGTTTCCCTTGAGACCCTGTTTCCTGAGTATAGATTCCAGCCTCTTCGGCCGGATATATATAGGCCCAGTTCAGTATTATCCATATGTATATGAACACAAAGGAAAGAGCAAAAGAGGCAGCAATAATTGCATAGGGTATTTCCATTTGGGGGTATGGTTGAATCTGTCGGCACAGTGACCAGGAATATATTACTGTACTTCATAATATATATATAGGGGTGATGATTGATGAATAATGGCGGGAAAAAAATGTCAAAGATGCACTAACTTAGCCTATTTTCTAAATTGATTCCATTATTTTGGGATTTTCTAATTGAATGCCATCGGTTTGCTAATAATCTTCAAAATAATGTCGTCAGGCTTTAATCATCTCAATTTGCTATCGTGACTACGAGATTAATGTAAGTGATTAATTTAATTGTACCATGTAGGGGTGCTACGAGACATTAACAGGGTTTGACGTACGCATGTGGATACTTTCTGACTCATTTGCTGAGTGCGAATGAGACCTTTTTTTTTTTAAATAATAGGGATAGAAATTGTCTATATGTATATGTCAAACATATTGAAATGTATACGTAGTACCTACATAACATAATTAAATTAATTATTTACACTAATACAGTATGATGACAATAATTTGGGATATTAAAGCCCGATATGATTATTTTGGAAATTATTATTAAAGTGATGACACTAAATTGAAAAATTGGGCCCCAAAGTTACGGTATTATTTGATAGTTTTATCGTCCACATTTTTTCTTGGGCCGGAAGTCCAGATATTTTATCACCATTGCAATTTGAGACACGGAGGACCCATATTCTAGAAGGTGTGGATATCATCATGTCGCACAAAATGAAGGAAATTAAAACAAAAGAAAAATGGTTGAAGGAACTATGATACCACTGTGCCCATTGTGACCTTTTGATCAATTCTGCACATAGGTTTTTTAAAGTTTTTGGGAGCTTTGCAGTTATGAAAAACTTTACAATCAGAAGCTATCATGAGTAAAGTAGATTTTGGAAACTTTAGAAAGTTAATTTTTAATTTAATTAATTTTTTTAAATTATAATTTATGAAAGCTATGAATACTTTTACCACATATTTATGTAAAAATTAATAACTACAGTTTCCCATAATTACAACTCCCTACGGCTTGGCTACATCTCTACGTTCAAAACACACCCTTTGGCGCCTCCCAGAAAAATATAAAATAAAATAAAATTAGCGTTCAATGACTCATATCAGCTGCAAAAAGAGGCAACACGTGGTGGCTTTGCAAGCTTATCCATTCTACTCGACAGTCATGGATGGAACTGGTTCCTTTAATTCACCACAATTCCAGAAGCGTATAGTATTCATGCGGTTTATAAACAAAATTAGTATATATTGAATATACGGGTTAAATTTATTTTGTATGTTGAAATAAATTTTTAAGGCAAATTAGAAATAATTTATTTAATATTCCCCCGACCTCGATATACCGCATGTAAGGGTTTGGTTGTCACTAGGGGTGTAAACGAGCCGAGCCGAGCTCGGGTTCGAGCTCGGCTCGGCTCGATTAAGTAAAAATTTGGCTCGGCTCGAGCTCGAAACTTGACGAGCTTTAGAAACTTGAGCTCGGCTCGAGCTCGATATAAAAAAACCGAATTCGAGCTCGGCTCGAGGCTCGAATAAAGCTCGAGTTTTTCACAATTGTAAATGTTGGCCATTCGAAAGATTTCACTCGCATAGTTCGAGTGCCACGAAAGCAGAATAGAATCATTCGAGTGGTACTCGTATGACATTTTCACAGCTCTAATTTTTTGGCCACTCAAATGGCTTGCAAGTAGCACTCGAATGCTTTTGGCAACACTCTAAATATTGGAAATTCGAATGGAAAGAGTGTAGCACTTAAATACCATTTTTCACAACTCTAATTTTGGCCATTCGAAAAATTTCACTCGCATGGTTCGAGTGTATCTCGAAAAGCATAATCGAATGCATTTGAGTGGCTCTCGAATGCCTTTTTAACCACTCTATTGTTTTGGCCACTCGAATGGCTTGCGAGTAGTACTCGAGTGGCATTCGACTGGGACTCGAATGTTGCCTTTCATCACTCTATATTTTGGTCATTCGAAAGATTTCACTCGTATGGTTTGAGTCTGTCTCGAAAGATTGACTCGAATGCGTTCGAGTGGCACTCGAAAAAGGAGGAGAGCCACTCATGTCGGGGAGGGGAAAAAAAAAAAGAAAAAGAAAAACCCATAACAAATTTTCCCTCTTGATTTTTCCAGCATCACTGAAGACTGAAAACCAAATTTTCCATTGCAATTCTGCAAACAAGAATAGCCAAAAGAAGAGCAACCCAAAATGAGAATCAATCAACGAAGCTATGCAAAAATGCTTCCGAAATGTGGACAATATGTTGATTGATTGATTGCATCTCAGGCTAAAAATTAAATAATAATCACTGCAAAGACGGGGAGAAAAAACAATCAAAGAATTCCTCCACAGTTCTTGTCCGATTCCAAGTGAAACAACCGACAAAATCCACGGGCGTGGATGCTCAGCGTTTACAACAGCGAACGCCTCCCATAAGTTCCGTGCATTCAACAAAATTGGATTAGCGATCATATGTTATCTTTGAACCATTTCATTGCTCCATTTGCAGCTGATCTGCAAACAAAGAATTATTTGTTATTGCACAATAATACTTCGCAGTTCAATTCAACAAAATATGCCTTAAGAAAACATTTCATCGGGCACCATTTAACACGCTAGACGCATAAATAAGACTAAATGTTGGAGCCTCTCATGCTCAATGGCTGTGTCACCACATCATGTAACTATAGCGTGTGTATAAGCTAGCATCATTCACAATGAGAATCAATAAAAAAATGAAGTTGAGTTGCAGATAGCTTTTTCGTGTAGGATGGTCTAAGTTGAGTTGCAGATTGCTTTTTGTGTATCGATGTAAGTTGGAACCTGCGGTGTATGTATTCAGGATGGAAATGAGGTTCCTTTTTTCCTCAAAAAATTGTCTGGCTTCGGCTCATCAATAATAAATGAATAAATAAATAAGTATGAATATATTTGAACACAAGTAAAAAATAAAACACATAAACAAAACATATAAGATGGGAGAAGCAGAAACAATCTTAGAGCAAGCAACCGTTGGATGTGGTAAATAAATCCTTAACTGAATGGTCATTTACAGCAGAAAACACAATTCGGGTGAAGAGGGGATAACCAATCACAAGCTACACAATCGGGGTGAAGATGGGAGAAGTAATCAGAAACAATCTTAGAGCAAGCAACCGTTGGATGTGGTAAATAAATCCCTAACTGCATGTACAATAGAAAACACAATCCGGGTGAAGAGGGGAGAACCAATCACAAGCTACACAAATTCGGGTGAAGAGGGGATAAGCAATCAGAAATAATCTTAGAGCAAGCAACCGTTGATGTGGTAAATAAATCCTTAACTGCATGATCATTTACAAACAGAAAACACAATTCGGGTGAAGAGGGGAGAACCAATCATAAGCTACACAATCAGTGTGAAGAGGGGAGAAGCAATTAGAAACAATCTTAAAGCAAACAACCGTTAGATGTGGTAAATAAATCCCTAACCGCATAATCATTTACAACAGAAAACACAATCCGGGTGAAAGGGGAGAGCCAATTAGAAACAATCTTAGAACAAGCAACCGTTGGATGTGATAAATAAATCCATAACCGCATGATCATTTACAATAGAAAATACAATCCGGGTGAAAAAGGGAGAACTAATTAGAAACAATCTTGGAGCAAGCACCATTAGGTGTGGTAAATAAATCACTAATAATCCCATGATCATTTACGACAGAAAACACAATCCGGGTGAAAGTGGAGAACCATTAGAAACAATCTTAGAGCAAGCAGCCGTTGGATGTGGTAAATAAATTCATAACCGCATGATCATTTACAACAGAAAGCACAATCCGGATGAAGAAGGGAGAACCAATCAGAAACAATCTTAGAGCAAGCACCCTTGGGTGCATTATCATTTACAACCGAAAACACAATCCGGCTGAAGAGGGGAGACTCAATCAAAGACAATCTTGGAGCACCATTGAATGTGGTAAATAAATCCCTAAACCCATTATCATTTACAACAGAAAACACAATCTCGGTGAAAAGGGAATCCCCTTCTTACTTCCTACTATAAATTTCCTACTGTCAAACTAAAACTAAAACCCTAACTCTGAAATCGGTAACCAGAAGAGAAGCTGAAAGGTGTGATTCTTCATGGAGGACGACAGCAGCATGAACGGATCTTCTCAGGTATTCTCAGCGGTTAATTTTTGTGTTCATTTTACTGATGTTTCGAAATGTTTCTCGGAGATCTTCTCATTTTGTGTTTTTATCATGGTGGCGCATCGGGAATCTTCCTAGACTCTTGTCCGTCTTGCTGGATTTTGTTTATGTTTAATTAATTAATTGGTTCTACTGTGTGAGTATTTCTCAGAGCTCAACGAGGAGGAGGAGGAGGAGTTCTGCCGTGACATCACACCCGGCCGCCGGCAATGTGCTTCTTACGGTGTCAGGTCCAAACCGTTTGGCGACAGGTCCAAACGACCGTTCATGGTTATTGGATTCCCGCGCATCCTGCCACATATGCGGACAACTCTCTCTGATGGATAGCGGCTATGAACTCGGAGACAATCTGGGCTATATTTACCTTGAAGGTAAAGTTCCCGTCCGGATCCTCGGAACAGGGACGGTCACCCTCGGGAATACACTCAAGCTCAACAATGTTAGATACGTACAGGCCGGGCTCCGCAACTTGATCTCAATCGGCCAATTGGACGATGAGGGATATGAAGTTTCTTTCGGTGGCGGTTCTTGGGAGGTGATGAAAGATGGAGTGATTGTGTTGCACGGGGATTCGGGGAGCGGACTCCCTATATACACACAGGATTAGAGCTGTTTTTGGTGGTGGTTTGTTGATTGATCTTTTTTTTGTGGATTGTGCCTAGACTGTGGAATGGAATGTGATTGTCATTTCTGTTTGCTGCCATGGACGTGTCTGCATTCTTTCAAGAGCATCTCCAACCGAACCCAAAAACCCAAAAAATTGGTAGATTTTAGTCCTTTGGTACTCCAAACGCAAACGCAAAATGCGATTTTCCCCATTTTGCAGTAACTTAAACTCAAATTTGAGTTTGTAATGTTCATCACACCAACACTATTCCAACACTATTTTTTTGATTTTGAAGGCTTAAATAGAGAATATTCTATAGATATTCTATAGAATATTCGTTTGGGTTTGAGTTTAGTGTTTTCGGTTGGAGATAAAATACTCTTTGATATGATATTTACTGTATTTTGGGTTTAAATTTTGTGTTCTCGGTTGGAGATGGTCTTAGTGCCCTTGAATTCATCCAACAGATTGGGGCTCTCTATATACACCTCTCTTGTTGACTTTTAAATCAGCTATGAAGTTGTTGTCCTGACATTGGTTATTGTTTACAGTTGAAATTTACTACTACTAACTTGCAACATTTATCATTTCTTATAGTGATGTAATTTAATGAGAGCAGTGATAATGCCTTGGTGTGTGTTTCATTGCCAGGGGGAATGGATGGCACCATAAGTTCTGAGAAATGAACCCTTGAACGTGATAAAGGTCCTTGGAGTGAGTTTCAATTGGATCTTTTCACCTAAAATGTGTCACTGTGGATCTTATAGTGCTCAAGATTAAAATTGCTATGTCATCTTATTATGCCTCATTAGTCAGAAATGGATGTTTTTTTTTTTGGACGAGCAGAAATGGATGTTTTGGGATTAATTAGTAAGGAATGAATTTGGTAAAAATGAAAAGAAAAAAGAGGTTGGGATAGAGTGCTCAATGAGTGACAATTAAACAACCCTAAATCCAATGGGGTGTGTATGCTGGATGTTAATAAAGTACACTTTTTTTTTTCTTTCTTTCTGGATGAGTCGAAGCCGGGAAACAAGATGTTAGTAAAGTACTTAGAAATGCATACCGATGCACAAATTTAACAATTAATAACTTAATTGTAGTAAAAATTATAAAAAAACATAAAATTATATTCAATGAATGCATTACTTGCCTTTTCTTTTTCCTTACATAACTATCATAAAATTTGAATCACAAAAAGCCCAACGATTTTGTGTTCATAATTATTTTATCCAATTTAATTTATAAGTATAATTGAAATTTCTTTAATTTTTTTCCAATTATGTTGATTGTGGGATAATGACACTCATGTGTTGGCAAAGATGTGTAAGAGCACATGCCACGCAAATTACAAAGAATGATAAAGGGGACCGGGAACCCCTAACTATAAGGTTGGAAGTCTGGGATATGGGGTCAAGTCACCATCCCCAACATTTCCATCCTAAGTTTGTTAATGCTAATAAAATTCAAAGCTTTAGTAGAAAAGGAGGAGAGCCACTCATGTGGGGGGAGGGGGGAAAAAAGAAAAACCCATAACAAATTTTCCCTCTTGATTTTTCCAGCATCACTGAAGACTCAACCAAATTTTCCATTGCAATTCTGCAAACAAGAATAGCCAAAAGAAGAGCAACCCAAAATGAGAATCAATCAACGAAGCTATGTAAAAATGCTTCCGAAATGTGGACAATATGTTGATTGATTGATTGCATCTCAGGCTAAAAATTAAATAATCATCACTGCAAAGACGGGAGAAAAAAACAATCAAAGAATTCCTCCACAGTTCTTGTCCGATTCCAAGTGAAACAACCGACAAAATCCACAGGCGTGGATGCTCAGCGTTTAAAACAGCGAACGCCTCCCATAAGTTCCGTGCATTCAACAAAATTGGATTAGCGATCATATGTTATCTTTGAACCATTTCATTGCTCCATTTGCAGCTGATCTGCAAATAAAGAATTATTTGTTATTGCACAATAATACTTCGCAGTTCAATTCAACAAAATATGCCTTAGGAAAACATTTCATTGGGCACCATTTAACACGCTAGACGCATAAATAAGACTAAATGTTGGAGCCTCTCATGCTCAATGGCTGTGTCACCACATCATGTAACTATAGTGTGTGTATAAGCTAGCATCATTCACAATGAGAATCAACAGGACGGATAGAAAAATTTGGAAAGAAATAACATGAAATGCATGCTTCAATAGAACTATATAGTTGGCCAATTAAAGCAAAAGTGATCCAGGTAAAACTTAAACAGAAGTTCAGGTTGAAGATTTACCTCGCCAAACCTTTCAACGTCGACCACAAGTCAGTTTGATCTTCTGATTCGTCTTTAGTTTCTGTGATGGAGTTTTTTTCACTTTGAGTACTGTCATCTGCAATAGAATAATTGGAGCAGCCTCCATTATAAGTTGCTATCTAAGATGCATCCAACCTTTTTCATTGTATAACTTTGAAATATATATATTAGTTGTTTTGGGGATTAACATATTGAGCAAGGGAAACACAATGTAAAGATATCGTACTATCGAAGAACAAAACATACAAGTATAGTGACTGAATATGCAGAATAACAAGTCACTTTAAAGAACTGCTCACCTGGTTGTTGAACTTTAGGGCGAGTTTTTGATTGGTTAGATGGGGCTTTATCAAGAGAAGCAAGCTCCTCAAGCAGCTCGCGTTCCTTCGTACTGAAAATAGAAATTACGATATCTTAAACCAGATTCATTGCTAGCAAATATCCTAAACAATCATAATTTTTTTTAGAATAGGCAAACAAATGAAAGTGGCAGTCGTGAACATGATTACACAATTTCCATTAGGATTGTTCTAAGAACAGTAAACAAAATTGTGTTATATCCTTCAACAGCTGTTGGCACGTAACGACAAACATTGTTTTGCATTAATAATTTTTCACATAAAATACAAATTTGGCCAGAAAAATACAAACATGAATACACAATTGTATGGAAATGGTATGTGGGAAAAGGTTCAAGATACTGCCACTGCAACAAATTTTAAGGAAGCTCTTAAAGGAAGCTCAAATTACTACAGTCGTTACAGAAATTGACTCACCTGATACGCTTAGGTATACCAACTTTAACGGTGAACAGATGATCGCCGCGAATCGATGGCCTATTTAGCTTAGGTGCACCTTTTCTTGCCAAAACAAGCACATCCCCAGGTTGAGTTCCGGGAGGAATCTGGAGGTCTGACACTCCATCAACTGTCTTAACCTAATCCACAAGTAACAATACCACACTTCCATAATTTGCCAACACCAGCAAAATGTAAAAAGTCTTCATATTATAATTGGAAACTAATGTAAGTAGATGGTGTTTGAAATCCTAACCAATGACACAATATAATAACCATTTGAGGTGTCCAGACAATTTCCAAAATTTGCATGAAAACAGACCATGTCTCTGAAATTATGATTCCGCGTTTCATTTTCTATTTATTCCAACATTACACCATAATATATATATATATATATATATACAGACTGTTTATGGATTGCAAATTAAAAGGAGTACAAAGTATGCGCCGTCCAAAGTTACCTCCAAAACCACCATAGAATCACTGGGACATTTTATATTGGTTCTAGAGAAGTTAATATTGAAGGGCATAGAGTAGCTTGCTAATTCTTATTCGTTATAAGGATTGAGCCTATATGCCTAACTCAGCAGTTAAATGAATGGTCGATGACTACCAAGCAATTACTGAACACTATGGAAGGACAGCCAAATTTAAAAAGCCATGGCACTTGCATACGGCAAGTAAGAATTTCACATCAGCATAGACCAAGTTACACGAAATCATTTAACAATATGAACTATCTTGGTATTTTTCTACCTATACTGCAGCACCCTCATTCATTATTTAGCATTCTCATGCATTATTTTCCATAAGGGAAAGTTCACAACAGAAGCTTGAGTAGCTATATGGAATCTCAAATAATAACTGAGGTCACAGATACCTTCACAACAGTCCCCAGTATGGCATCTAGATAGTTTATTGAAACAGTTGAAAGGAGATTTATGCCATCTCTTTGAATCTCAGGAATCTCTTTGATGTCAAGATAGACAAATAGATCTCCAGGTGCACCCCTATATAAAAGGAAACAAAATAGTTAACCCCATCAAAAAGCACCTACAAAAAAAATATTTAAACTAGTAGAAAGTTTTCATGCAACTGAATATTATTAACATCTAACTTCATGACTATACCATTTGCACAATAAACTCAATACTCGAGCCTTACTTCCTTAATCATGCAATGATGAATGATACTCATGCATGCAGTCGTTTACACAGGAAAAAAGAGAGGCTAAGATAGAAAAATCATACAAAACCAAATAAAACACACTACAGATAAAAACCTGAATCATTCTTTATCTAATTTTAAATCATTGAACATCTCAAATGTCAAGCTTGGAAACCGATAAACTATATTTTCCAATGAAAGGCTGTAAATTCTGGTTACAGTTAACTTATAAAACTCAATATAAACTGGAATCAATCTTGACATGTAATAGAGAGATCTTTTAAGGCAGTAGTGCCAAAGCTGTAAAAACATATGCTTCCTACAGATGAGGTTTTACTTTGACAGGCAGTGGTTCCATTCTAAACAGATGGCAACTTACTTTACAAGACATTATATCTAGATTCTAGAAGATGCCACAGACATCATACAAATAAGTCAATCAAATAACTGAGGAAAATAAATAGGAAAATGAACTTTTAGAGCCCAAAATATCAAAACGCAATCCATAACAAGCACCCTTAGGCTTTAAAAAGCTGTGTGATCACATCTCAATTAACACCATGCTGTGTGACAGTATGAGCATCAATAATAAGAGTGAAAACATTGTTCATCCTTACCATTTTTATACAATGTACATAGTAATTCAGTATGGCAATCAGAAAGGGGGTATAGCATCAATTATTTTTATCAGATGGGTACTGCAATTTCTTATGGGACTACAGAAAAACACCATAGCACATACCCTTTTAACCCTGCATCACCCTCTCCAGCAACTCTAAGAATGCTTCCTTTGCTAACTCCCGGAGGAATCTTGATTTTGATTTCTTTTCTAACTCGTATCCGGCCCGTGCCAGAGCATTTACGACAGGTTTCAGATATCATTTCACCATCCCCACCACAACTTGGGCATACAGAAACCTAATTTTTATAGCATGCAATCGTATATATTAACTTGATGCATCATATTGTTGATAATCAATCTATTGACAAAGAACAGAGAATTAGGTAAAGATGGAGTAGAAAAATGCAATTCCAAGGTGCAAATAGATTTCCAAACAGGAAGAAAATATGATTTTTAGCGAAGATAAAACATAATACTGAATATTTCTGATGTCACAGCATTTGATACAAGAGGTGAACAGGTGATCCACTTTATAGATGAGTACCTGGGAAAACATGCCAAAAGGTGTTTGCTCAGTTCTCATGACTTGACCTCTGCCACCGCATGTTGAGCATATCCTCATTTTGGACCCAACTCTTGCTCCGGTACCAGAACAAACATCACATGTTTCAAGATGGGACAGCTCAAACTCTTTCTCAGCCCCAAATATAGATGCTGAGAATTCCAATGTCATATCATAACTGCAATCAATTTAAGCAATTAGTTAATCTTGACAGGCCCAAAATGTTGTTAAAAAATCTTAGTAAAGCAGAAGATGTCACCATGAAAACTATCAAGAGCTTAAAAGATGGTACAAAAACCAGCAAGACAAGCAAATCATTCAGAGAGGCAAGTCAAAAGCATAGTGTTCCCAAAATTGGCTCACCGGAGATCTTCACCTTTGGAAACAGAACTACGACGTGATGTTCCAAATGCTGATCCATCCATCCCAGAGAACCCTCCCATGCTCGGCCCAAAAAATGCCTCAAATAGATCAAAAGGATTTGTTGCCTGAGAACAAGATCTCATCAATATATATGCTATATGTTATCTAGTTCAGCTTGCTCATGAAGACTAGTTGCAGCCTTGCAGGCTTTGAATGTGCAGCAAGTAATATGAATTTATTGTTTGTAGATACTATATCTGGATCTTTTTATATAAATACATTATTTAAAAAAAAAAAAAAAAAAAAAAAAAAAAAAAAAAAACGAGAAAGAAGTTCTCATTGGAGTTTCATGCATGAAAGACTAATACATGAGATCACGTTTATAGCATGAAAATATAAATAATCCAAAAAACTGTAACTGATGTAACTGAAAAGATTAAAGCAGTGACAGAGAGAAACATTCGACATCACCTATGGAGGCACTTTCTACTGAAGCAAAGATTGAGTATGGATAACCTACTGAAGCAAAGATTGAGTATGGATAACCTATGCTAATTTTGCTTACAAGGACAATGAATTAGCTGATTTTAAGCCAACCAGTAATTCAATCGCAGAACCCTTCCTCAAAAGTTATAACTGCTTTGTAAATCACAATCCAATATAGCATTTTTATACCAAGGTTTATCCATAACTGGCCATTCTTCCTCCCACTAACAAATACCAAGGAAAATTTATTGGGGAAAAAAAAAAAGCATTAAATAAATTCAGGCAATACCGTATAACCACCACCTCCGCCTACGCTGCTTTTCAGTCCATCCTCGCCATACCGATCATACATAGCTCTCTTTTTGTCATCTGATAGTACCTGACAATATTGTACTCCAAAATCATCAAAATAATATGTGCAAAATACAACATGAGAAAACTCCTAATGTTATCTTCTCTCGGTACTCAACTTTGACAAGCATTTACAACATGATAACATTTCAAGACAATCATATTATTAAGAATGCTTCATACTATACACTAAGCGTTTCTAATACTTAAAAGATGACTCGGCCAACAAATATATAAGTCCAATAACACTTTATAGCAAATGGCAATTAGATGATGATAACTGGTAACCATAAAACATGTATCTATGTATAATGCATCATGCGCTTACCTCATACGCAGCACTGATCTGTTTAAATTTTTCTGTTGCTCCAGGTTCTTTGTTGACATCAGGGTGGTACTACAGACCAAAGGAAAAGCCAGTCAATAATCGGAAAATCTATGTCTCCAATATGATCCATCAAATTCCAAAAATCAACAATTGAGGCCACCATTTCAACTCAAAAAAGAAAACGTGTCCCTAAGATACAGCTGCACAATATGAAACCTAATGAAGGTTATTGCGAGCATTTTACCACAATACAGGAATTAGAGTCTAACAAGATCAAGATCAACCTCAATATGTTACCGGAGGCCTAATCTCCTGGGAGGAAAAAAAATGCTGTTTCCTAATTGAGCATATAAATTTCTCAAAGAAAAAACCAAAAAATCAAAAACAAACCAAAACCAAACATTTCCTCCATTTCTACCTGCCTTGCCAGTTTCCTGTAAGCAGCCTTAATATCCTTGCCACTAGCAGATTTTGGCACTCCAAGAGTTGCGTAATAATCGGCTGCAGCAACCACCACCACTCTGCCAAACCTCCTCGCAGACATTTTATTGTCTAACTGCAGAGCTGAGGATAAAGGAACTCGCAGAAACTTCCCACCGGTACTGAAGCAAGACGATGAAGAGCACAGCGGAGCAAACGAATTGCTGTGGCTTACAGACGCCGTGCTCACATGAGAGGGGAAAATCAACCACGACGAGGCGGCTGCGGCCATCGGAGACTGAATTTGAGGAGATATACGGAATTGAGGGGAAAAAAATTGAACGAGGAAATTGGGAAAAAAAATTTCAAACTGTTTCCATGAATGTTCTCAAAGAAAATGGAACAAATTTCTGTTGGATTTTTTCCTTCGTTGCTGAAAAATAAAATTCTGAATTTCCTTTTAAAGATTGTTTTCTTTTTCTTTTTTCCTTTTTTTCGGATAAATGGGAAACAACAGCTTTGTCGTGTGACGCGCTTTTTCGTCATTCTCGAGCACGTTTTTATAAATGAAGAGCCCGTTTGGATTGGCTTCTAGGGAGGTGCTTTTGGCTTTTGCTTCTGCCAAAAGCACTTCTAGTAGAAATTAGGTGTTTGTTTTGGCTTTTAAGAAAAAGCAAAAGCACCTCGAAAAGTGAAAAAAGTGCTTCTGGGAGAAGCAGCCCAGGGGTGCTTCTCCCAAAAGCAGAAGCCAAAAGCACCTCGTGATATGTGCAAGGACTTAAATACCCCCACTACTTAATATAAATTACACTATAAATATATCTTATTATCATATTAAGTAGCATGTCCTTTTTGGTAATTACCACACTCTAAAAGCACTTTTCATTTTTACTCATCCAAACATATTTTTTAGAAAAAGCTGCTTTTCAAACATTCCATCCAAACACAAAAATTACATGCTTTTGCTTTTGACTTCTGCTTCTGCTTCTACTTTTGGCTTCTGCTTTTTTCAAAAGCCAATCCAAACGGGCCCGAAGTGTCCTGCTGCCTTTGTTAGAGTGTGTTTGGAATGGCTTTTGGTAAGGTGCTTTTGGCTTTTGCTTCTGCCAAAAGCACTTTTGGTGGAAAATAAACGTTTGGTTTGGCTTTTCAAAAAAAGCAGAAGCACCTCGAAAAGCTGCAAAAAAAGCAGCCCAGGGGTGCTTCTCCAAAAAGCAGAAGCCAAAAGCACTTCGTAAATTGTGCAAAGACTTAAATACCCTCATTACTTAATATAAATTACACTATAAATATATCCTATTATCATATTAATTAGCATGTCCTTTTTGGTAATTTACACATTTAAAAAGCACTTTTTACTTTTACACATCCAAACACACTTTTGAAAAAAAGCTGCTTTTCAAACATTTCATCCAAACACAAAATTACCTGCTTCTGCTTTTGGCTTTCACTTCTGCTTCTGCTTTTGGCTTCTGCTTTTTTCAAAAGCCAATCCAAACGGGCCCTTAGTATTTTCTTGTGAGCATGAACTATGAAGTTGCAGCAATCCAGATTTTTTAACTTCTACACATTTTACTTTTTACCTAGACTAGATACAGCCTTTAGTTTTTAACTCTGCACGAAATAGATTTACCATTAGCAATTGACGAAAATGCATGAAGTTCGTTATTCTTTAAACATAAGGTGTCCATTACCCATCGTCCTGAATATATGGAAATTTGCTGATTGTTTTTTGTAACAAACTGGTGTTAGAACATATTAGAAAATCCACATTTCATGATACCTGCTTTGATTCTCTATTCATTTTTTTTCATCTATCAATATTTGTTTTTGGGTATCCATCTCTACCTTTTTCTCTAATTCTGTGGATAGCGGCGCTGCCATTTGTTTCCCAGTTTTCCATTCAAAAGTACATAACGCCATGAGAAATGCAATCTTTCATAACCACACTTGGTGGGTTCTTAAGCACTTGAATTGCCAATTGACATATCTTCTTTGCAATCGAATTCCAATATTCGTGTCCTGGATGATGCAATTGCGTAGTGAAAACACATTTGGGGATGTTTGGGAGTCAGCGGATCCGCTAGCAGATAGCAGATTCGGAGATAGAATTGTGAGAGAATATGCTCTTCTAATCCGCTATATGCTACCCAATATGCTAACATCCAAACATAATGAAAGTAAAATTCAAAAAAAGAATAAGCAGCTGTATATCCAGAAAAGACAAACAAAACATGAAAATAATTAAGCAAGGACACTTGCAAGCACAAACTAATTATACATAGTAATATATTTTTAAGTTTAAATTCTTTACTTTAGGTCTAATCCTACGGAAAATGGTAAGTCACATTCTCAAGGATTGAACCATTCAACATATGTAGTTTCATTTTTTTTTCTTTTGGGCATCAAACACCATGGCCATACAGGTATAAAATGCTACAAGCAGCATGAATGGTAAATTAGAATACATCGGGATAATAACGCCCCGGGATGGTGTTGTTCATCTGAGATTGTTGCAGGCGCAAAGTCAGGGCATAGTTGTTTGCCTGAAAGAAAGTAGGAAACAAGGAGTGAGCCCGCTAGGCAGTCGATGGTTGCATTTTATTTTAGGTGTGTCATTCAAACAACACATGAAAGTCGAGGTATTTTGATGTATTTGTAGTTGAATAAGAACTTATAAATGTCAGTGGTATTAACCTCAAGTGTTCGCAATTGCTCCTGATACTGGGCCAACACCTGCTTCAGTTGGAGGACCTCTTGGTTCTTATCGTCAAACTCCTTGTGGCGCTCATGCTGAATGGCAACAGCACGTTTGAGGATGGCATTGTCTCGGAGGAGCGCCTCCATTTGTTCTTTCAGCATTATATTTTCCTGGACACATAGGAAAATAATAGTAAGTTTTAGGAGGACAATATTGTCACAGAGATAAAGTAATGATCTCGAGCCTTTTAGCAGAGAACTTCCCACTAGTAGCACCTCCTCCTATTTGGGACACCAGAGTGTATTTAGAATCCCATCCACACATGAGGGGGCACATCACAGGAATACCCCTAAAATGATTTGGAATGATTTTCAGCAGCTCAAATTGTGCCAAAAGTGGAGCCAAAACAGCCAAGCGCTGGCTTGGTTCGCGTCCCAAAATCAGCCTAGAAATCTGCCCCAAACAGCCCCAATTAACCTGCCCCAAACAGCTCCATTATTCCTACCAAATCCTATAACTAAGGTAACTATCTAATTGTTTTAAATATCCTCCTTAAGCAAGTGTTAAATTATAACTCCTCCTTATTTAATTATTTCAATCTAACTTTACCTCCAAATTTAAATTACCGTTGGCTTCCAAATCATGACGGTTATTTTTTTGGGGTATTACAATATATATATATACATATAAAGTTAACAAATACAACATCTGATTCTTCAAATACTATCAACAAAGTATTCTATATAAAGTTGTTGATGAAGATACAGTACATTTGAATTTAAATGCAAATTGTCTTTTAGTAGTGTAGACAAATCGAGTAGAAAGCTTTTATAAACCAATCGAGCACAGCACAGCACAACAGATAAATATCTAAAAGAATACCAAAATGCAATGTTCATTGAAAAGAATACAACACAGCACAACAGATAATATTTTATTTAAGGTAATGAATTTTCAACAGAATAGCTTTAAATCAAGCCAATTCAACAAAAAAAACCAATGTCCACAAAAAAACTTTAAATCAAGTCAATTAGCTTTCTTATCTACTCCAAGCCTCACTAAACACAAATGCAGAAAGTGAGGCATATAGCTACACCCACCATGAGGGACTTATGTTTTAGATTGTTATGTAAACCTGTCGGTGGGATGCAGTCACAATGTCACGCAAAGTGGTGCACCATGCTATGTTTTGGCGAATTCTACACATAATGCAATCCTATGTTCTTAATTATGGTGTGGCTCTCATGGAAATACTAGATTACAAAAATAATAATAATAATAATAGAAGGTTTGTTTTGAGAAAGTAAGACAAAAATAATTAGCACACTTCAAAAGAGGACATTAGGCAATACATCCGTGTTATACTAATGGGAAGCATCGTGAAACTAATTCATTTGTGGAAACTAATGATGGATGCACAGACATAAGACTATAAGAGTACCAAACTCTCACATAATAATCTCAGTTATTCACATTTATTATAAAATTATACTACTAAATAATAATCAAGTCAACACCTGTAGAAGTGTTTCTAGGAATTTACTGGCAAAGCTTTAAACAGGGCAAACAATTTTTTTAATTATAATACAGAAAATATAGAGTAACCATACCTTATGAATACCTTCAGCAGCCACAAAAGCACGAGCACTGATGGATTTCTCCAAATTTTCTAGTATACGTGCTGCCCGGGCTCTAGCATCATCTATATTAGCAGCAGCCATCATTTCCTTTACAAACAGGTCCACCCACTCTGCACCATCCTCTGGCAGGTTGTTTTGGGGTTGCGCCTCCTGCAATGGCACTGCATCCTCACAAATTAGCATTCAGCATCGTGCATGCAATAAACATGCTATAATAATTATCACACGTTTTGAAGAGATGTAACAACCAAATTATGCTTAGGAATAAGGATTAAGTGCATCCAACACATACTTCAAATCAAAAGCCATAGAACATAGATATCTCAGAGGAATGGCATTCTGAAGAAATGTCACATATGTATTTCAGAGCATAAGCAGAAGAAGTATGGTGTCCAGACATTTCCAAACCAGATGACCCTGGTATGCCAAAATGTCAACATATATTGCCCAGATAATAAATTAATCACATAAAAATCCTTTTTTTTCCTTTTTTTTTTTCTTTTTTTTAAATGGATAATGGATATCCATGGGCTTTTGGCATGAAGAAGTAACACAAAATACCATGTAATTGAGCAACCTTGACTAAACTTTATTATTTCAGTTTACATATTAAATATATAATCAAATTCTTTAATGAACAAAAATTCAGGTGCAAAAAGGAGAGTGATCAACAGCCAAGCACATCTCATGCTTGCAATTTGCAAACACTATATTTTGCCCATCATAGATCTAGGATCATTTTCGAATTATTAGCCAAAACCTCAAAGCAACAAGCTTCCTAGGCTTTTGTATAAAATCAAGTGCAGGATTATGTCTTCCATCTCAAATAGAAATAAGCAGCCACGTGTAACTAATGATATAGACACAGCTTCTCCAGATCCGTAATCGCAAGTACAATAATTAAATGCGCAATAAATAACTGCGGCAGCATTAACATGAGATATGTGAATAATGAAGATACGACAAGATCCAGTTTCACAAAAAGCCAAGCAGTAGGGTTGGGCTTTATGCTAAAGAAAAAGCTCACATTTGACAAAAAGCCAAGTGGTAGATTTATAAAATTCAACATCGAGGCACGTGTTTAAAACAAGAGTGTTCAAATATGTTTCCATCACGTAATGGCATACCTTTTGCCATATTTGGATTTTCTTCACCAGTTAAGCCTGAGCTGTACTTCAAATCCCCAAGATGCAGCTCATTAAGGTTATTAATAGCAGCTTCTAAGTCATTGCCAGAATCTTCTAATACTTTTTCAAGAAGCTGAAAACAATTGAGAAATGATGGCTGATAAAGCTATGGACAGCATTAAGATGAGCAAAGAAACAATTTTTACCTATTAAGTTTGGCACAAATTATATCCACAAATTCAAAACCCTAGGTTTTAAAACATGGAACAAAACCGAAGTCTTAAGCATAAATATGTAAGTCTTAAAAAATGCAAATGTCCAAATTTGCTGGAGCTGAATCGTAAACTTATCATCAAATGAAAGCCAACACTTTCAGGGGCAAAATCAAGAATTGAGACAACGTAATTTGTCATGCCAATTCTCCCATGGCTACACATCAGAGATAACCAACATCTCCATGATCATGTTTTCAATTTTTTTAGCACTCTATGTATACACTCTAAGGCTCTAACAGTATCAATATAAAAAAAATGGGCTGATTTCAATGCACACAGTTAATCACTGGATCCATCCTCACAAAGAGATCCAAAATAATATTCTCATCACCGATGAACTTTCGGCCTGCAGAGACGCTAACGTAAACGGCGGCGAACCATTCCAATACACGGACTACACAAAATCCCTGAATCAGCTTTAAAACTCCATTTTAGAAAGAACAAATACAAACACCGACCTTAATTTCCATATCAGGGAACAAAGCCCTAAGCTGATCAACAGCACTCGGATGAATCGGCGGCGAGCAGGCAAAACGGACAGGCGAAGAACAGCGGAACTTTTTGTAAGCAGGCGGGGAAGCCGACGCCGGCGATGACGCGGCCGAATCAATATCCTCGAAGAACGATCTCTTCCCGCACAAAATCGCGGACATTATTCTCACAAACAAATCGATCCAATTCGAGAGCAAATAAATTACACACTTCCCTGGAATACTCTTCCCCCACCAAAATCGCAAAGAATTCGAAATGAAAAACGGAATAGAATCGATGAAGAAGGGGGTAGGGTTTTGAGGAGGTGCGTTCCAGATGGGATATTCAGCCGAGTAAATATGTTAGCGAATGCTGGTGGCTTTGAGAGGTGGGCACCTGATCCATGTGGCATCGGTGGACGACACGCGAGCGATTTTGAGGCGCGTGGGATTTTAGGTGTCCTGAAAACTAGCATGGGTTTTGTGGGCCTGGCCCAAACTATATGAACGCTTTAAATATTGGGCCGGCTCAGTCATATTAGGCCCATGAATATAGGTAGGATGGCTTGTTTAATAATAGGGAAAATTAGATTAAGCCCCAACATTTTCCTAATCCAAATAACAAACTAAACCTAACTAATTAAATCAAAACCAAAAAGAATATGAAGAACGAGAGAGCATAAAACGGGAAAAAGCGAGAGACGAGAGACGAAGAGAGGAGGAAGAACACGGAAGAAAGAACTTGGGAGAGACCGAGAGTTGATAAAAAAAAAAAAAAGATTTCGAATCTACTCCCATATTTTCAACCAACTAATTAATTTAAAAACAAAAAGAGTATGAAAAGCGAGAGAGTCGGAGAAAGGAGAAAGACGAAGAGAGGAGGAATAAGAGAGAAAGACGACGAAGTGTCCGGCAGTTGAAGAAGAGGATTTCGAGCTTACCCTACATTTTGAAACAACAATGGCACCAAGAAAAAGCCCACGCACACCGAAGAGGCCGAGCAAGCGACAGGTATAACGTAATTTGAAAAAAGTTTGCGGGATTGTTTGTTAGGTTGGATTTTATGTGATGGGTAACATTGCAAGTTGATTTGATTTTTGTATGACTATAAGGATTGTGTTTGATTTGGAGAGTTTATGGGGAAGTCATTTGATGTAATTTACACACAGTGTGTTCGATGAAATGTTACAATTTTTTATTGGTATAGAAGCCCCAAATTTGAGTTACATTATTGTGTTAATTGAATGTGCTTTTATGTTCTTTGTGAAATGATCATTTCTACACAGATAAAATGTATTAATTGATATTGGCTTTGAATTTCTTGAAAAATCTAAATGTTAACAACTAATAGAATGTGTTGTTGTTATTTAGAAATATAAGTTTGAATCTGGAATGAAGAGTAAGACTATAGCCAAAGTTAAAGTTGAAGTTATGACTAGAGTTGGGTGTTTGCCACTCCAGTGGACTTGCTCCAAATTTGGGCTAGTGTCTTTTGTATTATGTTCGTTGGCTATGATGTTTTTTTTTTGGCACATTCTTGTTGGATATATTGATGAACATAGTTTTTTTTTATCCCCCTAAATCAAGAGGCGGTTGGATTTACAAAAGAGACTGCGAAATCTATTGAAAAAATTAATAAAGGTTAAAGGGCCAAAAGAACTGAAATCGGACGGTCGTTTGGACGGTCTAAAATCCATCCAAGGACTGTCCTTTAAGCACTGCATACTCCAGAGAATTCCGGGCGGTAAGTAAACAATGTATGGCAACCGTCCTCGTAAGCGTCCGCTATGCATTCCTATTGTATAATCCATGGTAAAATCATGCACTGAACATGATAAAGACCAAATGACCAAAGTTGTAATCTACAATGCATGGGTTGGTAAACCATTTGTTAGGTGTATGGTTAGTTATCTTTGCAGTACGTGGTAAGCTATCTTTCAAGTATGTGGTAAGAGTTAGGGTATATTCATGGTAAACCATATTTCTAGATCATGGTAAACCATCTTGGTGGATCTGGTAAAACCCAATTTTGTGTATGGTAAACCTTAAGTGAAAATGTGGTAAATTACATAAATTTTCACGTGCTAATCTCTATATATTGGAAGGGTAGTAACATAAACCAAAATACCCACTGTGGGAATGGGACGATCCTGGGAGCAACTCGGACGGAGTGTCCTATAAATGTCGGCAACTCACTGATTATTTAGCATATACGACTACACATTGAGATATAATTTTTTACCACGTATATGGCTACCAATTTACCATGTTGGACTATCATTCTTTACTATATGAAATATACCACATCGAAGTATAATTCGAGACGACTAGTGGACGCTACCAGGGAACCGTCCAAATGACCGTCATCCACCCCACAACCTTTCCATTAAATATTTACCAAACCCATCTTGTATGTGTTACCACAGTCGGGGAAATCTTTACCATCATTACTTGTACGCAGTTTCCACATTGTTGAAGTTTGGTTACCACGTTGCAGCATATACACTTTTACATTACAGTATATCGGTATCGTGCAACAACCCAAACAAGATCTTACCGTGAAAGAATAAAGATTGGAAAATAACATAAAAGCTACGAAAATCGAATCTCAACCGAAGAATTAAGTGAAACATTATTCGAAAATAAGAACGAGTTCAAATTGACATTCACTATAAGTACTAAGGAAGTACTTATAATAGTAGTAGTCGCCATTACGATTGTAAGATACGATTGATGCAAATATTGATAGTTAACTACACATTTGAAACTTTTTTATGAGTACTTGGATTATTCTCTTAATAAACGTAATGTGAGATGTGAACCTATATGTTTATTTCAAGTGTATACATTCATTTGGATTAATGGTCTTCGTACTTTTGGTCATATTTTTAATGAATTGAGATAATATGACAATACATAACTTATTTAGACATAATAATGACTTTAGTTTTGAACCCTAAACCCTGGAACGAATAAACTTACCACGCTCGCTTATATGGTTTACCACATTTATACTGCATGACATACCATAAATATTCGATAAAGTTACCACAATCTTGTTGTACTACTTACTACAGTTCTTATAACCCTAAACCTTACAATCTTAAAAACCCTAAACCATACAATCTTAAAAACCCTAAAACCTACAATATTAGAATTCAAAACTAAACAAGCTTAAAAATTCTAAACCCTACAACAAGGGTAGTGTATATGATTTACCACATTCATATTCAAAAGGTTACCACAACTGGGGTAAAATCCTTACCACATATACGAAGCTAGATTTACCATACCATGTCCCTCTTACCACATAAAAATTCTAAACCTTACAATTTTAAAACCCTACAACCTTAAAAACCATAAACTGAAAATCTTAAAACCCTAAACCTTAATGGTGTAATAATTACCACATGTAGGATTTGAGCTTTACCACAATAATATGTTCATCTTACCACATAAATGGTGACAATTATCACAGTCGTTGGGTAGAGCTTTTTGAGTTTTGAAGGGTGTATTTGTATTTTCTACAAAGTAAGAGTATTTAAGTATTTTTCCACATTGATTAAATTAGTTAAATTGATTTGGATTAATTTTAACTAATATACAAACATAAATGAGAACATAGTAGTTGGGAAGGGGTCTTTGATTTGTGGAGGGTCCAATATGTAAGAAGCCCATGCATCCCCTAATAATAAATGTGAGGCCCAAAAACTGAAATAGCCCAAGCCCATGTAAAACAGGCAAGTCGGTAATTCTCAGACCGCCTAAACAAAAAAGCCCACCGCGTATTTATACCATGGCAACGTCTTTTTCAACTCAGAGAGTTCTTTCTCTTCGATCCATTAGGGAAGATCGAGAGCCAAACCCTCATTTCCACTGGCTTAAACCCTCCAAATCCTCGAACAGCTTTTCCATTTCTACCGATATCTTGAATTTCTGCGCTGATTCTACGTTTTCGGCTAATGAAATCGGTTTCTAGGAGTGTTTAATTCGATTTAGGTATGTATAACAGCGGACAGGATATGTGGAACGACGGCAGCAATCCGGCGCCGCCGGGGACGAGCGGGAGTGGGGCGATGCCGCCTATGATGGCGCCGCCTGGAACTGTCGGAGCTCAACCGGTTGCTCCTCCACAGCCGCCTGCAGTGCCGTCGTACACTGTTGTGCCGAGTGAGTCGCAGCTCGACGAGCGTGCGAGGAAGTGGATGCAGCTTAACCAGAAGAGATATAGTGATAAGCGGAAGTTTGGATTTGTTGAGACGCAGAAGGAGGATATGCCTCCTGAACATGTTCGAAAAATTATTAGGTCAGTGTGTGTTTAGTTATTGCATCTTCGTGTTAGGGTTAGCTGGGTGAGGGGTTTCTCATAGTTGCATAGTTCATAATCTTTTAAACTCTGATGTTATTGTTGTGCAATATGTTTGATTGTACTTCATATAATTCTGTAGCTGGATTTGCTAGTTGCCTGTTGAAATTGGATTTTGCACTAACTCTTTTTTTGTCTATGTGTGTTAATGAACGGAAGCAAATTTATTTAGTTTTTTCCCCTATAGTTGATTCACACCATTTTTTTCTCAACTCGTGGTTTCTTTGGGCATTCGGGCAGGGAATTTTATATGAACTATTTTCTCGGCTACATGATAAGTTGTTGAACCTAGATAAAACAGTGCCTTGTTCTTGAACTTCGATCAGTGAAATAACTTTAACAGATGGACAGATAGTAGTGTTGGATGAAAGGCGTGCTGAAGTGACATGCTGTTCCTTAGGTCTGATATGTCTTTTATGTATGAGTATTTACTGTTCTTGTGACAATGAGGAGCTGACGTTGCCTGGTAGTGGTAGGTATGGATGATGGTCAACAGTATCTGTTTCAAAACTTTTTCTCTCACTCAAGTTTATGAACATTTTTTTTTGTTCAAGGAACTTCTCATTTTTCCCAGATTATTTCCAAGTCATATGCCCCATTATTGTTTGTCTTGTATTTCCTTGTAGTTCTATTTGGATGCATTGTTTTGATATATTCAGAGTTTTCACTTGGTGCATTGAAATTATATTAGCTTCAATCATTTTGAGATTATCAATTAATATTTGTATTGATGTAAACCAATTCAAACTTATTATGTAGGTGTGTATACATCTGGAAATCTAGTTTTCTATGTTTCAGACTCTGTTGGTCCAAAAGAACAGTTGTACTTATTGGATGTATTTATTGATCCACTGAAATGTAAATCCAATTTTTTGGGCAGGGACCATGGTGACATGACTTCAAAGAAATTTCGGCATGATAAGCGTGTATATTTGGGTGCTCTTAAATTTGTACCACATGCTGTATACAAACTTCTGGAGAATATGCCAATGCCTTGGGAACAGGTGCTTGTGTTCAATGAATTATGGCGTGTTGGGATTTCCTGTTGATTAATCTTTTGATATGGTGTCTTGAACCATTTGATTCTACATGTTTTGATTATATTTTTCTTCGTTCCTGTCCTTAGGTCCGTGAAGTTAAAATCCTCTATCATATAACTGGAGCTATAACATTTGTAAATGAAATACCATGGGTTGTCGAGCCAATTTATTTGGCACAGGTATACTTATATTCTGCTGTGGAGTGTGTTCTTCAACTTCAGCGCAGCCTTAAATATTTTCCTTTTATGATTTTTCATTTTACTAGCAATTCTGGTGTGTCAGATGCTTTTATATTCTCTCTAAGATTTTGGTATTGAAATTTATCAGTGGGGTACCATGTGGATTATGATGCGAAGAGAGAAGAGAGATCGGAGACATTTCAAAAGAATGCGATTTCCCCCATTTGATGATGAGGAGCCCCCACTGGATTATGCTGATAATCTCCTGGATGTGGATCCTTTGGAGCCAATTCAGTTAGAGATGGATGAGGAAGAAGATTCAGCTGTTTATACATGGTTCTATGACCATAAACCCCTTGTAAAGACGAAGCTTATAAATGGACCTAGTTACCGGAAATGGCACCTCTCACTTCCAATTATGGCAACCTTGCACCGTCTGGCTGGGCAGTTGTTATCTGATTTAATTGATCGCAATTATTTTTACCTTTTTGACATGGAGTCATTCTTCACTGCAAAAGCTTTGAACATGTGTATACCTGGTATGATTGACTCTATCTCCTAAAGTGTGTTTTACTGCTTGCTTTTACAAATATTTAGTTGTGCCGAGCTTTGGATAATTTCTTCTATCGAATTATTTTTTGATTTCATGAGGAAACAACATTGGGCAAAGAATATACTCTTTGATTGTTAATTACTTGTGTAGGGTGTCTATATGATGATTAGTCTTGAAAAATTATTTTTATGCAGGTGGCCCAAAGTTTGAGCCTTTGTACCGTGACATGGAAAAGGGAGATGAGGACTGGAATGAATTTAATGACATAAATAAGCTTATCATCCGGTCACCTCTTAGGACGGAGTACAGGATTGCATTCCCTCATCTATATAATAATAGGCCCAGGAAGGTGAAGCTAAGTGTGTACCACTCTCCAATGGTGATGTACATAAAAACTGAGGATCCTGATTTACCTGCATTCTACTATGACCCTCTGATTCACCCAATAACAAGTGCAAATAAAGATAGGCGAGATAAAAAGAACTACGAAGAAGAAGAAGATGATGATTTTGTTCTGCCAGATGAAGTTGAACCATTCCTCGCAAACACTCCAATATATACCGACACTACTGCTGCTGGAATTTCTCTATTGTTTGCTCCACGGCCCTTCAACATGCGTTCTGGTCGGACAAGAAGGGCTGAAGATATACCTCTTGTGGCGGAGTGGTACAAGGAACACTGGTAAGAAGTATTCATTTTATTTAATTTATAAAATAAATTGCATTCCCATCACAGTCCTAAGTGATTAATCTTCTTTTTGTTTCTTTGTCAGTCCTCCATCATACCCAGTCAAAGTTCGTGTCAGTTATCAGAAATTGTTGAAATGCTTTGTGTTGAATGAACTGCATCATCGGCCACCAAAGGCCCAAAAGAAGAAGCATTTATTTAGGTCTCTCAAGGCTACAAAATTTTTCCAGACAACTGAACTTGATTGGGCTGAAGCAGGTCTCCAGGTTTGCAAGCAAGGGTACAATATGCTGAACCTGTTGATTCATAGGAAAAATTTGAACTACCTCCATCTTGATTACAATTTCAATTTGAAACCTGTGAAGACCCTGACCACTAAGGAGCGCAAAAAATCACGATTTGGTAATGCTTTTCATCTATGCCGTGAAATCCTGCGGTTGACAAAGCTTGTTGTTGATGCTAATATTCAGTTCCGGTTGGGAAATGTGGATGCATTCCAGTTGGCTGATGGTTTACAGTACATTTTTTCACATGTGGGCCAGTTAACTGGGATGTACCGTTACAAATACAGGCTGATGCGGCAGATTAGGATGTGCAAAGATTTGAAACATTTGATTTATTACCGATTTAATACTGGACCTGTTGGTAAAGGTCCTGGATGTGGTTTCTGGGCACCGATGTGGAGAGTGTGGTTGTTTTTTCTTCGTGGCATAGTTCCTCTATTGGAAAGGTGGTTGGGGAATTTACTTGCTAGACAGTTTGAAGGGCGGCATTCCAAAGGAGTGGCTAAAACTGTGACAAAGCAGCGTGTTGAAAGCCACTTCGATTTGGAGCTTCGTGCTGCTGTCATGCATGATGTGCTGGATGCCATGCCAGGCAAGAGTCCTGTCATTATCAGTTTTCCATTCCATCTCTCCTTCAACTTCTAATTGTGCTTTCTTTTAATCTTTTTCCTATATTAATTATATTTTTCATTAAATTTCCACAGAGGGTATTAAGGCAAATAAAGCAAGAACAATACTCCAACATTTGAGTGAAGCCTGGCGTTGCTGGAAGGCAAACATTCCTTGGAAGGTATTTCATTAGTTGAAGCTTTTTCTTTGTTATGGTTTTTTTTTTTGATGCCATTTACACTTTGCCTGGTGACTTATGCAATTTATGTATTGTATACAAGGTACCGGGTTTGCCAGTTCCCATTGAGAACATGATACTTCGTTATGTCAAGTCAAAAGCTGACTGGTGGACAAATGTTGCTCATTATAATCGAGAGCGAATTAGAAGGGGAGCAACAGTTGACAAAACTGTTTGCCGAAAGAATCTTGGAAGATTGACCCGTCTTTGGTTGAAGGCAGAACAGGTGTGTACCCCACTCTCGTGCTATTCGAAGAATGATATAGAATTGGAACAAGAAGCTGTATTAGTATTTTCTTGTCTTGCAGGAACGCCAACACAACTACTTAAAGGATGGTCCATATGTCACTCCAGAAGAAGCAGTGGCCATTTATACGACAACTGTGCATTGGCTGGAATCTAGGAAATTCTCTCCAATTCCTTTTCCTCCACTGTCTTACAAGCATGATACAAAGCTCCTCATTCTTGCTTTGGAGAGATTGAAGGAGTCCTACAGTGTGGCTGTTAGGTTAAACCAGCAACAGAGAGAGGAATTGGGGTTGATTGAGCAAGCTTATGACAACCCACATGAAGCCTTATCTCGTATCAAGCGTCATTTGCTCACACAGCGTGCCTTCAAAGAAGTAAGATATTATTGATTTCAAATGATATGGAAAAGTGTGCTACCCCATATGCGATTCACGCATCTCGAAAAGAATTACTCCCTCCGTCCCATTTAAGATGTCTTGTTTGATTTCTGCACACAATCCAATGCACTTTTTAAATCGATCATATCTCAAAATATATATAAGTAAAAATTATGTGAATTATATATTCGAAAACTACACGATTAGACGAATCTAACAAGACCGAACTCGGCTATTTGTTTTCAAATAATTACTTACAATAATATTGAGTCAAAGTTAAACAATGAACAGTGTCAAAAAGTCAAACAGGACGTCTGAAGTGGGACGGAGGGAGTACTTATTATGTAGGGCCTGAGATAGGATAGTCATTATTTTATTTAAGAGAGTGGATATTATTGTATGGTTATAATTTTACAAAGAACTTAAGCTGAATACTTCGATTGTATTGCAGGTTGGTATTGAATTCATGGACTTGTATAGCTATCTGATTCCAGTTTATGAGATTGAACCCCTGGAGAAAATTACTGATGCATATCTGGATCAATATCTTTGGTATGAGGGTGATAAACGCCACCTGTTCCCAAATTGGATAAAGCCGGCGGATTCAGAACCACCACCCCTGTTGGTTTACAAATGGTGCCAGGGCATAAACAACTTACAAGGCATATGGGACACCAGTGATGGGCAATGTGTTGTGATGCTTCAGACAAAGTTTGAAAAGTTCTTTGAAAAAATTGATCTAACCATGCTCAACAGGTAAGCATACTAAAAGAACTTTTGTGCTCTTATTACCTATAGCTAATTCTTTAGACTAATTTTGTCTTATGCATGATGTAGGCTTCTGCGTCTAGTCCTTGACCATAACATTGCTGATTATGTTACTGCAAAGAACAATGTTGTTTTATCATACAAGGACATGAGTCATACAAACTCTTATGGACTGATACGTGGTCTTCAGTTTGCTTCCTTTGTTGTTCAATACTATGGGCTTGTCCTGGATCTTCTTCTTCTTGGGCTGACCCGAGCCAGTGAAATAGCTGGTCCACCACAGATGCCAAATGAGTTCATTACATATCATGACACCAGGGTTGAAACACGACATCCAATCCGTTTGTACTCCAGATACATTGACAAGGTGCATATATTGTTCCGGTTCACTCATGAGGAGGCTCGGGACCTCATCCAGCGCTATCTTACAGAACATCCGGATCCAAATAATGAAAATATGGTTGGTTACAACAATAAGAAGTGTTGGCCAAGAGATGCTAGAATGAGACTCATGAAGCATGATGGTATGCTTCTTATTTGAATGTTGTAACATTGATAGTTTTTAGCCGTGTAATTGAATGTATTGCTAGATTTTGATGGCTGATATCTTGATTTGGCACATGTTTTAGTTAATCTTGGTCGAAGTGTTTTCTGGGACATGAAGAACCGGCTTCCAAGAAGTATTACCACCCTTGAATGGGAGAACAGCTTTGTGTCTGTCTACAGCAAGGATAATCCAAACTTGCTCTTTAGCATGTATGTGCAAATTCTCTTTTTTTTGTGTGATTTGGTTTTTGTTGAATTATATTATTACAAAGTTCATGACAGAAGATTCCATGTGTTTCAGCAAATCTAAATCTGCTTATTTGATTGTAGGTGTGGTTTTGAGGTCCGTATTTTGCCAAAGATAAGAATGACTCAGGAAGCTTTCAGCAATACTAGAGATGGAGTTTGGAATTTGCAAAATGAGCAAACAAAAGAACGCACAGCAGTTGCTTTCTTGCGTGTGGATGATGAACATATGAAGGTGTTTGAGAATAGAGTACGACAGATTCTCATGTCCTCAGGTTCCACAACATTCACGAAAATTGTCAACAAGTGGAATACAGCTCTTATAGGTAATCAATGCTTCAAAATTACTTCTGCCCTCTGTTGGTGGCCTTTCATGCTTTTGGTGTTGAGTCTTGTAACCGGTGTTTTCTTGCTGAAAACCCTTGGTTAATTGCTGCAGGTCTCATGACATATTTCCGTGAAGCAACTGTGCACACCCAAGAATTGTTGGATCTGCTGGTGAAATGTGAAAATAAAATACAAACTCGAATCAAAATTGGGTTGAATTCAAAGATGCCTAGCAGGTAAATTGCGGCAGTTGATTTAGTTTTTAATTGTTTTCACTTTTAGTTCTTACAGGGACTTCTGAAATTTTGTCTGGTTTCAGATTCCCCCCTGTCATCTTTTACACACCAAAGGAAATTGGAGGACTTGGTATGCTGTCCATGGGCCACATATTGATTCCCCAGAGTGACCTTCGCTATAGCAAGCAGACAGATGTTGGTGTAACTCATTTTAGGAGTGGCATGAGTCATGAGGAGGATCAATTGATCCCAAATCTGTATCGCTACATACAGGTAGGCAGGGTCTGAGTTACTTAGTAAGGTTTATTGATCATGAGATCAAACTGTTTTCTTAATACTGTTTACTTTGGCCTTGACAGCCGTGGGAGAGCGAGTTCATTGATTCACAGCGTGTGTGGGCAGAGTATGCATTGAAGCGACAGGAAGCCCAGGCGCAGAATAGGCGATTAACCCTTGAGGATTTGGAGGTGAGTTTTGCATTTTGTTATTCGTCTAACATTTTACTTTAGAGTTTGGGGTCTCACCCAATTTTTAGTAACTGCTACTAAATATGCTCTTTTGCACCTTTTTTACAATCAGGATTCATGGGATCGTGGGATACCTCGTATCAATACATTGTTTCAGAAAGACCGTCACACCCTTGCATATGACAAAGGATGGCGGGTAAGAACAGATTTTAAGCAGTATCAGGTTCTGAAACAAAATCCATTCTGGTGGACACACCAAAGGCATGATGGGAAGCTGTGGAACTTGAATAATTATCGAACCGATGTTATTCAAGCTCTTGGAGGAGTAGAAGGAATTTTGGAGCATACTTTGTTCAAAGGAACATAGTAAGTCTTTCTTTTTTTTTTCTCTTAGTAATTTTGAGTGATTTCTGTATGCATTATAATTATTGTGAAGCCGCACAATGAATTTTTGATCTGTCTGAACTTTGCTACTGTGTTAACCATTAACGATTAATCATTTTTAGTTTTTGGGAGTGGAGTGTGGAGATACTGACTTGTTCGTTTGTAATTTTTATAATTGGTGAACTCTGTAGAGGCTGCATAGGATAATTGTCATTCGGACTTCTTGTTTTGTCCTTGCTGAGTTCAAGCAAATATATTCCTGACAAATCTTATGCTTGCTTTCTGATTATTCAGCTTCCCGACATGGGAGGGTCTCTTTTGGGAGAAGGCTTCTGGTTTCGAGGAGTCGATGAAGTATAAGAAACTGACAAACGCGCAAAGATCCGGGCTTAATCAAATTCCTAATAGGAGGTTCACTCTCTGGTGGTCTCCCACTATAAACAGAGCAAATGTCTACGTTGGGTTCCAAGTACAACTGGATCTCACTGGAATTTTTATGCATGGGAAGATCCCTACTTTGAAGATATCTTTGATTCAGATTTTCCGTGCGCATTTGTGGCAAAAGATACATGAGAGTGTGGTGATGGATCTTTGCCAGGTTTTGGATCAGGAGTTGGATGCTCTGGAAATTGAAACTGTTCAGAAAGAAACAATCCACCCTAGGAAGAGTTACAAAATGAACAGCTCATGTGCTGACATTCTTCTATTTGCTGCTCATAGATGGCCCATGTCAAAGCCTAGCCTTGTAGCCGAGTCTAAGGATGTGTTTGACCAGAAGGCTAGCAATAAATACTGGATAGATGTGCAGCTTCGCTGGGGTGATTATGATTCCCATGATATCGAGAGATACACCAGGGCCAAGTTTATGGACTACACAACTGATAATATGTCAATCTATCCATCGCCGACAGGTATGTTGGTTCCCAGTTTTTTCAAGTACATCTGAAGCAAAAAAGTGTCGTGGTAACCAAGAGACATTTGTGTGCAGGGGTCATGATTGGCATTGATCTGGCTTATAATCTACATTCGGCATTTGGAAATTGGTTCCCTGGGTCAAAGCCATTACTGGCTCAAGCTATGAACAAGATCATGAAGGTAAAAATGATGCTGTTGATGATTTTCTGTTACTGAATTAGTATAACCTATAATCTGATCTCTTTCTTGATTAAGTTGAAAAGAGAGACTAATGTACGTGTTTGTTGTGTGCAGTCAAATCCGGCTTTGTATGTTTTGAGAGAACGTATAAGGAAAGGGCTGCAGTTATATTCTTCAGAACCTACAGAGCCTTATTTGTCGTCTCAGAACTATGGGGAGATATTCAGCAACCAGATTATCTGGTTTGTTGATGACACAAATGTGTATCGTGTCACAATACACAAGACCTTTGAAGGCAACTTGACAACAAAACCAATCAATGGTGCCATTTTTATATTCAACCCCAGGACTGGGCAGCTGTTTCTGAAGGTGCGCTTTCAATTTGCTTCTTTGCTTGTTTTCCTCGTCTTAGAATTGCATGCAAAAAATTTCATCCCTGTTTCTCTGAATTTACAGGTAATTCACACAAGTGTGTGGGCTGGGCAGAAGCGTCTTGGTCAGCTTGCCAAGTGGAAAACTGCTGAAGAGGTGGCTGCTCTTGTCCGATCATTACCCGTGGAAGAACAACCCAAGCAAATCATTGTGACACGAAAGGGAATGTTGGATCCTCTTGAGGTTCACTTGCTTGATTTCCCAAATATTGTCATCAAAGGAAGTGAGCTCCAGCTGCCATTCCAGGCATGCTTGAAGATTGAGAAATTCGGTGATCTAATATTAAAGGCCACAGAACCCCAGATGGTCCTCTTCAACATATATGATGATTGGCTGAAGAGTATCTCATCCTACACTGCCTTCTCCAGACTCATATTGATTCTGCGAGCTCTTCATGTGAACAATGAGAAGGCAAAAATGTTGCTGAAGCCTGATAAGACCGTTGTGACTGAGGCCCACCACATCTGGCCTTCTTTATCGGATGAGCAATGGATGAAGGTGGGATTGTTAATCATAACTCCATGAGTATTATGTTAATAGGTTTCTTGTTCTGAGGTTTGAAAAAATTTGTGCTGGGCTGGGGTAGTTCATAATCAGCAGTTTCACTAATCCTTTTAAGCTTATTCTCATGCAATATGCAGGTTGAAGTTGCTCTTCGAGATTTAATACTTTCTGATTATGCCAAGAAGAATAATGTGAACACTTCTGCTCTAACCCAATCCGAGATTCGTGATATAATACTTGGGGCTGAGATTACCCCACCTTCACAACAGCGCCAACAAATTGCAGAGATTGAGAAACAGGTTAGTACCACCGACTTCCTTCAGTTATATATTTCCTACGTATCTAGTTTTAGTACTTCATTGTGGATTTCCTATTGCAGGCAAAGGAAGCTAGCCAGCTCACAGCAGTCACCACGAAGACCACAAATGTTCATGGAGAGGAATTGATTGTCACCACCACAAGTCCTTATGAACAAGCAGCATTTGGATCTAAAACTGACTGGCGTGTAAGAGCCATATCAGCTACCAATCTGTATCTTCGGGTGAATCATATATATGTGAACTCAGAAGACATTAAGGTACTTGTTGAATTATCCTCAGAACAGTGACAGCCATGTTGATTGTTGGGCATTGAACACCCCCTAAAATGTAATCATACCAACAATTCACCTTTGAATAATTTGTGCAGGAAACTGGGTATACTTACATCATGCCCAAAAATATCTTGAAGAAGTTTATTTGTGTGGCTGACTTGCGAACTCAAATTGCTGGATACCTTTATGGCATAAGCCCTCCAGATAATCCCCAAGTGAAGGAGATCCGTTGTATTGCTATGCCACCACAGTGGGGTACCCACCAACAGGTTCATCTACCTTCAGCCCTTCCCGAACATGAATTCCTCAATGACTTGGAGCCATTAGGATGGATGCATACACAGCCGAATGAACTTCCTCAGCTCTCACCACAGGTCAGTATTTGTGTTTGAGGCTTCTGTGCTGTTGATTTATATTCTGCATTATGTTGCGTGCTTCTCATCTGCTCTCTCTCTCTCTTTTTTTTTTAACACCTGAATATATAGGATCTTGCTGCTCATGCTCGCGTTTTATCAAACAACAAACATTGGGATGGCGAAAAATGCATAATCCTGACATGTAGTTTCACTCCTGGCTCTTGCTCTTTAACTGCATACAAGCTGACCCCATCAGGATACGAGTGGGGGAAGAACAACACTGATGCCGCGAGCAATCCACACGGGTACCTGCCAACATACTATGAGAAAGTTCAGATGCTCTTGAGTGATCGCTTCCTTGGTTTCTACATGGTAATATGTTTGTGTGTGTGTGTGTGTTCTATTATCTTAAATTACCATTACCCCCTCCTCACCATCACCCCATTTTTACTGATCTCGACTTGGATATCTACCTTCAGATACCCGATAATGGTCCTTGGAACTACAATTTCATGGGGGTGAAACACACCGTGAGCATGAAATACGGTATGAAACTAGGCGCACCACGTGAATACTACCATGAGGACCATCGGCCAACACATTTTCTCGAGTTCAGCAACTTGGAGGAAGGCGAAACAGCCGAGGGAGACAGGGAAGACACCTTCACTTAATTCACCACCTCAGAATGTATTTCTTCAAATGTTGTTCAAATGATGCATATATGTTACTTAAAGATACAAGGTTGTCTTACGCTACAAGTGTGTTGTATTCTCGGTGGCTTGAAGTATCAAACTTTTTAGCCTCCCCTCATCTGTGGACAATTTTGTAGTCCATTTCTAGCACATCTCAAATATAGTTTCTATCTTCATTTCCAGTAAATCAGCAAATTTGTTCGGGGCACGCATTGTTTATGAGTGTGTTTTTTTTACCGACTAGTGCAGATTGACAGCCAAAGATTACCCAAGAAACCTGGAATTAGGCAAATTAAACCAATGAGTGCGTTTTTGTACTCCCTCCGTTACTTTGTAGTTGTCTTTCTAGAGAGTAAAAAGTGTTCTAAAATAGTTATTATTTTTAGATAGTTATAAGTAGTTATATTTTGTTTTTACTATATTGTTATTCACTTTACATAAATGCTATTTGTTACTCTTCTGTCCCATTTAAGATGTCTTGTTTGATTTCTACACACAATTCAATGCAACTTTTTAACCATTAATATATCAAAATATGTACAACAAAAAAATTATGTAAAATATATATATATTATAAAACTACATGATTATACGAATCTAAAGATCAAACTTGACTATTTTTTTCAAATATATATTTGCAATAAAATTAAATCAAAGTTAAACAATGAACAGTACCAAAAAGTCAAAATGTCAACTATAGTGTCACTTCCATACCATAGTCATTTAATATCACTACTACAATAATCATTACTACTACTAACAACTACCTTAAAAACGTGTTTCTTTATCCGATTTATTTGACTACTCCAAGAATGCGACATTTACAAAAATAAAATTCGTTAAAGACCCACCATTTCTGACGCCCATAAATACCCCCCGTCGGTCTCTATATAGACCTCGTGTGTGCCGTCGTCATTGCTCCTCTGTCATCTCCACCGTCCATCCGCCCACTCACAAACACGCCACGCACACCGTCCATTTCCCCACGGGGCAGCAGCAATGGCCGTTGCCGCCCCGCGCCGGCGTTCTCCGCCCAGCAGGAAATCCGCACCAGCAGTTGGTGATCGGAAATATCTCTCACCACCGCCACCGTCGTCTCTGTCGTCCCTCCGCCGCGGCTTAGCCAACGCACATTTCCTCAAATGGAGCGGGGCAGAGGTGATCGGCGTCCCAAGGAATCACACCTTGCCGTGCGCGTTCGCCGCCTCGCTCTTCTTCTTCATGGCGGTCGAGTACACGCTCCGCATGGTTCCACCGACCGCTCCGCCGTTCGATCTCGGATTCGTCGCCACCGAAGGCCTCAACCGCTTCCTCGCCGCCAGACCTAATTTGAATACCGTCCTGGCTGGGCTCAATACGGTTCGTATACGCTTAAATTGCAGATTAGCAATTAGCAATCGCATGCCTCCGTATAATGTATATCTACGATCATGCAATTTTTGCCTGCGAACCAGATCCATCCACCCAATGCTCCATCCTTCACCCCTACACAAAACTAATAATTCCAAATTAGGGTTCTCGTATGCGCATTTATCCAAATCCAATTAATTCTCAAATTTGAAAAAGTTCTGTGTGTAAACGCGTGGTTAACTTTGTGGCCGCATTGTGCAGCTGTTTGTGGGAATGCAAACTGGGTACATACTGTGGACATGGCTAATTGAGGGGCGATCAAGAGCCACCATTGCAGCACTCTTCATGTTCACCTGTAGAGGAATTCTCGGATACGCTACTCAGCTTCCACTGCCTCAGGTACCCTGCCATTTTCCTCTGTTTTCAGTTCAATGCGTACGAAACATAAAAGATAACACACACGCGCGCTCACGCATGTATTTCTGTCATCTTAAATTTTTTTTATTTCACATAACTCGATGAAATCTTCGTTCAGTTTTTGCAAAGCTGGAAAATTATCATCACTTGCCATTCCAATTTCAATTTTGTGATAGTAATTAGTTATTAATGTGGACAACAATACCTCAAATTACTTTATTCTGAAAATTTTGGTTATTAGTAGATGCCTTTATTCGCAAGTTTTACATCACATTTTTGTGGTTTGAATTCTCAAATGATAATACATAATCTAGTGTTGCCATATTTGTAATAAATGATTGTTTCAATATTGTGACTTGCTATAGTTTTCTTATGATACTCCCTAGTCCCTCCATGGTCCATCATAGGGTGATTAACGAGTAGTGCTACTCGAACTCGACTCGGGACTCGGCTCGGAAAAAACTCGACTCGTACTTGAAAAATTCGAGTCGAGTCGAGTAGTCGAGTAGGGCACTCGAGTATCGAGCTCGAGCTCGAGTCCGTGTATATGATACTCGAACTCGAGTCGAGTCGAGTATCAAGTACTCGACCCATTTTCTTTTTTTTTTTTTTTTTTAATTTTTTGTAAATTTTAAAAGAAAAATGAAAAAAAAAAATAAAAAATACTCGATAAGCTCGAGTACTCAACTCGAGCTCGAGCTCGAGAAGGAAAAAAATTTAAAAACAAAAATAATCGAGCTACTCGAGCTCGAGCTTGAACTCGAACTCGAGTCGAGTAGCTCAAAAATGCCATCAAGTCAAGCTCGAGTACCCCACTACCCGAGCTCGACTCGACTCGTTATCACCCCTAAGTCCATCCCATTTAAATTGCGCTGTTTTCCTTTTTGGAGGTCCCATGCTATGGTCATAAATTCATAATTATATTTATATACTATGGTCCAAACTGGTAAATTAAATACATTTTGTAATGTATTCATGGATTGAACTAAATTTGGTTAAATGGAATGGAGGGAGTAATTTCTATTTTTTATTTTTATTATTATATTGATTAAAAAAAAACATCTCATTAAAAAATTAAGTTTCATAAATCATGAACAATTTGATGCATGTATATATTTAGCCTTGTGTTTGTGTACATTGTTCTGACTATATTTTTGCGTTAATCTTGATACTGTTGACAGGGATTTTTAGGGTCAGGTGCAGATTTTCCAGTAGGGAATGTCTCATTTTTCCTGTTCTACTCTGGACATGTTGCTGCTTCAGTTATTGCATCGTTGGACATGAGGCGTGTGGAGAGACGGGAACTGGCGCACCTGTTCGACTTGCTGAATGTGCTGCAAGTGATTAGGCTGCTAACTACACGAGGCCACTACACGATCGACTTGGCGGTGGGGGTTGGGGCCGGAATACTGTTCGACTCCCTTGCTGGTAAGTATCAAGAAAATCGATTCAATGTCCAATAACAACTACGCCTCTCCATCTATGTATTGCAACCACTTATTTTTATGCTTGCAATATTTAAAATGAGTAAGAAGTAGGGAAATGGAATGCATATTTGTGGGAATTAGGCAAAAGCTACTTTCGGTGTTCCTTTGCAAATCATGTCAAGTTGTGAGGTAGATGGATGCGGCGCGGGCTGTATATGCATCAAACTCACGTCTGTAAGATTTTATATTTATATGTAGAGGTTATTGTAGTTAATTAATACTACTTATTATAAAGGGGTTGGGACTTACTCTAGTGGTAAGTCCTCCAACTCCCAAATCCCTCCCCCTTCTCAGGCCTTTAATGGCTCCTCAAAAAAATAAAAAATTAATACTTATAAAACAAAACAATGGCATTTGACATTGGTGTGCCTGAATTATTATTATTATTATTAGGTTTAATTTTTCTGTGTGATTGTGTGAATATATATATATATATATATATAGATATAGATGATTCTATAAAACAATTAGATTGGTATTGATTCTTATTCATTGTATGCTGCAAATATGCCAAAGTTAATTGCCTTCTTTGCTTGTAATTTGTCACTTTATTGGTTTGATTTCAGTATGGGACAAAAGTTGTGAAATGATGAAAATGGAAAAAAAGTGGCAAACAAAACCAAAGAAGAATATATCCCCTAAGAGGAGACTTTCACACATCATTTTTGGAGTCTTCATTAATACTCATCAATAAGTTGATCACTCGAATCAGAAAAACAAAATGTATATCTTTCATATGAAAATGGGTGTATTTAATGACAAATACTATGTACTAAGGGTCCGTTCTGCACGTCGGGCTGTAGCTGTTGGGAGTTGTAACTATCCGTTTTTGCATAAGTATACGGTACAAGTAGCTGTAACTGTCAAAAATTATAATTTGAAGAGAAAAATTAATTAAATTTGGAAAGTAGCTTTCGAAAAACTCCCAAAAGCTACCTCTTGTAGCTTCTAAAAAGAAGCTTCCAAAAGCTCTCAAAAGCTCCATGCAGAACTGACCCTAATACTGTAACAAAAATGAATGAAGGAAATGTGTGTGGGTGGACCAAGCTAGCTCCTTTAGCATTGTATTGTTGAATAAAATGAGAAGAAATAATTGGTTTAAATTTCTTCTTTATGGTCAAATTCAATCATTCATGAAAAAGGAAACAGATTAATTTCACATGTTTTTCATTTTCTCTTCCTCTCCTATGTTCTAACATTACTTTTTAAATAATTGAGGGATCCAAATCCAAGCACACCCCGTTTATAATGTGTGGACGATTAAAACTGTTAGTATTCCCACATTCTTTAATTTAAATGTAACTAAGATGAACAGATAGTTTGGACAGGGAGGAATCTTGTACCATGCTATATATGATTTTGGGAGAATAAAAAAAAAATACTCATAAAATTCCTTAAAAAAGAACGAAGTTTGTTTTTTGGAAAATGAGAGAGGAATAAGAAGAAGAAAGAAGAAAGAGTATTGGGAAATATTTTAAAATTATCAAAGAATAACATATTTGATCTTTGGAGTGATTGACAATTAGGGTTCATGAGAAATGACAAGTATGGGAGTATGGGTAAAATCTAAGAACCCCTAGAAAATATTAATAATATTAAACATTTATATAAAGAGCATAAATTTAAACCCTAATAGCTAAAATTCAAAGCTATATAAGAGAGCTCTTAGCTGTTTTTAGGTGAAACCGGGTATCCCAGGCCACAGAGCTCTTAGCTTTTCATAAGCTAAAATTTAAACTACAATCACATGCTAATATCTAGACCATAATCCCAAATTATTATACAATGATGGTGTTTGGATGTTAGTAGATTGGCTAGCGGATAGCGGATTGAATGAGCATATATATTGTCTCACAGTTCTCTTTCCGAATCTGTTATCTGCTAGCGGATCCGCTGACTCCCAAACATCCTCAAAATATCAAATTTCAACACCTAAAACTATGTTAAATATTAATTTAATTCAAAATTAATCTTTAATACTAATAACTAAAGTTCTGCTTTGAGAGCAATCGTCCTAAGTATTAAACTTATCAGAAATTACTTTTGTACTTTCAAAAAGGTTTTAAAATCCTTTTAATCCACCCAGAAACAATTAAAAATGCTAGAAGCCTAAAGTTTGTTTGATAAATCTTTATTAAAATACATTTTGTAAGCCTCTTAGTTAGAGTACATTATTATTGGACTTTAAAAAGACTACTAAATACACGTGACGTGTGTCGCACAGTGACTCAGTAATAACTCAATTTCGGTGTAACAAAAAATTGTAAAAGTTTTATATTTAAAAACTACACGACGAGACGAATCTAATACTATCTCCGTTCTTTTTTATTTGCACGTTTTGACTTTTGTCACTGTTCATTGAGTAGCTTTGACTCGACTTTTTAATACAATTATATAAGATAAAATATAGTCAAGTGAGATCTTATTGGATTCGTTTAATCGCATAGATTTAGAATATCAAATTTTCATAATTTTTACTTGTATGGAATTTGAGTTATTACGGATTAAAAATGTGCATTGGATTGCGTGAAATGTTGGTATGTTGCATTTATTTAGAAATGGAGGAAGTGAGATCCAACTTGACTATATTTTAATTTGTATAACTATGATAAAACTTTACTTAAAGTGAAAGTCTCGAATAGTACTACTTTACCACTTCACCAAATCTAAAGATCATTGTGAGACGCGGGTAGTATATAAGTGTTGACAGTTGGCACTCAAATACTAATTAAGTGAATTAAGAGCGCGCATCTCATTCCGATCAATGACCGCCCCTCAGCAAACTACGCATCTCACCGTCCTCAAAACTTCCCTCTTCTTCGCCGGAGACGGATTTACCGCTTACGACTGCACCGGCACATTGCTCTTCCGAGTCGATTCTTACGGCGACACCACCGGCGAGCTCGTTCTCATGGACGCCATCGGCCGCTGCATCCTTACACTCCGCCGCAAGGTACTATAATGATTATATATTCATTTTTTTTTTTTTATTAATTTCACTTTTCATTTTCTGATATATGAATTTGTCACTCATTTGATTTTAAATTGTTGGGGAAAATAAACAACAGAGGCCGAGCCTGCACCAGCGGTGGCTAGGTTACGCCGGCGAGAGGATCGCCGGCCAGAAGCCTGCGTTCAGCGTTCGAAGATGCGCGATGATCGGACGGTCGAGCGTGGCGGTGGAGAAATTCGGCGGCGGCGGCGGTGGAGAGGAGTACTTGATCGAAGGCTCCTTCGCGCGGCGGAAATGCACGGTGTTCAATTCGGAGAAGACGGCGGTGGCGGAGATCCGGCGGAAGGTGGATCGGTGCGCGAATGTGGTGCTGGGGAAAGACGTGTTCGTACTGTCGGTAGAAAGTGGAACCGATTTGGCTTTCGCCATGGCATTGGTTGTGGTTTTGGATCAGATCGGCCACGGCGACGAAGCCGTTGCCGGCGGAGGTAAAAGTAGAACGGTCCATTAAAACATGCAAAAGAACGAATATATCAAAGAATCTAGCACATGCTTTATGAATACATAGATACTTCTATTATATACTATATGTGCCAAACAAGTAATTATATGAGTTCTGTATCATTCATTCGCTTAATTACATGCAAAAAAAGAGTTATGTTAAAAAAAAAAAAAACTACAAGCAAGTTCTCAGTTTCTCACTTGCGTTTGCCTGCCATTAAAGGTGGTGGGAGTTCATGTCACACAATTACAAAGAAATAAAGGTGATGGATAGGGGTTGAGTGAGAATTCGAACCCCGGAGGAACCTATAAGTCCCCAACCCCCACTTGCGTCTGTTGGAATGAAATATTTCCTCTGTCTCATTATTTTTGTTACGGACCCACCCAGCACACATGTTGATACACATTTTTAACGGTTAATAACTTAAATTGTGTACAACGAAACGTTAAAAAAATTTAATTGTCTAAAACTACAAGATTATACGAATCTAACAAGATCTCACTTGACTTACATAGCTATAATAAAAATTTGAATCAAAGTTAAACAGTGAATAGTGCCAAAAAACTATCCGTAACAAAAATACTGAGACGGAGTAGTAAATTTCAACAAATTAATTCAATAGCTATAATATCATTTTTATTAATTAATTTTAAAATTAATTAATGGGGGCGGATTTATAACCACAAAAAATCTTAAGCATAACCTTTATCACTTCAAATACCAACTCTAATTTTATTCCATAATTGTAAATGTTAAGGACACAGCACACTAAAAATAGTTAATTACACCCACACTGAATTCGTAACGTTTTTTTTTTTCGGTAAGAAGGAGGGCCGAAGCCATTTATTCAAGAAACTGTCGAGGATTATTCACTGAATTCGTAACGTTAATAACACCCAAGGATCAAAATGTTACACGCATTCATTCATAGAATTAAAACCCAACATATTCTCTCCTCTACCACTTCATCTCAACATAAAACCCATATTCCAAAACCTGAAGTACTCCAAAACTCTCCAACTATAAACCCTAAAATTTAACCCATAGCACCAAGAAGGACAAGAATGGTGGATGGTGTACGTACGGCCCGTTTGGATTAACTTTTAAAAAAAACAGAAGCAGAAGTGAAAGCCAAAAGCAGAAGCATGTAACTTTTGTGTTTGGATGGAATGTTTGAAAAACAGCTTTTTTTCAAAAGTGTGTTTGGATATGTAAAAGTGAAAAGTGCTTTTGAAATGTGTAAATTACCAAAAATGATATGCTATTTATATATAATAGTATATATTTATAGTGTAATTAAAATAAATTAATAGGGGCATTTATGACTCTGCACACATTACTAGGTGTTTTTGGCTTCTGCTTTTCGGAGAAGCACCCCTGGACTGCTTCTCCCAGAAGCACTTTTGCAGCTTTTCGAGGTGCTTTTGCTTTTTCTAAAAAGCCAAAACAAACACTCTTTTTTCTTTAAAAATGCTTTTGGCAGAAGCAAAAGCCAAAAGCACTTGAAAAAAACCATTTCAAACAGGCTCGTAGTAGGAGTAGTAGGGAATTGTGGAGAACGGGAAAATAAAGGTTAGTTTTTATCCGTTTAGAACACGTACTCAATTTCTCGACATTTCAGGACACTGTAGTATAAATTTTCTAATGAAACCTCATCCACAAATGGCCGAAAATCTCAGTGGATTTAGTCCCTGAGTGGTGGCCTAAATACTAGAAAAGTTTCATCGAAATTTGCATTCTGACTCAGACTCAATTTTTCTTGCATGATAGTAGTATCTGATTACTATCCAATGGAGAAGATATATTCCACATAATATACAGATTTGTTTGTGACAAGATAATTGTTTCCAGTAAGGATGAACTTCTACGGAGGAGGGTACATTTGGTTGACTGGATGGTAAAGATTGTGAAATAGTAGATGGCTACAGATTGGACGAAATTTAAATTTCGTTTACAAGACCGCTCAAAGAGTAGGGGTGATTAACGAGTAGTGCTACTCGTACTCGACTCGGGACTCGGCTCGAAAAAAACTCGACTCGTACTCGACTATCGCTACTCGACTCCTGCTCGAACTCGAGCTCGAGCTCGCATCAAGTCAAGCTCGACTCGAGTATTTGAGCTCGACTCGATAACACCATTAATACACATTTTAATTAATCTTCGCTTCATACTTTCCCTCACACTTGATTCTATTTTCTATTAGAAAAAATATATCACTTATTTAAAATATCTAAACAAGGAAAAATAGTCATTCTAAAAAATTTAAAAATATTTTTAAAGAATTTTAGTTCTATCTTTAGTTGTACGATAATCAACACAATATTCAAATATCAAATTAAATTGTATCTTTTAGGCTACGGTTAAAAATTCAAAATCAAATATTAAGAAAAATAAAATAAATCCATACTTAAGCTACAAATTCAAGCTCGAGCTTAGCAAAAAAAAAAAAAAACACTCCAACTACTCGAACTCGATGATACTCGAGCTCGAATTGATGATACTCGAACTCGAATATATGTTGTCAAGCTCAAGCTCAAGTATTATGATACTCGAGCTCGACTCGATATCACCCCTACCCAAGAGGACATTTCAACCATTGACGGCCGAGAATATGCCTATTTTCGGCTATCAATGCCATATTGAGCGGCTATGAGCGGACAAAATTTACATTTTCCCATCGTTTGTTTCGCCTATACTATGTCATACTCCTTATAAGATATAATAATGTGCGTAATATCTATGAACGATACGTGTCCTTTATAGGGTCAACACTCAACAGTCACCATGCATCATTGTCAACTCCGAACGAGCACGTGAAATTTTTCAACTAATTCGGCTGATTTCCACACTTTGATAGAGGCATCATTCACATGTTCGAGACTTGGTTTTTTTTATCACATTTGTTCAGACAATTTGCTATTTTGGTAGTGGTATATTAGATCAATCTGCTAAAAATCAGTATGCTATATTTCTAAAAGTATTGAATAAGAAATTGTTATATACACTAATCTAACACACACTTTTAGCAAATCTGCTACTACCGTCTACTGTCATAATCTTTACATTCTGACTCAGTAGGTTTCAATTAACAACACATGTACTCTGTTGTAGTAATACTTTTAAACTGGCCTGTACTGCTGTAAGAAATCATCCCAAATTTATCAATAACATATTTTCTCCCGTATAACACTAATTCTAAGCTGAGAAACCAGAACTACCAAACCTTGAGGGGCAGTCGCTTCATGTATTATTCGTGTTCAACTTCTGTTGAGTCCTACACAAATTACAAAGAGCATAAAACAGCCTCAAGAAAGCTCAGCAATATAAATGAATCAATGGAATGTGGAAAGACACAATTACCATGACTAATATCATGCTTGTGATCATGAAATTAAACCAGGACCACCGCAGCTGCTGCGCAGAACGCTTGAATCAATAGCTTTAGACGTCGAAACCAGTCATTGCGACAAAGCTGCACAGCCAGAACAGAGACTTGAGAGAAGTTACTACTAAATACTAGTAAGTCATAACAATATAAGATCATAAGAAAATGATATTTTCTCGGACTCAAGGAAATGTTCGCTTCTGCTAACGCCCATCTACTGTTAAAATGCCAAAAGTTGGTCCTAAGGGGGTCAGAGTTCAACTGTCAACATAATCGTACTCATCATCGTCTTTAATAGTAAATTGGAGGTTACATATGAAGGTAGTATCACAGTAGAGTTGGGGCTTTCATGGAGTTTAGTTCAACACTTGCTAAATTGGTGAATGCAGAGGAGTTTCGGAAGTAAGCATCATAGTATCATACCAAGAACAGTAAGGGGAAATGTAGAACATACCTTCAGTGATCGAAGAGAAGGGGGAGCTGAACTAGGAACCAGCCCAGTAAATCCAATGTCGTATGATATGCTACCATCAGCCTTGAACAATCCGAAGTTCCTCTCAGAAGTTGGACCGGGCTTCAAATCTTCGTTAAAGAGAGCAAAAACATAAGCCTTGACTGGCTTCTTTGGCCTATAGGGGGTCCCTTTCTTCTTCATGAGCCTCTTGCGGAGATTATGATTGTACGTCCTGGCATTCTTCACGTTGGCCCCAGCTTCATCTGGGTCACCTCGGGAAGCCCAGCCAGTCTCTGAAACGATGACTTCCATCTTACTGAAACCGACTTTCTCTAATGCAGCATACGAAGCATCCACCATAGCATCGAACATGTTGTCATAGTGTAGCTTAGTCTTTGCATCGTATATCCCATGATTCTTTTGAAACAGGGCGTAGTTCAGATCAATGTGCTCAGGGTCACTCTTATAGGCCAGGAACGGATAGGCATTGATGTAGAAAGGGGTACCGACACGTGAGAAGAAATGCAGGAGGGGCCTCATGTATGGAAGAAGGCTCTCCTTGAATACCCCTGCGGATGGAGGGTACGTGAGGGCGAAAACTGCCTCAGAATGTGGACTCGACACCTCTATCTTGTCCGTCAAATGTAGCTGATTGAGGGCTCTATAGACATTCCTCACTGCCGGCACAAGAACCTCCCAGAGACCCACATCCGCGCCACCTAAAATCTCATTTCCAACAGCCACACCACGTATTGCAGTCCCTGGAAGAAAAGGCTCAACGTTCTGTTTAACCCATTCCATGGCACGCTCCTGGCTTATGCTTATGTCTCGCAAATACTCGTTGGGGAGCCCAATAATTATTTCAATCCCAGAGCCCCTGAAGGCTCTTAAAACACCAGGATCAGCATCGTATATTCGGATGTTCTTGATCTTTGCAGCTTTTAGAAGAGTAACTACACTCTCAGGTGGAGGGATGTTATCGGCTATCCTTCCATAGTTCACTCCATATGTACCTGTGAAAGCTTCAAGCACCAACAGAAAAAACGCATGAAGGAAACAAAAATTACTAAGTCGTCGCATTTTCATACCCAAATAATCACCAGAAGAAATACATCATGCCTATGGAGAAGTCGCATCTAGAAATACAAGCATTTGAGCTTAAGAATTCTTACCTTCTGAGAATGGAGCATTCAAGATTACAGTGAACCAGAGGAAGAAGAAAAAGAATCCCATAACCTTGAAATGAGCAGTAAATACAAATGGAAATTCCATTTTCAAGTGGGGACACTATGCAATTCTTTTGAACTAATAAATATTTCGTCTATTGTTATAGCTTCAGCAATGGATTCAGAATGCTTCATATGGAGGGATGCCATTGTCATGGATGATAGAAAGAATGTACACAGTAAAAAGATTCCTAACCTTAAGCAAAAGATGAGTAGAAAATATGGGTTTGGGAGGCTTACAAGTGTTGTTTAATGCTGTAGGCTAGGAATGAGATTCCAAACTTTTCACCACCACAAAACATACCTTTTCACCACTTGATTCTTGATGAATCTTGATCCATACTTTTTAGTGCCTTCCCTTTTTGTTGCCACAGCTCTCTGAAGATATTCTGCTTCCCCATCCCCAATTTCTCACTATAAGGCTTCTTTATCGCCCACAGAAAGGTCTGAATCCGCCACCGCTATGGTATTCTTCTCCTTGAAAAAATGTAACAAGAGAACTGATAAATTACAATGTTAGGGTAAGCCATAAACAAATGTTTTGGCAAAAATGATATATTATGGCATCACAATATCACATTGCTAGACGCCTAGATGGTTCACATCACATAAGTTACAAATGTCATATTGATCCATGATCAACAACCTACTCCAAAACTAACCATACGCTAACTGCCACTAACATTACAACCATCTAACGGCAGGGAAATGTTGGATACAAAAGGTACAGGAAGTTAGGTAGAAGTTTCAGAATACTACAGCATTAGCAAAATGTAAATTTGGATTTCAACAGCTAATGGCAGTTGGAGAAGGGTTATGTGGCACTTTGTTTGCCTTGCTGCTATCAGTAGCATCTCCATTTAACTTTTTTTCCTGCTCTTGCATCAACAGAGATTTACTATTGCTATTGTCCTCAGCTCCATTTATTTCAACAGGAGCCGCAGCTGCAGGTGCAACTCCACTGACCATCGTGGGATCCACTTCAGCAGGGGCTTCCCCATTGAAACCATCCATATTGGCCAGTTTGGCATTGTTGTCATCAAGCTTAGCATACTCAAGTTCAGGCTTCTCGGATTCCTTTTTCTCTTCAGCACTGGGAATGTCTTCTGTATCATTAGCTATCATCTCAGTCGGTTCTTCATTCTCAACCATCTTAAGATCCTTTTCCAGGATGTTATCATCATGCATAGCAACCCCATCTTTGGCGCTCTCCTGTTGGTTCTCCCCTTCAAGATTCTTCTCTTCAGTGTTGTTCTCATCTCTGTTGTCAACAATTACACTATCCTTCATTTCAGTTTCGTTTATGTCTTCAGTCTGTTCTTTACCAGCATCCCCTTGTTTTCCTTTCCTCCCAGACGATGACCTTTTTCGCTTCTTTGGAGATTCACTCTCTTTTGACAGAGGGGTTTCTTTGACCTTCTCGCTGATCCTCGCAGATCTCCTTGGAGTTTCACCGGTGCCCCAATCAAATTCAGATAGTTGGGGGCTTCCATCATGAACTTTTAGGTACTGCACCAACTGTTTACGGGTGTGTATCTCCTCTCCCGTTGGAGCAATAAATAAAATCTCATTCTTCTTGGGAGTGCCCCCTTTCTTCGGCAGATACTGTAGAGGATAACAAAATAATGTAAATAACTTGCCGCAGTGAAGTATGAATTCAACTAGTCCACATAAACTTGAAGAGAAATTATCCTATAGAAACCATGAACTCAAAGATTCTTGTAAGCTCACCGAAAAGACCCATGTTCATAACAGATCATCATATCAACAACTCAGATTAGATCAAATGTCCGGTCAGGACTTCTCAAATGCAAAGACACAAATCCATTACTGTACACCTTCCTAGTTCAGCATGAAACCATCCCATTTGAAATACGCACAACACAACAATAAAAAATATTTTAAGCTGATGAATCGCAAGTAAAACGAGAAAAAATCAACAAAAACATACTCGTACAGACTTATACCATTTGAAACACACAAAACAGTACAGCTATCTACTACCTAAGTAAAAAAATAAAAACTAATATAATTGAGCGTAAGTGCGTAACAAAAGCACAAAGCTGAAATTTCCAATATCTTTCATATTGCCAAACCTTAACAGTTGAAAAACAAGCAAATAACTATTGCCTAAGAAATAAATAAACTGTAATCTCCAACACGCAAGTAAAATTTACCAATTTTTTCCAAGACTTCGGCGCCGGAAGCTCCACCGATACAACAGCTTCCTTCGGTCCACGCTGACTATCCGCCATTTTCCTTCTCCTTCAAAACAAAAAAATACAACAGAAACCCTAAAAGTTCGCCTAAACCTCAAATAAACACCACGACGAACACACAAACAAAGCAACTAAGCAATAACCAAACAAAATCGCGTGATTGTTTACTTACCTCTGCTGCACGCCAAAAATCACGCTTCAGAAACTGTTGCTTCTTCGGAATGCCTCAACTGCGTAGAGCAGTAAGGAATAATCCTAAAATGCCTCAAAAAGGTAGAGAAAGAGCTCCATCCAACGAACGAGGGCTTTACAAGTGGCATCATCGCCGGCCGTCAGTTTGACCGTTGGAGGCAGTTTTGTAGTGCCTCATTAAACAGAGGAAGGTTCTCGAGAAAGAGGATAACACGTGGCAACCATCTGGGAGTGGACTTCTTGTTCTAGCCGGGATCGACGGTTAACTTTATACTACTCTTTTAAAAATATCGATTTGACTTGCTCACGCAACGATAGAAAGAGTGGTAGGAACGGAGGAATCTCAGCCGTCAGATCTTGCGTGTGGTGTCACGTGCACATTTTAATGGTGGGATGGGAACAGCGTGGTAAAGGATAACCGATCACGTTCCCCAAATGGGTTATTAACGATATTGGGTAAAGCAGGCTTGAGGTCCGTGGGGCGGTTAGAATTGGGCCGCACAATTAAATTGGGCCCATGAACTAAGAAAAAAATTTGATGGCCCAAAAACGAAATTTCTATTGGGCTGGGCCTACGGAGGAGGGAAATGAATGGGCTGACCCAACCCAAAAAGAAATTGCTCAATTTTCAATTTCATTTTAAATTATTTATTTATTTATTTGGTGGGTTTTTAATTTATTCTTTTTTTTGGGGGGGTGGGATGGGGGAGGGCAATGGAATCCATGATGCACTATGCAAAAATAGTGTTGGCTGTCTGATAATGTTGCATGGTGAAAAACAAAGCATCCAACAGACATGACACCACCATGTTCATATTGGTCCAAATTTATGCAACCAGTACACAAACTCTGACCAATTACATTCAGTCATATACACATATATTATGCTACCTCCATTTGTTTTCACATGTCTTGTCGAAATAATTTTTTTTCCAAAGGTCACTTACTCACTTTATACTTTTGAAAGCAAAATTACATTAAATATAAGACAACCAATGCTCACCTTTTCTTGTTTTAGTTTCTGAAAACCAAGCAAAAATATGTAATCAATAAATAACATCAAATTTGAAATGTAGGAGCATACTATGGCATATCAAAAAGGAGAAAAAGAAGCCTGAGGAGATGTCCAATCAATTGAAAAAGGAGAGGACCTAAATTACAACTCGAATAACAACAAGAAAAACAAACCACAATAATCACAAGAACAAAAATCAAGAGCACTAAATTGATCAACTATGCATTTCTTGCTCAGAATAAATTACATATATAATATTATACTGCTTTTTGAATTTGGTAGAATTTGCTTATTCCAAATAAAGGGTAATTGGATCAATAATGTAGTGTTTCAAGTGGTTGATTGAATTATACATTCACATAACATATAGTAGTATATTTAAACAACAATCATCCTTTTAATTTCTGGGCATTATATTTAATTACTTTTATATAGCTAGGAATCAAATAAGCTATTAGCAGTTACCAAACTCTGAACTATATATATATATAAATACAATAAATATCCAAGAAATTGTGAGATAGATGTGGTGATGGTGGGTGGGGGAGGGGAGGTCAGAGTCAGGGCTGGTAGAGCTTGTTTCCACACCTGCATTTCCAAGAGAGGAGATAGTAGGTATCATCCTGTGATGATCTGTGGGATGAAATGACATAACTGACCCTGGTGGCTGCTTTGGTGGTGGGGTGGGGTGGGATGACTAGGGTTGCCTGGCATGGTCTGCAGTTCATGCATTTGTTCATACAGGTTGGTGGCTTTGATCCCAAAACCAGCTTCTTCCTCAGCTGCTGCTGTTGTTGTCCACTCATTGCATTTGCTGATACTGTCTTAAACTTCCCACCTGAAGGGGGCAAAAAAAAAAAAAAGATTTAATTAGTGATTAAATTAAACCACTCCCAATTCCAAAAGAAGAGAACTGAAATTGCAGTGTAATATGTAAATGAAATTAGGTTCAGTTCTTTGCATGGAGACATATAGGAAGGAAGAAAAGAAAAAATTAGGGTTTTTTCAGTTTTACCTGTGGAAAGAGGGTGAAACAAATTGAGAGAAATGAAGATCATCAAGAAAGCTGCAGTGATAGCAAGAAGTGATGAGCACATTCTGTAGTTTCTTGGGGGATCCATCATCATCACACACACATGTATATATACATACTATATATATATTATATTAGGACAATAAAGAACCAAAAGACATAAATGAACACTCACTCTCTCTCTCTAAAATAAATACTGTATTATTAGGTTTTCTTGTAGGAGTGAATATTTATATATATGCTTTGAGGGATTGATTGGTGGTGTGGAGATTTTTGTGAAGGAGTGATGGGCAAACCTGAACCATGTGTGGGGAATATAATTAAAGGATATATACATTCATGAATGAATTGTTAAATCATTGAATATAGTTGTTGAGTCCTAAATATTTAAGATATTTTAGGGCATATATATATATATATGCTTGTAATATATGTATACGTATTGCAATTGTCAATCATGCCCTCTTCTATCATTCTTTTGTAATTTTTCTCTTGTTTTAAAAATGGTGAAAATATAGCTTAATATTTCCTCTGTTTTTTTAAAGTATTTGACGGGCTCATATATCACGTAATTCAATACACATTTTAAATCATAAATTACTCAAGTTTAGTACAAGTAAAATTTTTAAAAGTTCGATATTTAAAAACTACACGACGAGACGAATCTAATAAGATCTCACTTGACTATATTATAACTTGTATAACTATGATAAAACTTTAAGTGAAAATCTGTGTGTGAATAGTGATACCTAACTAAATGTAAATAACTTTCAAGAACGAAGGTAGAAGTATTTAGTCGAAGGTAGAAAGAAAAGTAAATAACTTTTGGTGTGTAAAATAGTACTCCCTCCGTCCCATTAAAAGTGACCACTTTTTTTGGCACGGAAATTTAGGTTGTGGTGTTTAGTAGTTAAAGTAGTGTGAGTAAATTTGACTAATCCATCCATCTAATTTATAATGGCTACATTTGACTTTTAACCATATTTATTATTTAACTTTGACTTAATATTATCGTAATTATGTAGAAAGAAAAAAATAGTCAAGTGTAGTCTTTTTGGAATCGTCTAATAGTATAGTTTTAGAATATATATTTTACATAATTTTTATTTATACCCATTTTGAGATATTAATGGTCAAACATATATAGACACTTTGTGGAGAAAGTACAATTGTCATTATTGTGGGGTTTTTAATAATGCTTATGTTAATCTAATTTACTTAAAAGGGAAAGTGACCAACCTTATTAGGATACCCAAAAAGCAATAGTGACCATTTTTAATGGGAGCGAGGGAGTAGTAAGATGTAAAATTGGATGAATGGAGAAGAGAATAGTAGTGACAGGCCAATAATAGTGGGGTGCAAAGAGACAAGGTTTGACACTGTGGCCAGGACATTGGACATGTCAAGTAAAGCCTGATATTATGGGCTTTTTCTCTTCTCTCATTTTTCAAAAGAAATGTCAGGCACAAGATTAAATACTTATAAATTATTAAAATACTTAAATCAGTTTTTTAGGGCCTGGATTAATTTCAAAACCACTACTGTATTAAATTATTAATTAATTACTACTACTACATAAATTTCCCTTCAAATTACTCTTTTTTTTATTAAAAAAAAAACGTTGACACGGCAAAGGTGTGTGGGAGGCTAGCAGCCAAAGTCACACAAATTACAAAGATGATGAATAAGGGACGGGATGAGAATTGAACCCCAACCCATAAGGTTGGAAGTAAGGGGACTTGACCCGGTCCCCATTTATTTTTCCTTCAAATTACTTAATATATACAGTATAATTAAAAAAATTGAGTAAATATGTTTTAATAATTTTTTGAATGACATTAAATAAATTTAATTAAAATTCTAAATTTTATTTACATTTTAATTCATTAAACTAATTTTCATCATAAAATGGGTTTGATAATTTTTAAATTATTATTTTAAATAAAGTATATAAAATGATAAAAATATTTTAATAAAAATGTTAATTCAAAAGGTTGGTTAAATTCTAAAATAATATGCATGGTTAATGAAATTAAACATATAAATAGCGTTAGAATTTCAGCCAAATTAAACTCATTTTAGGCCTTAAATAAAATTATGTATAATGCATGTATAAACTTATGGTTGGAGTTCGATTTTCTACCTGGCACTCTATTCTCCTCTTTTGTTCTTTCTAATTTGTGTATTTCATCTTTAACAACAGTGGATAGGGTAAAAAATAAATAAATAATAATTTTTTAAAAAATAAAAAATAAAAATCAGCCAATTGAACTCATTGTAGGCCTTCAATAAATTTATGTATGTTTTTCTCCTTTTGGGAACTATGGACGGATATTGCTCACTGGCATTGGTATTGGCGAAAATAGATTGAAATGACTATTCCAGAATCTGCTTCCACCAAATTTACTGTTTATTAGCTACAGTATTTAGTTATCAATATCACTCAAAACTTTAAAAATTCTCATATGGTGAAAATATTACCATAGTGAGAATGTGATATTCTTATCCAAACTTCATTGGAATATGCTTCGCCCAAAAAAAAAAAAAAAAAAAAAAAAACTTCATTGGAATATTATTCAATTTATATCTAGAATTTCTAGTGAAAATCTTGGATCATTCTAACAAGAAGTACTCCCTTAATACTACTTAAAAAGTCTTGTTTTACTTTGCATACAATTCCATGTACTTTTTCAATCGTCAACATTTCAAAATATATTTAAGTAAAAATTATAGTATAAAATATATATTCTAAAACTATATGATTAGACGAATCTATCATGATCAAACTCGGCTATTTTTTCGAATTATATACTTTCAATAAAATTGAGTCAAAATTGAACAATAAACAATGTCAAAAAGTCAAACATGACATTTCTTACTACTGGGACAGAGGGAGTACTTTATTTATTTATTATTATTTTTTTAATATTCACATTATTTAATAGCGAAGATCTTGGGTTTGAGTCTTTATATACGCAGAATTCGGTTTGAGTCTTTATATTTGCAGAATTCTGTTTTAGAAGAAGTAATTATTCAATGTTATCCTCAAAAGATTGTCTTTGGCCCAAATGTATACTTGAGATACCCAGTATACACTAATCATTTCATATTGTTAGTGATATGATGAATACATAGTAGTAATAATTAATATGCAGATATAATTTATTATTTAATAAAAAAAAAACACGAAATGGTCTCTGTTGACCTGTCAGTCCTACCAATTAACTTTTCTACCCGCCGCATTATAAATGTCAGTTTTATACCCGAAAAGACAAAAAAGCCTTGGTCCGGACACTTGACTCGGACCGGACCAAATAAAAAGAACGGTCCAAGGCTTTAATTACTAAACATAATTAGAGTGAAGGACTTCGTCCGGCCAACCCACTTGGTCCGCACAATAATATAAGCGGACCAAGTTAGGGTTTAGGGTTTAGGCGGACCAAGCTAGGGTTTAGGGTTTTTCTGTGTTTTTTTTCAGTTTTTCCTTTTTTTTTCCTTCTTTTTTTTTCTTTTTTTTCTCTTTTGTTTATTTTAATTTTTTCTTTCTTTTAATTTTTGTTTATTTTAATTTTTTTCTTTCTTTTAATTTTTTCCCTTATTTTTCCTTTCCCTTAATTTTTTTTTAATTTTTTCCTTTTTTTTTCATTTTTTATCTTTTTTATCTTTTTTTTTTTGTTTTTTTTATCATTTCATTTTCATTTATCTTTTGCTTTTTCTTGTAATTTTTTTCTTTTTTCTTCTTTTATTTTTTTTATTTTCTTCATTTTCTTCTTGTTAATTTTTCTTTTTTTATTTTTTCTTTCATTTTCTTTTTTCCTTATTTTTCCTTTTCTTTCATTTTTTCCTTTCTTTTCATTTTTTCTCTTTCTTTTCCTTTTGTTTTTTTCGCAAATTTTTTTCTTTTTTCTTCTTTTCTTTTTTCCTTATTTTTATGTTTTCTTCATTTTCTTCTTGTTTATTTTTTTTCCCCTTCATTTTCTTTTTTCCCTTTTCTCTTCTTTTCTTTTCTCTATCTTTTCTTTTGTTTCCTTATTTTATTTAACTTTTAATTTAGTAGTGAATATTATTGCTTTGTAAATTGATTAGTACAATTGAATAAATTATATTACAAAATTATTATTATAATAGTAAATAAAAAAAACACTTATTATTCCACTTTTGAAACCAGCTTACGGATCCGTTATAATGCATTACATTGTATAAAAGCCCCATCATTGATTACATTTTGGAAACGGAACATATATAATAAGCCTTCTTCACAGCATATCCAGCGAATAAGTCTCTGTCCTAAATGCACTATAATGAAAGAATACATTGCCGAACCCTCATATTCCCCCCACATATTGACGAATGATTCAAATAATAGAACACATTTAAAGAACCTGTTGTGCAGCGCAGCTTCTGTTATAAGATGCCGAATCTTTTTATTCTCACGTAGAAGATGCTTCAAACAGTACTTCATTTATAGTTGCTTCCGAAGTCTTATTCTAATCGAAAATTAACGGGAGCGGTTGATCACGGAAACTTAACATATTCTCATCCCATTATGTTCCGACGTGCATTTATTCTCCCTATGTTCAACCTCTCTCAACCTCTCTCAGTCTCCATCTAAAGACTGGCTTAACACTCCATGTTTCATTCTTCGCAAAGGTTGAGCGATGCCAAAAGCTACCGACGGAGCGCAACTTGTCGGGAGTTGTGGTGGAGCAGAGATATGATAATTGCCGATTCCTCACATTCCTCGCTAGTATAATTACTTTTGTAACCCTATAGGGGGGAACATTAATTTTATAAGCAACATTAGTAATTCCCCAGGTATTTATTAAGTATATTTTTATAATAATACAAATATTATTAATAGTAATAATAAGTGTATTAATCATAATAATTAAATAATATTATAAGTAAAAGCATAAGTGTATCAACAAGCGAACGATACCATCTGTAATAATACTAAAAATAATAAAAATAACATTCCGGACCTTCCACGGGGAAACTGCCGACTTTCATATTTCCTCCATCCCAGTCCGTTTGTCTGAGTCGTTGGTGGGATCTGCAAATTCGAAACGTCACAAACAGAAAGGAACGATGACCTTCAACAAACCGACCTACAGTTAAACATTGAGATATATAAGAATGCCAACAGTGTGAATAATAGTTGCAATAATAATAACAATAATAAACGTAATAAAAATAATAAAATAACCACAACAATAACGTCTTTTGTGATTTAAATGTAAATAGCTTTTTAAATTTAACCTGAAGTTGCATACGGCAGAAGACTGCAGAATTTTCTCATTCTCACGTAGCTGATGCTTCAATCCTTGAGCGTGTAGCATCGTGCTTCGTGCATGCCCAACGTTCAACTCTTCCGCCTTAAAATAACTGGCCGGAGAGATTGGTGGTATGCCACCATCAAAACATTCATCATGATGTAGTGATGGTGCTTCTGAGTGTTGTCATTACCAATGCCGCCCATGTCCAAATGTTGTATTTCGATAATACCTACAGGTAAACATTACAAAATAATAGCAAGAACGGTGAATTATTAAATATAATTTAATTATTATAGAATAAATTATTATAATAAATTAATAGAATAAATTATTATAATAAATTATTATAAACTAAATTATTATAAATTAAATTATTACAATAATTTAATAGAATAAATTAATAAATTATTAAATATAACTAATAAATTAAATTATTACAATAAATTAATAAATTACAATATAACTAAATTATATTAATAAATTATTAATATAACTAAATTATTATAAATTAAATTATTACAATAATTTAATAGAATAAATTAATAAATTATTAAATATAACTAATAATTATTAACTATTATTTATAATTATTATTTATAAATTATTAGCAAATATGATTAGTAAAAGGATAAGTACGGATTATTAATTATTAGTTATTAATAAATAATTTAAATAAATAATTGTTAGTACGCATTTATATTTTATTACTATTAATAATAATTTAAATAATATTATTAATAGTAATAGTATGTGTGTTAATTATTAATAGTAATAATAATATTAATAATAATAATAATAATATTAACTTATCATAATAAATTATTATAATTTACCAAAAAAAAATTTGAAAAAATTTACCAAAAAAATAATAAATTATTATAATAAATTAATAAATTATTATAATTCAAATTATTATAATAAATTAAAATTATAAATATTTAAATTTTATCAGATTAATAAATTAATAGAATAAATTCATAACTTAATATAATTTAATTTATCATTTATTACTTATACAAACTCGAGCAATTAAAAACGGACCAAGGGACCGGACCAAGTATAAATCAAAGGACCAAATATAAATGAAAGGACCAAGCATTTCAAAACTGCTTTACTCGGACTATTTTATTAACGGTCGAAGCAATTAAATGGGCGGACCAAGTGAAAGTGAGCGGACCAAGCAATCCAACCGTCTGGATGTGCTTTACTCGGCCTATTTTATTTACGGACGAAGCGATTAAATGTCCGGACCAAGTAATAACTGCCCGGACCAAATCGTGGCTTGTACAAGAAGCTGTACGGATTCAGTCTCTCCCCATTTTCCCCTTTCCCTTTCCCGCTCACGCTTCTTTCTTCCCCCCCCCCCAATCCGATCCTAGCGCCATTGAATCCGGGCGAAGCTTTGCTTGTTCCGGACGAAGTTCTTCCGGCCATCCTCCGTTCACCCTTTCTCCGGCCATTTGTGTTTAATTGTTGCGAAAATGGAGGATGCGAATGTAGGAGCAGTTTCGAGCGAAATGGCAATGATTCCATTGGACGATGCGTTCTTCGAAGGTTTGCCGGAACATGCCGCGCCGGAAACGTCGCCGCCACCGCCGGAAATTCCGCCACCGTCCGGCCATGACCCAGTCCGGGTAAGTTTACAGTTTCGCGCATTCCAATTACGTTCCTTTGTGATGCAATGCTTGGATTGAAATTTGTGCTTCATATTTGCCATGTTGGTTAATTTACAAGTTTTTTAAATGTCTATGATGTTGGTGTTATATGGTATAACCGTTAGAGTATTTGTTGGATTGTATGCGTGAATTGTTGAATATGCCTATTAATTTGAATTCGTGTCTAAATTATTTGCTCATATGATTCTATGTTGGTAATAGATTTTTTAAATTAATGGTAAGTGTGATGGGGCACCAATTTTGTACTGAGTTCAGATGATTTAAATTACGCGAATGATTACGGGGTCGAATTAGTATCGCGTAGTTGTTGGATTCTTTACGGAGATTGTTGAAATTGTCTACTGTAGTGTATTGCATATATTGAATGTTGAATTTTAGATAATAGGTTGGTGAATGTGTAGCATTGGTCATGTTGAATAGTAGTAAGTGGTATAATGTTGAAGAGCTAGGATGATGAACTGTTGAAGTATATTTTGTACGACCTAAATGGTTCCACCTATTAATTGGAGGTTGCTGTTTATAATAATTTGGAAAAATTAGTTAAATTAATAGGGAGAATAATATATTAAATTATAATAGTAATAATAAATAAATAGATGATGTAGATTAATAATATGTTGGAACTATACATAATTTATAATATCAAAAGTAATTCTAATTATAATATTAATATTAATACTAATAATAATAATAGCATTTTGTAATAATGATAATTTATTTTATTAATATATTGGAAATATACATAATTCATAATATCAACATTATTATTATTTTTAATTTTAATATATTGTAGTTATAATAAATAATTAATAATAATAATAACTACCATTCTAATCATAATTACAATAATAATAATAATGATTTAAATAATTAGAATTATTTTTATAATATATCGCAAATGTACCTAATTTGTAATATCAATACTATTATTATTTTTTAATTTAAAATAATTCTAATTATAACTACAATACTAATAATGATAATATCATTTTGTAATAATGATAATTTATTTTATTAATATATTGGAAATATACATAATTCATAATATCAACATTATTATTATTTTCTAATTTAAAATAATTCTAGTTATAACTACATAATTCTAATTGTAATATAATTACAATAATAACTACAATACTAATTAGAATTATTTTTTAGTAATATTATTATTTTTAATTTTAATATATTGTAGTTATAATAAATAATTAATAATAATAATAACTACCATTCTAATCATAATTACAATAATAATAATAATGATTTAAATAATTAGAATTATTTTTATAATATATCGCAAATGTACCTAATTTGTAATATCAATACTATTATTATTTTTTAATTTAAAATAATTCTAATTATAACTACAACACTAATAATGATAATATCATTTTGTAATAATGATAATCTATTTTATTAATATATTGGAAATATACATAATTCATAATATCAACATTATTATTATGCACTAATTTAAAATAATTCTAGTTATAACTACATAATTCTATTGTAATATAATTACAATAATAACTACAATACTAATTAGAATTATTTTTTAATAATATTAGTATTTTTAATTTTAATATATTGTAGTTATAATTAATAATTAATATTAATAATAATAACTACCATTCTAATCATACTTACAGTACTAATAATAATGATTAAAATAATTAGGGTGGCTTTAATAATATATCGGAAATATACCTTATGTGTAATATCAATACTATTATTATTTTTTAATTTAAAATAATTCTAATTATAACTACAATACTAATAATGATAATTGATTTTAATAATACTATGGAAATATACATAATTTATTCAAGATTAACAATAGTCTTACTAAAATGCATCCTCTTAAAAATCGAAGGGGGACTTCTATTATAGACGGCCGGCTGCCCAGGGCAAGAGCCCGAAGCTGACCAATTACATCCGGCACATTAAAGCGATCACACTCATCTTGGGGGAGTTAGAGGTGGCAGCTCCCGATATGGTTGCAGAGTTGAGGGGGTCATGTTTCGGGTATATGTTTAGAGGAGTTGAGGGCGCGAGGCGGCCTGCATGGTCGGCCACTGTATGTTGTGCACAGGGCATGGCGGCACTCATGTCCTACGAGGTGGCATTCCGCCACTACGGGCCAGACGAGCCGTGGGGTGAGGACGATGCAGTATGGTTCCGCGTCTGCGGCCATTTTATTCGCTACAGTCGCGAGGAGCACGCGCTGGTGACAGGCCTCCGATATGGGCATTCTGACTTCGAGTTGTATTCTGCTGAGGATCCCCCAGCTGGCGGTGTGTACGATAGATACCGTAGTCTCCTCCAGAGCGGATCGATGGACACGATCCGTGAGCATTACAAGGCGGGTGCTTTCCGACGGGCACCCGAGGACACACTGAAGGTTGCCTTGGTCCTATCCGGGTTTTACCTTGTTTTGGGACACGATGGCCACAGCCGGAGCCCTGAGCCATGGATGTGGCGCTTGGTGGAGGATAGAGCTGCCTGGAATGCATTCCCTTGGGGCCTTATGAGCTGGCAGGCGAGCCGGCAGTACATCCGGGACTACCCGACTGTGGGGGTGACTGACAGGGCGACCGTCCACCTGTACGGCCACTCCCTCGCATTTATGGTACGCCACACATTGCTCACAATTTCATTAATCCCGTACTATTTTCCACTCTACATTATTGCATTGCATAACATTTTTTTTGTGTGCTGCGCACTTACAGGTGTGGATGTGCGAGGCCATACCCGACATCGGCCAGTTCTATCTTTCCTCCACATCCGATGACCCAGCTTTCCAGCGCCCCAGGATGCTGCGCTGTGCTTACAAGAAGCGGACGACCGGGCCGGGTTGGCTGACGTTTTACACCACTGCGGTTAGTTTGTTAAAGTCGTTTAACTTGAATTCACATGTTTCCAACTTCCTATTCATGTTTTGACGGTTCTCTGTTGCCTTGTAATAGCGAGTGTGTCATGAGAGACTAGTCCCCACACCGGAGGAGCTACAGGAGCCATACATGACGGGGATAGATGTGCCGACACCGGCGGGGCTGCGCTGGGCGAGGGCCCCTGCGCATCGGCCAAAGGGGCGGAAGAGGAGGATGACAGAGCAGGCCGACGACACGGAGGCCGATAGGGCGGAGGTGGAGGGTGGGAGTGATGGAGGCCGACGGCAGCGCAGGCGCACACACAGTCAGCCGGCGGAGTCTAGACGTGGCGACGGCGATGCACAGGAGCCGGTCGATGCCACCCCGGCGGCGACCGTACAGCCCGCAGCGGAGACGACTCCGGCCGGGCCGACTCAGTCCGCATCGGCTAGGACTACGCCCCGGCGGCGGCAGCCCGCGGCCGAGAGGTTTGTGCCCGGGACGACGCAGGACGCATCCGAGCCGACTATGCCCGACCCGACACATCCCGCATCGGAGACAGGGGTGCCCGAGTTCACACACTCTGCACCGGCGAGTATGGACCCTCTGCTGCTACAGCAGTTGGTGGATGGGGTCAGCGCAGCCGTGGAGGAGCGCGTGCTTATGGGAGTGGCGGAGGTTGTCGCGGTGACGCAGTTTCAGTTGCGGAAAGAAATAGAAGAGTCGGAGGCGCGCCTGAGGCAAGAAATCGCGAGCCTGAGGCGAGATATCGAGCGCCAGGCAGGTGCAGTTCGCGAGGTTGTGGCGGTCGAGATTAGAGCCGCGTTGCGCACTATTCTCCAGCACCCTGCCGTACCGAGTCCGGGTGTGCGCCCAGGTGGTGTGACGGACCACTCGGTTGGTTCGGAGGGACATGCCACCACCCAGGCTGCCAGGGAGAGGGAGGAGCGGATGGCATCTATCGCACGGTTTTCCACCACTCACGCTCGAGTCCCTGAGACTGATTCTCAGTCGGTGGATGTGTCGAGCGAGGGGCGACCGTCACAAGTTGGCGAGCAGCCTGCTCCCTCGGACACCATTTGCACGCCGTTGCCGGGTGCGACAGGAGGTATGCATGCGTTTCCCATCACTTCTTAATTAGTGTTATGACCTCGTTTATCGTTTACCCGCATATTGCAGATATAGACGCACAGAGTTTGCGCACTGACAGCCCAGGTCGACCCTCGTCTCCAGTGCCTCCTGATGTTGCGTGCGCAGTTTCAGGTGAGAACCTCTGAACCTGCTGTCTGTCTCGTGTTATCTATGTTGTAGAATGGGCCACAAAAATTGACTGCATGAACTAAACATTGTTATTATTACATTTACGATGACCATGGCAGGGATGGACGCGGAAGGCGGTGGCGCGGACCCCGCCGAACGTGCGGCGGATGCAGACTGCAGCACGGGTGCTGATGTTGAGACTGGTACTAGGAATACAACAATTCTCTGTCAACACCTACTTGGATGTTCTATTTCTTTTATTTATGATGTCGTTGCATGAATTATAGTGTTCTGACGTACTTTTTCGCATCTATGACAGGGATACATACGCGAGAGGGCGGGACGGCGGCTGATGCGGCCCCGACGGACCCTGTGACGCCGATCCAAGGTTTGTTCAAATTTATGTACATTATGAGCCTTCACATAAATAACTTATTCGTATGAATTCTTGTAATTCCCTTGTTGCATGTAGCTCGGTCGCCCAGGGGCCCTGACGTTATAGAGCCTGACGAGGACGGTGATCGAGTGGTGTTGGTGAGGAGCGCACAGGATCCAGACCCGGTCCCCTTCCGGACCAAAAGGAACGGGCAGCTCGCACATCGGTGCCGCAGTCCATTCATGCGACTTACCAGGCCGCGGGCTAATAAGCGAATGGATGCGTTCAGGACATACTGCGAGAGCGGCGATTACTTGTATGTTTATGCAATCCGGTAAGTCCAGCTATACAAATTTTATGAATCATTAGTAATAAAGTTGGCATGTCATTTGTGCACAGGCTCGATGTCGGTATCGATACCGCGGTTGGTCCCGATTGGTTTAAGGAATGGTGTACGGATGGGTTATTTCTTCACGACACCGTGAGTATAATTTTAAAAACTTCGATTATGCGTTACATATATGTGTGTAAAGAAAACTAATTCTCTCTCTACATTGCAGCACATAGATGCATACTTGGGTATTTTGCAGTTCAAGCCCAAGGACGTGCAGTGCAAGCCACGAACGGTGGGGGGCCAATATGCCTTAATGCCCTGTAGATTCTTGGTAAGTACGTATATTTCGTACGTTAATGTTTCGTAATTCCCGGTGAATTAGTATGCATCTTATGTCGTGTTATAATTAATGAGAAATGAGGAACTTCACTAAAATAAGAAAACATAAAGTATTAATTAATTAACTTTAAAAGTATTAATTAATTTTATTCTCCTCCTAATTTTTATTCGATTTAAAAAAAACAAAGAAGGTTTAGGCAGTTATATTTTTTCAGCTTAGCCAATTTAATAATTTTCATAATTTTGAGAGACCCCATTAATTTCCAGAAATTAATGGGGTTTCCATTTTATATATTAATTGTAGTTGGACTCCGTGACACTAATTTTCATTTTACTCTCTTTTAAACAGACAGGACTCATGGCAGACTGCTGGGACGAGAAGTTGAAGCTGCCCATGTTTGATGACGGCATCATTGCTTCGATGTCGCAGTACGTTGTTGGGGCACAACCCCAGTGGGGTTCGACTGCACATTGGGCGGAGTTGGACGAGGTTAGTAGATCCTTTATTCACATATAGATCTACCCGCATATCCTAGTTCTCATGTTTATCGGGGCTTGTGCTTGTATCAGATCATATGCCCCTGGCACATACGTCAGCACTGGTTGATTGTACGGATCCGATTGGACACCCATACGATATATTTCCACGATTCTATATGCCATCCCAGTCGTGCGTACTCGCCTGAGAAGGAGGACATATTGAGCTCGCGTTTCGAGGACCTAGGTCGACTCCTTCGCATCTTCCCGGCATTGCTCGAGCATTCAGGATACTACCGGCACCGCCCCGATCTGCGCTCAGATCGCTGGTCCATCTCCCTGCCGTCCCCCCAGACCGTTTTCCACCAGCATGACGCCTCCTCATGCGGCGTTCTTACTATATTGACCGCGGCCGCGATCGTGTCGGGACGCTTCCCCGACACAAGCACCTTCCGCCTGGACAGCAAAGTAGCGAGAGAGACACAGGCATTCAGAGTATGGAAGTTCAGCCAGGACGTCAAAGGGGGACCTATTTACAGACTGCCCGACCCGCCCCCACCTACACAGTACTCGATTGAGCATGTCCATGAGTGACACCCCTTTCCACCGTACATATATATATATATATATATCTATGTATTTAGGGTGTACATATTGTTTCTTTCATATAGTAGAGCCAGTTTTTCTTCCTTTTACTGACGTATGCAATCTTTTCTTCCTTTGTTTACGTTTAGTATTTTAATTTATGCTAATATAATTATAAATATAATTATTTTATAATCATAATAAACATTAAAATTATTTTATAATTTTATACAAAATTAATAAACACTATTGATTATTAAATATAAAATTATTAAATTTATTAAAAATTATCTGGGATGTACCCTACGCCCTTTATTTCCGTACCCTCATGCCTAAATCCTTTGAACCATAAATGCTCAAACTCGCGCTTCCATGAGTTTAACTCCACCATTTGAATTGTGTCCTTGTCTGCCACCACTGAGTTAGAAGTTGGAAACCTGGGCGGAGTTCTCCTTGGCTGACAGTTCCATACTAATGAGGTTATGGAATTAGAAATTATATTACGATTTATCTTAACTCTTCTTCCAAAGTGAGAGGCGTGTAGGCTGGCGCTATAATTGCAGGCGGACAGTTTGATAATACCTTTCAAGTAGGGTTCATGCTGATGCAATGGTTAAACGGTTTTACCCCGCGCCTGGGGTATGGGTAATGATGCAGAGGGCGGCCCAAAGGATTTAAAAACGAACATGGTGGACATTTCTACCACTACAGGGCGGGGCACGGATGGGTGGATATATTTTGTATAGTGCAGCGACGGAGCCTTACACGGCAGTGCATGAGTCGAATACATGATGAGGCAGTGCGAACTATGCCAATCAGCATGAATCATCTAAAAGTTCTGCAAGAAAAGATCTCTTAAACGACAGGATGGCTTTTCCAAAAGCGACGCTGTGCCAAACCAGATGCAGGTGGATCTTTATCAAGGTAACTACGACGCTGAGTTGATATTGCGATCAATCCGCGGCGCTCCTTTTCCTCTGACACATCCCATTGTCAACTGAAAGGCGTGACGTAACAGCACCACACTGCAGGTAATTTACTGTTGAACGATGCTGCTGCTCAATTGCATCCACTCTCTTCATTTGCCCTCATTGCATAAACTCACGATCGAATGGAAGACTTCAGTTTACCATAAGTCAAACCTTGAAGGTGGACTTGGTTCATAACCGAATCATCCCTATCTTCCATGCTTCAGTCCAATAATGCTGGCTTAAAATCGTGCCCATCTTCCATGGGACGAATTTATGCCACCATTACTGGACTGAAGCATGGAAGATAGGGATGATTCAGTTATGAACCAAGTCCACCTTCAAGGTTCAACTTATGGTAAACTGAAGTCTTCTATTCGATCCTGAGTTTATGCAATGAGGTCAAATGAAGAGAGTGGATGCAATTGAGCAGCATCACCGTCAGCAGGAAGTTACCTGCTATTTGGTTCTGTTACGTGACGCCTTTCAGTGGACAATGGGATTTGGCAGAGGAAAAGGATTGCAGCGGATTGATCGCAATATCAACTCAGCGTCGTAGTTACCTTGATAAAGATCGACCTGCATCTGGTTTGGCACAGCGTCGCTTTTGGAAAAGCCATCCTGCTCGTTGAAGAGATCTTTCCTTGCAGAACTTTTAGATGATTCATGCTGATTGTCATAGTTCGCACTGCCCCATCATGTATTCGACTCATGCACTGCCGTGTAAGGCTCCGTCGCTGCACTATATAAAATATATCCACCCACCCGTGCCCCGCCCTGTAGTGGTAGAAATGTCCACCATGTTCGTTCCTAAATCCTTTGGGCCGCCCTCTGCATCATCACTCATACCCCAGGCGCGGGGTAAACCCGTTTCTTCAGCATTGCATCAGCATGAACCCTACTTAAAAGGTATTATCAAACTGTCGGCCTGCAATTATAGCGCCAGCCAGCACGCCTCTCACTTGGGAAGAAGAGTTCAGATAAATCGAAACATAATTCCTTTATTCCATAACCTCATTAGTATGGAAATGTCAGCCAAGGAGAATATATTTTAATTTCCAACTTCCATGTTGTGCCCCGTCTCAGCCATTTGCCAATATTGGGTGGTTGCTATGGACTGTGATTATGTCTTACCCAAGGGACCGCATCTACTGAATGAGGCTGCCTTCAGGCACTCCGCTAACAATCGGATACCGAGGAAGGTGAGGATGCGGTGTGGGCCGACGTCCTTCGGCGTTCTGACTAAGGGGCATGGAGAATCGGGACGGCCACTGATGTACAATTACTCCTCGACGATCCAAAAATTCTTCAGCATTTCTTATGTCGAAAATGCTCAAACTCTGCCAACTTCAGGTATGCATCCGACCATGCGGTTCGACGAGGTTTTGGGTACCTGCTTCGCACTCACGCTACTTGGCATGTTTTCTCGCGTCGACGTCCGTATGGAGGAATATTGCAGCCGGTCGTCCTTAGCCCACTTTTCCATTAATCTGCATGGCCCAGAAGTTCTAGATTGCCCGATATGTTTTGATGAAATCTAGACAAACAAGCAACGTAGATAGCACCATTAAGCTCGGTTGCATCTGGTGCAGTCGGCTGAGAGAGGTTGAACATAGGGAGAAAAAATACCAAGGGGTCGACATGATCTCAAGCATGGTGTCCAACTATACCCGGTCTGCTACAAGCTTGATCATGTCGACCCCTTGTATTTTTTCTCCTTGTGTTCAACCTCTCTCAGCCGACTGCACCATATGCAACCAAACTTAATGGTGCTATCTACGTCGCTGGTTTGTCTAGATTTCATCAAAACATATCGGGCAATCTAGAACTTCCGGGCCATGCAGATTAATGGAAAAGTGGGCTAAGGACGACCGGCTGCAATATTCCTCCATACGGACGTCGACGCGAGAAAACATGCCAAGCAGGGTGAGTGCGAGGCAGTTACCCAAAACCTCGCCGAAGATCATTGTCGCCTGCATACCTGAAGTTGGGAAAGAGTTTGAGCATTCGCGTCATAAGAATGCTGAGGATGTTCCGAATGGCCCAGGACTAATTGTCCATCAGTGGAGTACATCCTTATTCTTGTCCCCTCGTCCGAACGCCAAAGCATTTCACCCCGCACCGCAACCTCATCTGACTCGCCACCCGATCAGTGTAGTATGAAATGTTGTTGATTTTCAGGTTGTGTTTGACATGCAACCATCACTCTCTGATGCCTTCAGGCAAGCCGGTAACAATCGGATACTGAGGAAGAGGAGGATGCGGTGTGGGACGACGTCATTCGGCGTTCCGACTAAGGGCCACGGAGAATCAGGAGGACCGCTGCTGCACAATTACTCCTCAACCGTCCAAAACTTCTTCAGCATTTGTTATTTCGAAAATGCTCGAACTCTGCCAACTTCAGGTATGCATACGACCACCCTGTTCGGCGAGGTTATGGGCAACTGCTTCGCTCGCACGCTCCTTCGCATGTTTTCTCTCGTCGAGCTGCGTATGGAGAAATATGGTAACCGGCCGTCCTTTGCCCACTTTTCCATTAATCTGCGTGGCCGGTAAGTTTTGGATTGCCCAATATGTTTCGATGAAATCTAGACAATTGGACATTCAGTGATACTTTCGAATGTACAGTTTGTCTGGATTTCATCAAAACATATGGGGCAATCCAAAACTTACCGGCTATGCAAATTAATGGAAAAGTGGGCAAAGGACGGCCGGCTACCGTATTTCTCTATACGACGTCTCGACGATAGAAAACATGCCAAAGAGCGTGAGAGCAAAGCAGTTACCCAAAATCTCGCCGATAAGCATGGTCGCATACATACCTGAAGTTGGAAAAGAATTCGAGCATTCGCGTCATAAGAAAGCTGAAGATGTTTCAGAACAGCCCAGGACTAATGGTCAAACAGTGGTCTACATCCTTATCCTTGTCCCTTCGTCCGAACGCCAAAGTATTTCACCCCGCACCGCAACCTCATCTGACTCGCCACCCGATGGTTGCAACTTCATCAACTGGACTCGCGCCGCAACGTTACCAATTGGTCTCGCGACGCAAACCTCGGATGGGTTATTTCCTCCATACAGTTGGTCTCGTGCTCGCGCCAAGTGTTACCTTCTCGAACATGTCTGAGTATGATGCTGCACTATTCGATCTGTGCCAAACCAAGAAAACTGCATGAAATGAAGCTGCATCTACAAAATGCAGGAAGATTGTGTTGTAAGCACACAACGTTCGCACAGCTCTGAGTATGGCACAACACATAGAAGGGCCGATATAGGTATGTTTACCCATGCAGCAGTGAAAGAGACGTTACTGACACATACAACCTGAAAAGAATCAATAATTTTTAGCCAGATTAACTTGTACACATTTCTCATGCTTTGATCATCTTTGTAACTGATCATATTTGCGTAGAGCATCAGCAACCGCGCTGCCCTGAACCCTCCGTAATGTGTACAAACGAACACTAATATTTTGTTGGAATGGGATTTCCAGAGACGAGCAACACGTTCTTACAAAACACGAACTGTAAGGACATGTTGCTCCACTCTGAAAATCTCATCCCAACAAAAAATTAGTGTTCATTTGTACACATTACGGAGAGTTCAGGGCAGCGCGGTTGCTGATGCTCAACGCAAATAAATTCATATACAGAGATGATCATAGTACGACAAATGTGCACAAGGTAATCTGGATAAAACACTAACTAATGTTTTCAGGTATGTATTTGTTAGAAATGTCATCTACTATGCATGCTTACACATGCCGATACTGCCCGACTATGTGTTGTGCCGCATCACAGGCATGTGCCAACGTTGCCTGCTAAAAACATAGCCTCCTGCATCTAGAGAGGCCGCAACATCACAAACAGCAATCTCGTCTTTCCTGCTACCAATTTTTTTACGGCTTGCATATATCCTCTGTATTAGACGATGCGGATAGTGACCATCTCTGAATGAGGCTGCCTTCAGGCAATCCGGTAACAATCGGATACCGAGGAAGAGGAGGATGCAGTTTGGGACGACGTTCTTCGGCGTTCGGATTAAGGGCCATGGAGAATCAGGACGTCCACTGATGTACAATTACTCCTCGACGATCCAAAACTTCTTCAGCATTTCTTATGTTGAAAATGCTCAAATTCTTTCCCCACTTCAGGTGTGCGCGGGACTTGTGTTTCGGCGAGTTTTCCTGTAACTAGTTCGCTGTCACAGTCCTTGCTATGTTATCACGCCGCACACCTGTATGGTGAAATGTGGCAGGCGACCGTCCTAATACGACTTTTCCATTAATCTGCATCTCCCGGAAGTCCTAGATTGTCCCCTCTGCCTCGATCAAATGTTGCCATCTGGGTTACTCAGCGTGTAAGCCATCTGGGTTACTCAGCCAGATGTCTACATTTGATCGAGGCAGAGAGGACAACCTAGAACTTCCGGGCCATGCAGATTAATGGAAAAGTCGTATTAGGACGGTCGCCTGCCACATTTCACCATACAGGTGTGCGGCGTGATAACATAGCAAGGACTGTGACAGCGAACTAGTTACAGGAAAACTCGCCGAAACACAAGTCCCGCGCACACCTGAAGTGGGGAAAGAATTTGAGCATTCGCCGCATAAAAAAGCTGAAGATGTTTCGGTTAGCCCAGGACTAATTGTCCAAAAGTGGACTACATCCTTATCCTTGTCCCTTCGTCCGAACGCCAAAGAGTTTCACCCCACACCGCAACCTCATCTGACTCGCCGGCCGATCGTTGCAACTAAAGCAACTGAACTCTAGCCGCAACGTTCCCCTTTGGTCTCGCGCCGCAAAGTACGGATGGGTTATTTCCGTACAGTTGGTCTCGTGCTCGCATATTAGTGTTACCTTCTCGAACATGCCTGAGTATGATGCTGCACTATTCGATCTGTGCCAAACCAAGAAAACTGCATGAAATGATGCTGCATCTACTAAATGCAGGAAGATTGTGTTGTAAGCACACAACGTTCGCACAGCTCTGAGTATGGCACAACACATAGAAGGGCCGATATAGGTATGTTGGATCATGCAGCAGTGAATGCCGTTACTGACACATACAACCTGAAGAGAATCAATAATTTTTAGCCAGATTAACTTGTACACATTTCTCATGCTTTGATCATCTCCGTAACTGATCATACTTGCGTAAAGCATCACTAACCGCGCTGCCCTGAACTCTCCGTAATGTGTACGTCCGAACACAAATATTTTGTTGGAATGAGACTTTTAGAGACGAGCAACACGTTCTTAGGAACTCGAGCCCGAAGAACGTGTTGCTCCTCTCTAAAAATCCCATCCCAACAAAAAATTAATGTTGGTTTGTACACATTACGGAGTGTTCCCGGCAGCGCGGTTAGTGATGCTCTACGCAAGTATGATCAGTTACGGAGATGATCATAGGACGATAAATGTGCACAAGCTAATCTGGATAAAACACTAACTATTGTTTTCATGTATGTATTTGTTAGAAACGTCATTCTGGGTGCATGGTTCCACATGCCGATGCTGCTCGACTATGTGTTGTGCCTCATCACAGGCATGTGCCAACGTTGCCTGCTTCGAACATAGCCTCCTGCATCTAGAGAGGCCGCAACATCACAAACACCAATCCCGGCTTTCATGCTACCGCTTGTTATCGTCGTGAGAGCTGGCTGGCGGGCTGCTACGACATATTCTTGGCACGCATAATGATCAATGCTCCTGGCCCGCGGCAGGATACTGTGCCCGTGCGCGTTTTAGTTTCTACCTAGTGGGAATGATATGATCCGACATTTATTGTCAGAAGGAATTAAGAAGTGAACCGTCGGATAATGTCGAGAATTCTCACCCCGGTTTGTGCCGTGGCATGTGTGCCCACAATGCCTTTCGCACGAACATGGTGGACATTTCTACCACTGCATGGCATGTAGGGCATGGGTTCATTTTTTTTTCTTAATACAGCGATGGAGCCTTACACGGTAGTGGATAAAGGCATCCAGAATGACGAGCTCGCAAGACCTCGAATGACTAGCCTGTGCGTAAAGGTGTGTGTCCGCCCATCGGATGACCACTGAGCAATAAACCAATCATTGTAGGAGTTTTAGAAGCAGATTTTTTGAAGCACGACTACAAGAGTATTTGAAGGTGCCACCCTTCCAAGAATCTGCTTCTAAAACCCCTACAAGGATTGTTTTAATGGTCAGTGGTCATCGAATGTGAGGATGCACACCTTTACGCACAGGCTAGTCATTCGAGATCTTGCGAGCTCGTCATTCTGAATGCCTTTCTCCACTACCGTGTAAGGCTCCATCGCTGTATTAAGTAAAAAAAATGCACCCATGCCCTACATGCCATGCAGTGGTAGAAATGTCCACCATGTTCGTGCGGAAGGCATTGTGGGCACACATGCCACGACACAAACCGGGGTGAGAATTCTCGACATTATCCGACGGTTCACTTCTTAATTCCTTCGGCCAAAGCATGCCGGATCATATCATTCCCACCAAGTAAAATAAAACTCGCACGACCACAACATCCTGTCGCGGCATAAGAGGCTGATCATTATGTGAGTCTAGAAAATGTCGAAGCTGCACGCCAGCCGCGTAAATAGGGCGTGCCGAGTCACGCTGGCCACTCCGGCATTCCGTCAGGCTTGCATATATCCTCTGTATAGGACGATGCAGATAGTGACCATCACTATCTGAACAACCATTCCGAAATATTTTTCCCATACCTCAAGTGTAATGAATAACATGTTATCCACATTCTTCGAGAATATTAATCTGCATGGCCCGGAAGGTTCCGGATTGCCATCTATGTCTCGATCAAATATTGACATATCTGTATTGCATGATCACATTGTCATCCTTCTTGTCTATCTTCTTATTGATGAATTTTGCTCCTGTCAACTTCGCAAACAAGCTGTAGCTGATTCTCAAACTGATACTGTCTGTATTCCATGAGTATAATTTCACCATTCGAACTGTGTCCTTGTTCCCTTGTCTGCCCCGAGTTAGAAGTTGGCGACCCAGGCTGTTCTCCTTGCCTGACGGTTCCATACTTTGAAGGTTATGGAAAGAGGAATTAACTTGCCATTTTCTGAACTCTTCATCCCAAGTGAGAAGCATGTCGGCTGGGGCTATAATTGCAGGCCGACAGTTTGGAAACTTTTTTATGTAGGTTTCAATGAATACAATGGTTAAACGGGTTTCCCCCGTCCCTGGAGTATTGCGCATACTAATTGAAACCCGTTTAACCATTGTATTCATTGAAACCTACATAAAAAAATTTCCAAACTGTCGGCCTGCAATTATAGCCCCAGCCGACATGCTTCTCACTTGGGATGAAGAGTTCAGAAAATGGCAAGTTAATTCCTCTTTCCATAACCTTCAAAGTATGGAACCGTCAGGCAAGGAGAACAGCCTGGGTCGCCAACTTCTAACTCGGGGCAGACAAGGGAACAAGGACACAATTCGAATGGTGAAATTATACTCATGGAACACAGAGAGTATCAGTTTGGGAATCAGCTACAGCTTGTTTGAGAGTGTTGACAGGAGCAAAATCCCTGAATGAGAAGATAGACAAGATCCATCTCAATCCACTGCCGATTGTTTACATTATGTGACCGATTATTCGTTGACGAATGGGCATTAAAACATGTTATCCGCTTTGTTGGAGAATAATAATTGTGGCAACAATTTGATAGAGGATACAATTATTTGTCTTTCATACACTCCAATTACACTTGAAATCATAAATTCAACAACGGACCATCGCTCATTGTTACTCAGTGGGGCCACGTCTCCCAGGCATATGGTCCGGTACTATTCAAATCGGGGATATTCCGAGGCATGTTCTGCGGGCACCTCAGTGCCGTGTGGCCTACCTGACCGCATCTACTACATTTTTTTGGTGCACGCGGTCGCCTTTCTGATGTCCCGGCCACAGGCTCAACCGTCGCGGTGCAGTTCTTACGGTTGTGGCCGGATTGGCCGCACCTGCGACATCTTTGAGGCATCCCGGCACGCGATGCTCTTTCCACTGCCGATCGAAGCCTGGTTGTTCTTGGTCTTCCCGCTTGGCGCGGGCATTCAGGCGTCTTACATGGGGCGTCCGCAATTTCTGTTGGTACCGCCCAATCATTCGGGTGTGCCATCGGATACACGGGTCCGCTCCATGCATCCATCAAAGCACTTCGAAGATAGAAGGCGGCGGCATAGTGGGTTATTTCGTGCCTCGCTTGCCTGCATATTGGAAATACACCCAACTTATGTTTCCAACTGTACAAACCTCTGAAGCAATGATGTAATCGAATACTTACAGTATTGCGGCGACTGCGTGGGAGCACGGTATCAACATCTGCTGGAAGCTCTGGCATGTGCACGATGGGTCCTCCGTAAGGCTCACCGTGTACGACTTACTGCCGTGCCGGACCTGGTACACATTTTCCAAACGCGTATTCTCGACATCCAACTTTTCACCTATCGCTCGAGCATTAAACACCTCCCGAGTTGCCCAATCGGTTAAACGGTCTGTGTTTCTTGAAGCATCTTCATGTCTTCTCTTAAACCAATCTCCGACAGTAGCACGAATCACCTCCATCATAGCGCACACAGGCAACCTGCGTGCCCACAAAAGGACCTTGTTCATGCTTTCGACGATGTTCGTCGACATCATGTCGTACCGTCGGACGGGACAGTGAACTCGTGCGAAGCGTTCTGGCCTTATTTCCTCCATCAAATGTCTATACGCGCTCGGATACCCATCCCTTAGGGTAGCCATATGCCGGTCGTACACGGACCTCTTGTGTGCATATGCCGCTCCCATGAATGCGTCCTGGGCTCCCTTCCCCCCGAACCGCAACAGGTTCTTCGCTAGGTGCACGCAGCATAGAACGTGTGGATTCCTCGGGAGCGCTTGCTCCACCGCAGCTCTAATTGCGGGCGAACCGTCAGAGATTATCAACACATTGTCGTTTGGAAGAAGCGCGGCCCTCATCTGCGTCAGAAACCATCTCCACGCCCTTGTTGACTCTTTCGGTCCGACCCCGAAACAGAGCGGAAATATCTGATTGTTCCCATCTTTCGTCACTGCCACGAAAAGTACTCCCTTGTACTTCCCCTTCAGATGCGTTCCGTCAATCACGATGAAGGGCCGCATCTCTTTCCACCCAGTAATTGACGCATACAACGCATAGAAACAGTACAAGAACTTATCCTCATCATCAACTACGTACTCCGTATAGGTCCCAGGATTTTGCTCCCGCATCATATACAGGTACGATGGAATCATTCGGAAGGAGTCGTCATGCCCACCAAAAATGTATGAAATGGCATGAGCCCGAATCTTTCTCGCCATATCCACCGATATTCTGACGCCGTCCTCCAACAACCGCGCCCGAAGTGACTCGGGTCCCATCGTCTCCGACCCAACCGCCACCACATTCGCATAATATGCCCCCAAGTGACTGGAGGGGAGTCTCGTGTCTGGAATATTATCCGGGTTAAACGTGCAATTGTGTGGTACCAATCTGTATACGGTCCATATCGATGGGGTACCTCGCGCGCGCATCTGGAAACTGCATTCCTCCATGGAACAGCGCACCCAATATCGTGTTTTGTCCGACTTGCAAGTCACGTACCCACATCTCTCTCCGATCAAGTACTGGACCAATTTCTCCTGCAACCGCCTCTTTGTCGCAAACACTGATCCCACTGCTAGTGGTCTATCCACGGTTTCATCCACGTACGGGTCGACGTAATCTCCAGGCAGCTCGAGCGGTGGACGCGGCAAATTCCAGTTCCCGCGTGTCATTTGAGGAACCGTGAACCCTTCTGCCGGCAGTCGCCTCGCTGGATCGAGGCCAGCATCGAGTCCCTCTATGGATCCTCCCTCGCGTACAATTCTCCAGAAGGCTTTGAAATAGGTGAGTATCAAGCGATGCCCTGCCAAATCTTCAAAGTCTACTTCCGCTGCTGACTCACCCCATTCATCCTGCCATTCTTCCTCCTCACTCTCATCACTCTGGTCATCCTGTGCCTCATCCACCATGTTATCCTGCGCGCCCATGTCCTCATGGTCTGATGCATTCGCTACATTTGTCTCACCCTCCTCTAGCCCGGTAAGGGTTGGATAACTTATAGGGATGGTTGTTCCGTACTCATTACGACATTCGTCTACATATTCTGGTACGTGGCCACTGCTACTAGCACCTGCGTTCGGAGCCCACATCGGATTCCGCGACGGTGGATTACCGAATATGAAGTCCGACCAACTCGTCGCCCCGGACGCGTAGTACGTACAACGGGGGTGTTGTGTGTAATTAGTTGATTCATTCGTACATTCTAAACATTGTCGACCATAAACTATTAATACATTTAAAAAAAATCTTTTCGCACATATTAATACAACACTACTTCTAAGCTACTATGATCACCATAAACTATTATTTTCATTACTGTTAATATAAATGAAAATGTTAACGTATTATTGGTTAGCAGAATTATAATGATAAAAATAATTGTCCTAATAATTATCAACAATTCATAATATAAATATAAACGCAATTTACCTTAAGTTATACTAGTATATTTTAAATTTTTCATTTTCCTACCATGACAGATTCTATTCATTTAATATAAATTTTTTAAAAAATTTTATAAAAAATTTTTTAAGAAATTTTTCATTTTTCATTTTCATTGTAAATTTTTTAAATTTAATTTTTTATGAATTATTATATTATTATTACTATAAATTTTTAATATATTATATTTTTATTTTTTAATTTAATTTAACCTTATTATTAGATTATTATTACTTTAAATTTTTTAATATTTCAACACATATTCTTTTCTTTTTCATTTGGACTTCAACAAATAATAAAGTAAATAATTAAAATAACAATAACAATAATAATAATAACATAGTAGTAATAATAAAAATAATTAAATAAATATTTTAAAATTTCCTTTTTTGAATTATTATATTATTATGACTTTAAATTTTTATTATATTAATTTTTTATTTTTTTATTTAATTTAACATTATAATTATATTATTACTACTTTAATCTTCTTAATATTTGTACATTATCTTTTAATTTCCATTTTAAACTTCAACAAATAATAATTAAAATAGTAATAACATAATAACAGTCAAAGTAATAATAATACTAATACAAAAGTAATAAATAAAATAAATCGGAAACAATAGTACTATTTACTTATAGTAATCTATTAATATTTTATTTATAGAACAGACATAATAATAATAACTTGTGTGTTCGAGGACTCGATAATAATAATTATAATAACATAGTAATAATAATAATAATAATAATAATTAAATAAATTTTTTAAATTTAATTTTTTTGAATTAATATATTATTATTAATTTAAATTTTTGCTACATTTTATTTTTCATTTAATTTAACCTTATTATTATATTATTATTACTTTACACTTTTTAATATTTCTACATTATCTTTTAATTACCATTTTAAAATTCAAAAAATAATAATTAAAATAATAATTAATAATACTAATAACAAAAGAAATAAATAAAATAAATCGGCACCAGTAATACTATTTACTTATATAAATCTAGTAATATTTTTTCATACTATAGACGGAATAATAATAACTTGTGTGTTCAAGTACTCGAAAAATAATAATACTAATTTATGTCGCCTTTCTTTTTTATTTGTTCATTAATCTACAATTACTATATAGCGGTAAAATGTATCCAAATCTATATCCATTTATTCATGCAAACAAAAAAGAATAACAAATTAACAATGTACATTAACGAACTAAACAATTAATTTAACATATTCATATAACATAAATACACGAAAACAAGTACAAGTAAATGCAAAAAATATGCATGTACAACGCAAATACTAAACTCAAAAGTAAATAGCACGTATAAATACTTACGATTAACTGTGTAGTCAATATCAGGAGGAGGGTTTGCTTCCCCTCCCAACAACCCTTCCGGACCAAACAACCACGACGAGTCCATTGTTGCGCCGGCCAAAATACAACTGCGCACAAGTTATTCAAAAACCCAACAATTTTTAATAAATGCAGCAATATATTAAATAAATATGCAGCAATATATTTCAAAATATGCTAGGATCGCCCATTATTGGACACCTCAAGCTTGGTCCGTGGATTATAACACAGAGCACGCTTGGTCCGCATATTTAATGCACGGACCAAGTAGCAGGGTTAATATGACACTCTTCATGCTTGGTCCGCATATTATTGGACCAAGCATTAATGCACGGACCAAGTCATAATCGACAGAATATAAACACACAGCATGCTTGGTCCGCATATTTAATGCACGGACCAAGTAGTAGGGTTAATATAACACGCTGCATGCTTGGTCCGCATATTATTGGACCAAGCATTAATGCACGGACCAAGTCATAATCGGCAGAATATAAGCACACTGCATGCTTGGTCCTTATATTTTTTGTATAGCTGAAATAAAACCATAGATGTATGTATCCGCGTTCGGATTAAAAAAATTGACATTATCACACAAATAAAATCTTAGAAAAATTTTTAAAAAAAATCACAGAAAACTTAGAAATCATAACAATATCTACTTAACCAAAAAAAAATTATAACTTACCAACAATAAATATATCCGCGTTAGGATCTTCAATGGAAATCGAACTTCTTATAACCCTTCACGGCGGATCTGAAAATTACAAGGGAAAAACTGAATTTATACGGAACAATAAAAAAAAAATAATCCACAACAACGACGATGGTCGGCGGATTAGAAATAATCCCCCACCAAATTTATACGCACAAGGAAAAAAAAATGGAACAATATAATCATACCCAACAATGACGATGGCCGGAGGATTAACGTCGGTCACGGAGAAAAACCAATGGTGGTGAACGGACTGTAGATCTGGATCTAGATCTAGAGAAAAAGAGGTGGCTTTTGAAATCTATATTATGAACGCTGAACGGGCGGGTGGTGGGGGAAGTGGGGAATATATTCCATGCACTCACGAGAATAAATGCAGACGTTATGACAAAGGGGTTGCCTTCCCGAGGCTTGACTCGGTCAAAAACGCTTGGTCCGCTCACAACAATGGGCGGACCTAATGGAAAAGCGGACCAAACAGCTTGGTCCGGATAACGGCGGCTTGGTCCGCCAATTATTATATAGCCGGGTATAGCGTATTCCCGGACTAAGTGGATTGCTGTTGCTTGGTCCGCGACAGCGCTATGCCCGGATATTAATTATGCGCGGTCTAAGCTTAATATTCCGAGTCAAACAGTCCTAATTAATATCGTTTAGGATAATCCTTGATCAAGCTTCGCCCGGGTATTTTATTTGGACCGGGTCCGGTCCAAGTGTCCGGTCCAAGTGGCTTTCCGTCTTTTCGGGTAAAAAACTGACATCCATAAAGTGGCGGGCAAAAAAGTTGCTGCAAAAGTCTGACCGGCCACAGTCATCATTCACCCAAAAAAAAATGTAATCTCATTTCTCAACCAAGCTTAACCCTACCTCTGTTAAATCAATACACACAGAAAAAGCAAGCTAAGAGATTATAGTGACAAGTAAAATGTTTTGAAATATAATGTCATGCAAATTTGCAACTTAATTTTATCCATGTTAATAGCATAATTAATACTATCATGCCACGTTTTTCAATTTTCCCAAACAAGAAATAAATATATACTCCCTCCGTTCTTTTTTAGTTGTCTCTTTCAGCTCAATTTCAATAATCAATGTTTGCATTAATTAATTCATAAATTTACATTTTTATCTTTCAACTAAACTCATTCTTAATAAATGTCAACAAATAATATTTATGTAAAGTGAAGGACAATATAGTAAAAACATAGCATAACTACCTATAACTACCTAAAAATGACAACCATTTTGGAATACTTTTTACTCTCTAAAAAGACAACTAAAAAGGAACGGAGGGGAGTACATAAAATGAAATGAATAGAATCTTAATCACCAAAAAGAACAAGTATAAAGGCTACATTGCTGAAGAAAGGATGAAGTTCCATTTTCACTTTGAAAAGCATTTGACAGGGAAACAATGGTTGGTGTGCTGAAATTCTAAACAACAAGCAGTCTCTGAATGTGCCTTGTGAAAAACATTTAGTACATCATTGAA
>JAOANR010000015.1:2147072-2331797 GCA_030278955.1 Hygrophila difformis
ACAATATGTCCATTTAGCAACGAAAAACCAGTTGCGAAGGCATTGTGTGCATATCACTGATTTGCGAAAACATCTTTTATCCTTAAAAAGATACTGAACGTCGATGAACTTTCTTCTAGGGTTTAATCGTTAGATCCCGTATGGAGACTCTTCAACATTTTAAGCGACCTTGGGCTCATGAACACGAACCTGTCCGAACTTTACTGGAAGCAGTGAAGGTATGATCCCTTTTTTATCCCCCTCTTCCATTAGGGCCATAAACACAATGTGGAATATGGGGGCAATCTCATCTGTTCTGTCTCAACAGGTGATTAAACCAACCGTACTAATTGGATCATCGGGAGCAGGGAGAACCTTCACGAAGGAAGTGATCGAGGCAATGTCCTCATTCAACGAGGTATGCCATTGTCCAGTGCAATCTAAATTACTTACTTCCTCTGTTTGCATATCTTTTTTACGGACCCACTTTTCACGCAGTCCAATGCACATTTTAAACCATTAATAACTCAAGTTCGGTACAAGTAAAAATTATAAAACTTTGATATTTGAAAACTACACGACGAGACGAATCTAACAAGATCTCACTTGGCTATATTCTAACTTGTATAAGTATGATAAAACTTTAAATGAAAGTCTGTGTGTGAATAGTAACAGATTATCAAACGTCAAAAACATTACAGAACGGAGGTAGTATTTTGTAAACCTTAAGGAAACTAACCTGACTTCATTTACTCCCTGTGATTTTTTCGATTTCAGAAACCAGTTATTCTTGCCCTCTCCAACCCTACCTCGCAGTCTGAATGTACAGCCGAAGAAGCTTACACATGGAGCGAGGTCTGTCACCTTCATCTCATATATAGATTTCATTCATCGCGACACAAATGAATTCTTGTTCACCCTTACGAATTTTTTTGTCTCGACTCCACTTTATGCAGGGCCGAGCTATTTTTGCGAGTGGGAGCCCATTCAGTCCTATTGAATACAATGGCAAATTCTACGCTTCTGGCCAGGTACATTTTAATCACCGGTCAGGCTAGCACATGCCTTTCATCAAACACTTGCACTGACTCCAGCTTCAAATTCTCAATTAAGGCAAACAACGCTTACATCTTTCCCGGATTTGGTCTGGGCTTGATTATTTCTGGCGCCATACGAGTTCACGATGACATGCTTCTAGAAGCCTGTAACTTATTGATCAAAACAGATCAAAATTCTACTTGATCGGAGTATGTTCCAACGCTCATCTGATCTTGTCTGGTTATTAAAAAAACAGCGGAAGCATTAGCCGATCAGGTTAGCCAGGAGAACCTCGACAAAGGACTCATATACCCGCCGTTTGCAAACATCAGGAAGATCTCGGCAGAGATTGCCGCGAGAGTGGCAGCCAAAGCATACGAACTCGGTAACTTAAAAAGTCCTCATTTTTTAGTTCAGAACAATGCGTGCGGGCGTTAAAACCGTGCTGTTTTTTTTGGTCGCATAATCGATCGTTTCGCCATTTTTCGATACAGGTTTGGCGACTCGTCTCCCTCGACCTGATAACCTGATAGCGCATGCTGAAAGTTGTATGTACAGCCCCAACTACCACAACTACCGTTGAAACCAACGGAATGGATCCCATTGAACGCCGTCATAGCAGTTGGCATCAGTTGTGTTGTTCGGTTCATTTTTGCTCTTTATCTATTTTTTAATGCCTTTCTAATTAAATGGTGTCTTGAAATTATGGTTGTCACCTTGTCGGAATTCTGCTGCTAGAATTAGGTGGCCTTGGCACGTGCGTTGTGTTTAAGCTTGCTCTGAAGAATGCTCTATATTTTGAACCTGTACGAAATGTGTGTCCATGTAAAGTAGATTCGAGTTGAGTTTTCAAGTACTGTGTATGCTTGAAAGCTCAACCTCAACTTCATAGTAGACTCTGTACCATAAAAAAAAAAAAAAAAAAAAAAAAAAAAAAAAAAAAAAACCCATGCCTACATGTATGAATACACATCTGACTGGGCAGAGTGCTTAGATTTTAATAAAATCAACAAGCTAGGTTGATTCTAAATTCAACTGTTTAATATGAACATGGGAGTTGTTTAATTAGTAATCGTGCATGCGTCCATGTATTCAGCACGATTACTAATGTATCTGATCACAATAACAAATTAGATACTCCCTCCGTCCCACGAAGTTTGAACCATATTCCTTTTTGGGATGTCCCACGAAGTTTGAACCCTTTCCGTTTTTAGAAAAATTAAATTAATATAAGTTTGATTAGAATCTTAATTATTGTCAAATCCCATTAAAAATACTTACTTTTACTATTCTGCACAAATTCCAATGCATTATTACTTTCCTACACAAAGTCCCTTATATTTCTTTAACTCTTAATATTACAAAATTGATACAAATAAAAATTGTATAAAATATATATTCTAAAACTACACGATTAGACGATTCTAACAAGACCACACTTGAATATTTTTCTCAAATTACATCACTATGATAATATTAAGTCAAAGTTAAACAATAAACAGTATCAAAATTCATTATAATCTTAAACACAAATACCCACACCACTTTAACTACTAAACTTCAGTACCTAAATTACCGTGTCCAAAAGAAAGGCTTCAATCTTCGCGGGACGGAGGGAGTATTGTTTATTATTAAATTTTGATTCAATTTTTTCACAAATACTTACCTCGTTCCTTGTTAATTACCATGGACTCATATTTTACACAATTCAATACATATTTTTAATCATCAATAACTCATATTGCTTATAAGTAAAAATTATGAAAACTTGATATTCTAAATCTATATGATTAGACAAATACAAAAAGATCTTACTTGACTATATGTTATCCTATATAAGTATTAAAAAGTTAAATCGTTACTCAATGAATAGTAACAAAGCTCATTTCGTGTCAATTATAAAAGAATGGATGAAGTATATAATTTCTTTTAAAAAAAACCAAAATTAACTTGAACATAGGGAGTATTGATAACAAACCAAATAATATTATTTATTCCAATTTTTCCAGCAATAATAATGAGAGGTAAAATTTCTTGTATTTGTCATTTTGTTGTTTATAGTATGAGCTTGTGAGCCTCCCACCCTATCTTTAACTAAAATATTCACACATTTATGTAGAAACATAAGACAAGACTTTTATTGAAATTAAAGCACACAAAATTAAATTCTGGCAACTTGGAAAGCACGTATAAGAGGGTGTTTGGAATGGCTTTTAGCAAGGTGTTTTTGGCTTTTGCTTCTGCCAAAAGTACTTTTGGTGGAAAATAAACGTTTGGTTTGGCTTTTCAAAATAAGCAGAAGCACCTCTGTTAACCCAACAAATAATTTGACCCAATTCGTGTCGGCCCATTGTTGAGCTCAATCCATAAGAGAAAGGCGTCATCTGGGGAGATTCTTCGGAGCATATTGTGGTACGCTCAAGCTTGGATTGAGGCTGGAGAAATGTGACTTCTTATAAATACAGGAGGCAACATCCAAGAGGGGCACCTTCAACTTCTCCAAGAGAATCCGCACCTTAATTTTTCTTTACTATCTGCTGCATTTCCTTTTTGTAATTTCTTTTCGTTCCGCAATTTCAATTCCTTTACAAATCTTTCGTTACTTCCTGTAATTTCATTCTGCAATCCTTCTAACCTTCAACACTCATTCAATCAAAAAAGAGGTTTCTCCCTCAAACAATTTCTTAGTTAACAACCTCGAAAAGCTGCAAAAGTGCTTCTAGGAGAAGCACCCCATCCGAAAAGCAGAAGCCAAAAGCACTTCGTAAAATGTGCAAAGACTTAAATACCCTCATTACTTAATATAAATTACACTATAAATATATCTTATTATTATTAAGTAGCATGTCCTTTTTGGTAATTTACACATTTTAAAAGCACTTTTCACTTTTACACATTCAAACACACTTTTATTTACACATTCAAACACACTTTTAAAAAAAAAACTGTTTTTCAAACATTTCATCCAAACACAAAAGTTACATGCTTCTGCTTTTGGCTTTCACTTTTCTTCTGCTTTTGGCTTATGCTTTTCTCAAAAGCCAATCCGAACGGTCCCTGAGCATGAGTGGGATATATAGGATAAAAGGTCGAGATGGCAAAGATTATATTCGACAAGTCACTGAGATAAGTACTATTAATGGATGACGAAGTGAATTATGTAATATTTGATCAAAGTGTGTGGTAATTGTGTATTACAGTACTACTTCTGGTACTGTTTTTTGTGGGTTCAGGAATGAGGGAGGAGGAGGAGGACAAATTCCCATTAAGGCAGAATGTCAAAGGACAAAGTGATTATTATTACTGTGTTTGTAGTATTTTTTTTTTTTCTTTTCTTTTACAATTAATGTCTGAGCATCTGCAAGCGTAAATAACCATGCACGAACATATCTTTGGAGTCACAAGTGCATATATATGTAGAATTTATTATGTAAAAAGCGGCAATATTCTCTCAATTTGTTCGATCTGCCAAATAAATCTATAAAATATAGTAGTATGATGCAATGAGGTAACACAAGATACAATTGGGTTGATCATGAGTTCATCCTTCCTGTTTACCCACTTTAATTTGTCAGTACTGATAAGGAATTTTTATTCGAATTATATGCATATATATGCATTAAAATGGCAATACCAAATCTCTTATATATTATAAAATTGGTATGTAATTTTCGAATCTGCATCTTTTTTTTTTCTTTCTTTCTTTTTGTTTTTGTTTTTTTTATCAAATTTGATATGGACTTTATATTCGTTAAAATGAACAAAATTGGCTTGATGAAATCTTCGTTCTATTTGTTATTTACTTGACACAAAAATTTGCAACTCAAAAAATTCAGTTGCAATTGGATGATGTTTGTCACATTAACCTTTGGGAAAATGTGAGTGAAAGCAGCATAAAAAAATAAAAAATGAAATAAAAATGAAATAATAATTATATAGTAGTTTTTATCCTCCATTTTTTTTTTTGGGACACAAATTACAAAGGACAAAAGGGATGATAAGGCCGGATGAGGAATCGAACCCCAACCTAAGGTTGGAAGTTAGGGACCGAGCAAAGTCACCATCCCCGTTTTATCCTCCATTTGATTTATTATATAAAAATGTATAGTTTATTACACTTTTATCTTAAATTTATTGCAGTATGATCATTTTTGTCACCTGTACGTATTAATGGAAAAAATGATAAATAAGTCCTTTTTTTTTCTAAAAATTCAAATCAGTCATTTTTCTATTTTATTACCAAAATAGTCCGCTACAAATGCTAATTATGTCCAAATCAGTCCCTTGTTCACTAATTATGCTCTAATTGCTGACGTGGCAAGGGTTTAAATTTAAACCTAACACGTGGGCATAATATTAGTCCTTTTTCTTTGATCTTTTACCAATTCAGTCATAAACTTTTGTTTTGTTCCATTTAGTCCTCTACCCAAATCAGTCATTTTTATATTAGTTTGTCTTCAACCTTTCAAATTATTTCATTTCAGGCCCAAAACCTTAAATTTTTTATTACTACTAATCTATTTATCAAATAAATGCCAATATAGTTCCGTAAATAAAATTAAACACCAAACCTCATATATTAAGTTTGACTACATTGTTACCGGATCTTCCAAGTTCTGGGATTTTACGGACTCTCTCTAACCACCCAACCATAACCGATGGTTCATTGGTTCTGGTTTCCTTCAGCAACAATTAGCACAATCATACTTTGTTTCCTACCTTAGAACGTAGAAAGGTTTGAGTAAATGATTTAATAAGACAGTCGGTTGCAGTCGGGTGGTTAGAGAGAGTCCGTAAAATTCCGGTACTTGGAAGACCCTATAACAAGGCAGTCAAACCCAATGTATGAGGTTTAGTGTTTAATTTTATTTACAGAAATATGTTGGATATTTATTTGATAAATAGATTAGTAATAATTAAAAAATTAAGATTCTGGGCCTCAAATGAAATAATTTAAAAGGTTGGAGGCCAATTAATATAAAAATGACTGATTTGGGTAGATAACTAAATGGAACAAAACAAAAGTTTAGGACTGAATTGGCAAAAGATAAAAGAAAATGGACTAATATTATGGCCAAGTGCCATGTTTACATTTAAACCCTGTCATGTCGGTAATTAGAGTATAATTAGTGAACAAGGGACTGATTTGGACATAATTAACATTTGTAGCGGACTGTTTTGGTAATAAAATAGAAAAAGAACTGATTTGGATTTTTGGAAAAGAAGAAGAACGTATTTGGCCTTTTTTCCACGTATTAATTGTGGCCGTTTCCTAATACTCTACTTTACGGATGGGTAGAGTGCAAAATTAGTATATACTGAATGTAATGAAAATGCATATTTTTGTGATCATTATGTTGTTAACTATTATTAATTAAATAATTTTAATTATCCGCTAATAATAACAATAATAATTTTTTTTTTGCTCGAAACAGCCATGAAAGGCTAGTGAAGGTTTACATGAAAACAAAACCACAAAAAAACAACATAACCAAAATGCGGGCACACTGAAAAGGGCTGTAATCAAGAAGAACTACACCTAGCACCGGGGAAACCACGTCCCAACTGCGTCGGCTGCTAATAGGCTCTTGACTGAATCCGGAGGGAAAGCCCAAGTCGTATAAAATTCCTCGCTTTCCACACCCATGTGTGCCAGGCAATCAGCAACATAGTTGCCTTCCCTCCAAATGTGACTAAAATAACAATGCTGGAAAGAGGATCTCAGATCATCTATCTGATATAGGTAAGCAGCTAATGCATGGGAACGAGACCTTTCAGAGTTAATAAGGCGTACAGCTTCCATCGAGTCACATAAGCAGCATATATTAGTAACACCTAACTCCTTGGCATATTCAAGGCCAGCTAAAACGCCCGCCACCTCTGCATGTAGAATTGAAACATCTCCAATGAAGCCGGTGACCGCTCCCATCCATCTACCCGACTGTTCTCTTACAACAGCCCCAAACCCTGATCTGGCGCGTCCATCCATCCTTGATCCATCTGAATGCAAGAAAACCCCCTTCCATCCTCCCATATTCCAGCAAACCATGCGTGGTGATGTATCCTGCACTGGTGAGCGCCTCTTAGCCCTTTCCAATGCTTCATGTAGATGAAAGATTTGTCGTATGACTGACTGTAATGTAGAGTTTGTTCCTTGGAAAACCCTACGACACCTCTCTCTCCAAATTATCCACATAGCCACAATAAACCTTTCTCCAAAGGTTTTAAACATTGCCAGCAACCAGAACCTAATGTTTTGTGTGTCCATAGTGTGAAGATCAGTTGGGATGACAATATTAAGACTCCTCCAAACCGGTTGCACCCAAGAGCAGTAGAACAGACAATGTTCCCAACCCTCACTCTCCACCCCACAAATATTACAAAGCGGATTATTAGCAAGGTGGCGACGATACCTTAATCCATTGCAAGGGAGAGCAGCTCGGCTCAACAACCATAAGAAGAAACAAATATTTTCTGGGAAGGATGAACTCCACAGCCACTTCCATCCTGTACGGCCAGGCTGACTTCCCAGAAGATAATGGTATCCTGATGAAGATGAATACTCTCCATTAATGTTACAATTCCACTTCCATCCGTCAGTCAAAGCAGCGTGTATCCGGGGCGGGGTCTTCTTTAAAATCTCATGTCGAATGAGATTAGGAATGGATGAAGAAATAGACGACAAGTCCCAACCATGAGCTCCCACAATGTCCTTGATCCGTAAGTCCATATCACATGTTTCGACAAACGGCATCCGAGGTCCTAGCGCCCTGCCATTAAGCCAACTTGAAAACCAAAGAGAGCTATCTCCACTAGCCACAACAAAGCCATACCCCTGAGATAGCCTAAGGAGAGATCGTCTAATGCTACGCCAAGTAAATGATCCCGCGGCTGGTAGAGAATTTAACTCCTGGCTGCTTTGACAATATTTGGCTCTGAATTCTCTAACCCATATCTTATCACGGCCTTGGAAAAATTCATGTCCAATCTTACCAAGTAAAGCTATGTTACAGAGGCGCGCCTTTCGTAGTCCCAAACCCCCATTCCGTTTTGCACAAGCAATACTATCCCATTTCACAAGATTCAATCCCTTACCTGTGCGATCCTTCCATACCAGTGTTCTGATTCGACGGTCAATGCTCTTGCAAATAGATTCCGGTAACCAACCTATTTGCATACAATATGATGGGATCGCCGCAAGGACATGTCTGGCAAGTGTTAACCTTCCGGCTTTGTTGAGTAGCCTCATGGCCCAGCATGATATTTTCTTATCCATACGTTCGAGGATATAATTATAAGCTTCAGCCTTCACCCTTCCATGATGCACGGGGAAACCAAGATATCTTCCCAAATGTTTTGTGAATGGGATTTTCATGACAGCAGTAGCCCGTTCTATTTCATCCAGAGTAACACACTTGGAGGCAAAACATCGTGACTTCAAGGTATTTACTTGGAGGCCTGACTGTGATTCAAATATGTTGAGAGTGGAAGCAACAGAGTTCAAGCTATGATCATTAAGAACCAGACTCAAAATTAAGTCATCAGTAAAAATCAGGTGGGAGATCCCCTTACTTTCCGAGCTTAACCTGACCGGCTCCCATCTTTGATCTGCTACTTGGCAAGAAATGGCCGTTGAGAGGCGTTCCATGACAATATTGAAAAGATAAGGAGAAAGTGGATCCCCCTGGCGCAGTCCTCGTTGAGGCCGGAACTCATCTAGCACTTCCCCATTCCAAATAAGTGAAAAGGTGGGTGACTGAACGCAAGTCATAATGATCTCACAAAGAGGCACAGGCAGTCCCATCTGTTGCAAGCTCTCCTCCAAAAAACCCCATCGAACATGGTCATATGCCTTCTCTAAATCAATCTTAATCACAATAGCTTTAATTCTTGTATTGGGCCTGGAAAAATCATGGACCAATTCTTGTAATAGAATTGCATTATCCACAGTACCTCGGCCGGGAATGAAGGCGGATTGTAATGGCGAAATAAATCTTTCCATCACCGGCCTCAGTCGATTCACAATTACCTTTGATATGATTTATATGCAACATTACAAAGGGTTATCGGTCTGAAGTCACTAAATTTGGAAGGCAAAGGTACCTTAGGAATTAAACAAATGTGTGCCTTTGCCAAGTGTATGTTGAACAGGCCGGAGCAGAAAGCGTTGCGGACCATTTCTATAATATCTTTCCCAACCTGAGGCCAAATATTTTGGAAAAAGGCTGCTGGATAACCGTCCGGTCCCGGGGCCGCCAGCGGTTTGAATTGCTTAAGGGCGCGCTCAACCTCGTCAGCTTGAATATCCTCATGCTGTAGTTCCAGGCCTTGTTGCGACAGAGAAGGTAGCGGTGGTATAGAGTCTTCCACTGGAGCAATCCTCTCTTCAGAAAATCGCTTGAGGAAATAATTCTGCACTGATGCCTTAAGAACATGCTGATCGGAGCACCACGGTCCATCTTCTAAGAATAATCCGTGGACCTGTTTGCGATGATGATGTATTTTTGCCTGTGCATGGAAGAACTTGGAACTGCGATCCCCCAACCGAATCCAACTCTCACGTGCCATCTGAAACCAATAGACCTCTTCTTGTTCAAGAACTTCCTGATAGTCTTTTTGCAACTTCTTTTCTAAAGATATATGCCAAATAGAGTCGACACATGATAGAAAGGCATCCAGCCCCGCTAGCCGACGCAGGAGCTTCTTTTTCCTATTTCGGATCTTGCGGATTTCCTGCTGGCAATGTTGGATGGACAGCGATTGCAAACGCTGAAGCCGATCCTGTAGAGATCCCGACTGGGACCATGCGCCCTCTACCAGGTTATTGTACTCCGGATTGGAAGCCCAGATTGCTTCCCAACGAAAGGGTTTAGTAGGGGCTGGACTCACCTTCTCCCCACATGAAAGTAGCAATGGTGCATGGTCTGACTTGGCCCGGGGTAATGTGACAACATGTCCATTAGGGAAAAGATTTATCCATGCAAGATTGGCAATACCACGATCCAGTCGTTTCTTGATAAATTGGAGTTGATTCACCTGACGGTACCATGTAAATAATGACCCCTCAGTGCGTACATCGAAGAGACCCGAGTTGGTTAAGCAGGTTCGAAACTCATCAGCTCTATTGTGATTAAATATTCCACCGAGTACCTCCGACGGGGCAAGTACTTCATTCCAATCCCCCATTAGGAACCAAGGACCAGATAGCCTTTGTGCCAACTGTTGGAGGTAGTCCCAATCGCCTTTCCTGTGTTGGTAATTTGGGTGACAATAAACAGCCGTGCAATACCATGTGACATTCGCATCCTTTAACGAAAAGGTTAAAAGTCGATCATTCGAATCAAACATCGCACAAGTGATCGTCAAATCCGCTTGGCCTAAAACCCAGACACCACCGGCATGGCCAGCCGACTCTTGGATGAATAGAGGGAGATACCCTAATCCATAAAGAAAATTTCTTGCCCTATCAAACATTCCCAGAGGCTCCAAAATGAAAAGCAAGGAAGGTTTATAACATCTGACTGATTCAGACAAACAACGCTTTGCCCTGGAGTTCATAAAACCCCTTACATTCCATGCCAAGATAGAGAATCCAATAAAATTCAACATGGAAAAAGTTGATAATAATATTAGAAACCCTAAAATCTTGACACAGTAAACACCATGATTAGGCCTAAACTTGCGAGGCCCGAGAGGCCTCCACCTCCATCTCATGTTCTTTCGTAGCGGCCGAAGCGTCTTCTCCAACACTCTCATGTTTGGGAGTGTGATCAGTTTTGCTGCCTGCATCGCTGTGGCCCTCTGTAGGAGACGACTCCAGGGCTTGCCTTAAAGATTGGTGTTCTTGTCCCAAGGCAGTACTTTCTGTATCCTCTGTCCGCACCCTTTTCGGGTTAGTAACTTGTTTGGGCCGCACAAGGCCCTTTCCACGATCCAGAATTCTGGGGCCCGGAGCAAACGGGTTTGTCTTGCTTCCAGCAGCTGTAGCTGGGCTATAATCCAAATTAGGCTGTGAGCCAAATTTAAATATTCCTCCATGGCTCTTACTTGGTCCAGGCGGCCCATATTTTGGCCCCTCCCAGTGTGAAACAGGTTGCTTATTACGTGGCTTCCGTCGATGGACAATCATCCATTCCCCAATACCACTGTTAGATTCCTCCAGTGTCTCCTCATTATTGGTCCCCCCCTTAGGTGTGTCGTGGCCCATCTCCAAATTAACAGGTCTCTTTGATGTATCGCCAGGTGTCCCAATAGCTGTCATGCCCGTACCCGCTACCTCCACCTGTTTGCCCAATCCACTACCCCGATCAAGTTTTGCTTGGGCAGCAGGTACCACCGGCGCCGCCCCATCCTCGTGCTTCCGGCCACCAGTAAACTGGCACTGGTTTTGTGTATGGCCATATCGTCCACAGAACATGCAGACAACATGCAAGCTTTCATATGCAATTTTAATAACCCTCCCTTCCACCTCGACCTGGCCCAAGAGAGGCTCATCTAAATTAAGCTCAACGCACGCACGGGCGTATCTGCCACGAGAAATAGAGATCGTGCTCTTGTCAAATTTAATGGGAACTCCTACAGCCGCAGCTACCACCCTCAGGCTACTTTCCTTATAAAAAGCAGGTTTCAGTCCAGGGAACTGAACCCATGTCTGAATGGTGTTCACCCTTGTATTCTGTGGATCAAAATCCGGAGTCCACCTCATGACTGCTAAGCAGTGGTCATAAATTACCCATGGCCCTTCTGTTAATACTTTCTCCCGATCATCTTGTAATTCAAATTTAACAAGGAAACAGCCATATCCTACATCTAGGAGATCAAATTTTCCATTGATTTTCCAAATCCTTATCAATGCATTCTTCATCGCAACAAAGCCAACAGAGAGGCCTAGACCCTTGATGACAAGGGTATCTGTCCACGGAGCATATAGCTCCTTCAGCACAGACGAATCAAAACTAATTTTAGGGCAATTCCTGTTTATTCCACTTCTGTCAATGCTAGCCAAATTTGCTTTTAACAGATCAACGGTTTCCTCGGAGGCAGGCGGAGGCGCGGCAGGTCCTCCCATAATGGCATCACAGTAGGAGGACTGAGAAGGACCTCCACCATCATCCTTCAAGAAGCCAGGGGGCCGACCAGGAGGGAAATTAGCAGATGGAAATTTCGCCATCGTTGAGAGAATTTCAGAAAACTTTAATTTTGGCTATAACAATAATAATTATGTGCTGCGCCAAAAAAATAATAATAATTGTTCACCAAAAAAAATAATAATAATTATGTTGTTTGATGGTTTTAAATGATTAAAATAAATCGTTTAATGTTTAATACTATTAAAGCGACATGGCAAAAAAAAACTTAGAAAAATAGTAATTCGCCAGAAAGCAAGCAGCAGTTGTGTGGCATGGACTTCATCACCCATTTTCTATCCTATATAGACTGTTAAGAAAAAAAAATGTTTTACTGCTACGTTATTACGTACCATGCATGGTTGTATGTAATAAAAGAGAAGAAATTATATAGTACTCCCTCCGTCCCGGTTAACATATCATGTTTGACTTTTTGACACTGTTCATTGTTCAGCTTTGACTAAATTTTATTATAAGTATATGTCTGGAAAAAAAATAGTCGTGTTGAGTCTTGTTAGAGTCATATGATCATGTAGTTTTAGAATATATAATTTACATAATTTTTCATTGCACATATTTTGAGACATTAACGATTGAAAGAGTGCATTGAATTGTGTGCAAAAGTCGAACAATACAAGTTAAATGAGCCGGATGGAATAGTAATTTTTAGAAATATTATTGAGTTAGAGAGAAGATGAATAGAGAATGAAAAAAATGAAGAATCAAAACGTAGCGAGGCTATTTTATGAAATTCCCCATCAAAATCAACTTTAGGTTTCATTCCTCCAACGTTTAGCTACTTGCAGTATTATTTTAGCAAAGAAGAATCAGATCTCACCTACTGCCTACTGACCTGGCCATCACTAACTTAATTACATTCAATTGATTTGACAATTAATCCTTATTTATGAATCCTGTCGTCGCTCACCTACAGGACAGGATTATTCTGAAATTAATTTTATTATGGGTTGGATTATTGGAAGAAAAAAAACAAAAATTCATTTAGTCTCATAAGTTTTTTCAATTTCCAAAATCATCTCACAAATATCGAATTAGACGAATCCGTCCCATAACTACCCTAATCATCGCCGAACCCGTCCATGAATCAGTTTTTTCGCTAATCATCGCCGAACCCGTCCAATAACTTCCCTAATTGAGGGATGGGTTCGACGATGATTATGGTAGTTATGGGACGGGTTCGGCGATGATTAGCGAAAAAATTGGGTTCATGGACGGGTTCAACTATGATTAGAAGGGTAGTTATGGGACGGATTCGTCTAATTCGATATTTGTGGGACTGTTTTGAAAATTTTTTAAAATTATGGGATGATATGGGTTTTTTTCCCATTATTGGAACATCGCCATTCGCCGGTAAACATATTGTATTGTATATCGCTGCAACAAGAAATTTTTATGTTTTGTATTATTAAATTTCATCACTAAATCTTTAGTAGCGTGCTAAATAAACTTCAATCGCAATGGAATTTTGCGGTTTAATTTAGTATTGAATTTTTCGATTGTTAAAACGAGAAATAAATTCTTACAGTGTACAAAAAAATTTAAGAACCCTCCAAGATTTTCCTACTGATTTCCTTCCCATGACTGATACTGACATGACGGATCACGGTGGCTTGCCACCGGACCCGACTGACTTGCGAGCCTCGACCAAACCTCTATACAGTGATATGGTACGCCGACGAGAGGGCTTCATTCACGTTCCATTGGAAGATCTTGATGATGATCTTGCCGGTGATCCTGACGACATCATTGAATCCGTGGTGAATGGAATCCCAAGGTTCCAGGTCTCTGAGGCCTTCAAGAAAACCCTATTGCGAAAGTGGGAACATGCCGTCGTCCTCAAGGTGGTTGGCCGGAATGTTTCTTATCGAGTTCTCAAAGCCCGCCTGGACAAAATCTGGCCGGCATCGGCTCCTCTTCCTTTAATTGATGTGGACAATGGTTACTATATTGTCCGTTTTCTTTCGAGTGAAGATGCTCTTCATGCTCTTACCGGTGGCCCGTGGATGGTCTCTGGCCTCTATTTGCACGTTCAGGCCTGGCACGAGAGGTTTGATCCTACTACGAATGAGATTCGGTCTATGGTTGCGTGGATTCGAATTCCAAGAATTCCGGTCTTCTTGTATAATCGCAAATATCTACTCCGTGCTGGTTCTTCTGTGGGAAGAGTTCTTAGCCTGGATTTCAACACTGACAAACTGGCGAGGGGAAGATTTGCCCGTCTTGCGGTGGAGATTGATCTTGATAAACCTCTTCGTCCGCAGGTTATGCTGGAAGATCAGATAATCAACGTGGAGTATGAAAATATTAAGCTGATTTGCTTTAAATGTGGCAAGTATGGACATGGACAGAATTCTTGTCCTGATCATCCAGCAACACCAGTGGGGATTGCTCATGAGGATCGTCAGCAAGAGCCCAAGGAGGCTGAGGAAGTTAGAACGGGATTTGGCCCCTGGATGCTGGTGCCGCCTCGACGTAAACCTCGCCCTGCAACTGTTCTTGGCACGACTTCTAAGACTCAAAGTCACAATCGCTTTGATGTCCTGATGAATGATCAGCCACCTGCTGCTGCCCCCTCTTCAGTCCCTGTCTTTCCCAGGCCCGTCCAGCCCTCTCCAGTCATAAACCCATCTCCTCCCATTCCTCCTAGCCCTCGCCCTACTCTCCCTCGATCTGGTCCTTTCCACACTCTCCAACCTACTCCACAGGCTTCTCTTGTTCATCGATCCAGAGCTCTCTCTCGATCCCCCTCTCCTGCCCGCTCGGAAGCTTCGGCTGATCTCTCTCCTAGGCGTAGCCGTAGCCCTCGTTCCCCATCCATGTCTGGTGGTAACCCCTCTCCCTCCTCACCTTCATGGTCTCAACAACCCTCGGGTGCCTGGATTAGGTCTGTTACCTCTTCCCTACCACCCGATCACCATTCAGCAGTTACAGTATTGGACCCTTCTACTCATGTTCGCAAAAGAGGACGAGGCCTTGTTGGTAATATGGGAGGTCGACCCCCAGATTCCTTTAGCAGCCGCTACAAATACTCGGTTGCAGGGATGAATTCCCATTTGAAGCGGGATCAGGAACGGGCTGTAAGCCTGCCACCCTGATTCTATTCCAGCCTAAGTGTTCCTTTTTAGTTTTTTCAGTATATTTCTTTTTCTATGCGTTTTAATCTTGCATGTTGGAATGTACAGGGTGCAGGGTCGCCACCCTTTCGAAGAGAATTTCGTGACTTTACTACGAGTAAATGTATTGATTTTATGGCCATTTTCGAACCCCGCATCAGTGGCTTGCGAGCTGACAACTTCATTCGTCGTTGTGGCTTTCCTTTCTCATTCCGTATTGAAGCTTCTGGTTTCTCTGGGGGAATCTGGATCTTATGGAAGGATCACTTAGCTGTAGAAGTGTTGGAGTCTCATTCCCAATTTGTTGATGTTTGTATTAAAGATGATCATGATACTCTTTTTGTTACTATGATTTATGCAGCTCCCAATAGATATCGTAGAACTTGGTTGTGGCCTGAACTTGCTCGTATTGCTCGTAGTCGTTCTGATCCATGGCTTGTGGGAGGTGATCTAAATTGTACTGCTCGATATGACGAATCTAGGGGTGGTTCTCAGTCTAGTATTTCTTGTAGTGAGCTTAGCAGCTGGTTGGAGGCTCATAATCTCTTGGAACTTAAAGTGTTTGGCAATCGTTTCACTTGGGCTAGAGGTCCGTTGAGACGGCGGCTTGACCGATTGATTGGCAATGAGGCCTGGCATGCCAGGTTTCCTCAAACTACAGTGGAAGTCCTCCCCCGAGTGCAATCGGATCATGCTCCTCTTTTAACCAGGATTTCTGATTTGGCTCCTTCTGGTCATAGACAGCTTCCCAAATCTTTTAAATTTCAGGCTGCTTGGCAGGCCTTTCCATCTTTTCGTAAGCTGGTCTCCTCTACATGGAATGCTCAATCTCCAGTTCCTACTCTACTCCATACTCTCAAGGACAAAGCTATGGTTTGGCATGATCAAGTCTTTAGCTCTGTTGGTAAAAGGAAAGCCCGGATCAGAGGCAGGCTATCTGGTATTGAGCGCCAATCGGATTGGGTTGACAATAGTTTCCTAAGGCGCCTTCACAGACAACTATGTACGGAACTTGGTCAAATTTTAGAGAATGAAGAGTTAACCTGGATCCAGCGGAGCACTAGAGATTGGAATTTGGTTGGAGACAACAACTCCAAATTCTATCATAACTTTGTTAATGGTAGAAAAAGGAGAAAGATGTTTACGATCCTTGAGGATGCTACTGGTGTTACTCATATGGGGGAGGTCTCCATCCAAGCTATGGTGGTTGACTACTTCAAAAGTCTTTATCAAGGACTCCCTATTTCTGTCCAGGCTAGTCCAGTTGCTTTGGGGAATCTTACCATGCTTAGCAGTCAGGATATGGAAGACCTGGCTGCTGTACCCTCGAAGAGTGAAACATGGGCAGCTGTCAAGGGTATGGCTGCTTTAAAGGCCCCTGGCCCGGATGGATTCCATGCCATGTTTTTTCAACATAATTGGACTGTTGTAGGAGACTCAGTTCAGACCTTTATTTCAGAATGCTTTAAGGGCCATGGGAATATTGCTGAAGTGAATCATACGACTATTGTTTTAATCCCAAAGACTCTGAATCCTAAATCGGTCACTCAATTCCGTCCTATCAGTCTCTGCAATGTTATCTACAAGATTATCACTAAAGTGCTTGTAAATCGCATGACTCATATTCTCCCCCGTCTCATCAGTCACGGCCAGGCTAGCTTTGTCAAAGGGAGACTCATTCAAGACAACATCATTTTGTGTCAGGAGATTATTCACTATCTAGACAAATCGAAGGCCAAACCTGGTTATATGATTCTTAAACTTGATCTCGAAAAGGCCTACGATAAACTTAGTTGGAATTTTACCCATGATACTCTCATTTCTTTTGGTTTCCCTCCCTCCTGTATTGCTCTTATTATGGAATGCATTACTTCTTCTTCCATGCAGGTGCTTTGGAATGGGATTCCTTCTGACTCCTTCACCCCCTCTCGTGGAATCCGGCAAGGGGATCCTATTTCCCCCTATATTTTTATTCTTTGCATGGAAAGACTTGGGGCCATGATATCCCAAGCTGTGGTTGATAATAGATGGAAACCCTTGCATTGGGATAATAATCGACTAATAATTCCTTATATCTTTTTTGCAGATGATATACTCTTGTTTGCCAAGGCTTCTACTGCTCAGGCTTCAAATATTAAAGACATCCTTTCTTATTTCAGTTCCCTTTCAGGTTTAACTATTAGCCTAGCTAAGTCTCGTGTTTACTTTGGGAAGACTGTTGATCGCCATATCCGTAGAGATATTACTAGTGTGTTAGGCATTCAGGATGTCCATAATTTAGGCCATTACTTGGGTATTCCAATGGTGGCAGGAAGGAGATCTCATCAGAATTTTAAGTTTCTTATTGATAAGATGAATTCAAAGTTAAAAGGGTGGGCTCAGCGCCATCTTAGCTTTGCGGGGAGGCTCACTCTTCTCAAATCTGTACTCCACCCCGTATGCATGTATGCTATGCAGGTCACCCGCCTTCCTTCCAGGACTATCAGTGAGCTTGAGAAGATTTGTCGGGACTTCCTTTGGGGATCTCATGGTAATACTAGAAAGGTTCATCTGATTGCTTGGGATACCATCACCACGAGCACTGCCCTTGGTGGCCTTGGGATTCGCAAGCTGCGAGACTTGAACACTGCACTTCTTATGAAGAGTTACTGGGGACTGCTCACTCGAGACACTATGTGGACGAAGTTGATGAAAAAACGCTATGGTTGGAGGAATCACATCTTTTCTCACCATTCTCAATCCCTATCCTCCTTTGCCAAAGACCTGCTTTTGATCTATCAATCCTTCCATAACATGCTTGGGTGGCAAGTTGGTAATGGTAAGACTTCCCTTTTTGGTTGGATCACTGGTCTAATTCTAATTCTACTATGCATGACTTTGCTACTCGACCTCTCTCTCGAACGGAGCTGGATCGCAGCGTCCTACCTGGATGGTTCTTCATGGAGCTTGCATGAACTCAACACAATCCTGTCTTCGGATGGTCTCCAGTCCCTAGTCCAGCTTCCGATTTCTTTGAATCTGAGCATGGAGGATCGCCCTCTTTGGAAGCCTGCTTCTAATGGGATATTCTCTATCAGGAGTACTATGGAGCATTTACAGTCCTCGCATCCTCTCCTCTCCAACACCTTCTGGAAGAACATTTGGAAATGGCCCGTGCCTCATCGGGTTAGAACAGTTTTGTGGCTTGCCTCTCATGATCGTTTGCTCACAGGCCTTGAACGACAGAGGAGGCATATCTCTCAAGACTCTACTTGTTGGAAGTGTGGGGCTATTGAGAGCAGTATTCATGCTTTGAGGGACTGCCCTTTTTCAGTCCATATTTGGTTCCAACTTGGTCTTTCCTCTTCCAATACATTTTGGTCCTCTAATATTCGAGATTGGATTGCTGCTCACAATTACAATAGTGTTGGGGAGATTAAGGCTGCTACGTTTGGCTTTGGAATTTGGCTTATCTGGAAGTTTAGATGTAAGGAGTTCTACAGCAATGAGAGTGTCAATTGGAATACGTTTCACACTGTTGTCAGGCGTTCGGTGCATGAATTTTTGGCGGCCCGGAAGGAGCTCAAGTTTTTTGGTGTGAAGGCGTGGTGCTGTACGAGGGCTAGGTGGGAACGACCCCCGGATGGCTGGGCTAAAGCCAATTGTGATGGGAGTGTTTCGCAAGGTTCAAGTATGGCAGGAGGTCTCATTCGCAATTCTGTTGGTGAATGGATGGGAGGTATCAGATCCAAAGGTTCACATCCTGATAGTTTGCATGCAGAGACTTGGGCTATCCTTCTAACCATGCAGTTGGCTCACATGATGGGCATACCTAAGTTGGAAGTGGAGACGGATAATCTGGAGGTCCTTCATCTCATCAATTCTCCTACTTCGACTACATCTGCTGTTCATCTTTGGATTACACAGATAAAGAATATGTCTCATTGGGGTTGGGATGTTTGCTTCTCACATATCCCCCGTTCTTGTAATATAGCTGCAGATTGGCTCCTTAGAGGTTTTCCTCTTTTGGAAGATGTCCAACATTTTGTTAGACCGCCGGACTATATGCTTGATGTAATTGCTTCTGACCGTTTAGGTCTGTACCACACTTTGCAAGTTTTGCAATAATATTACGGCTGCGGCCCTCCCTTCTCCCGAAAAAAAAAAATTCTTACAGTGTACAATAGGAAAAAAAACTCATTAGGTCCCGTAAATTTAAAAAATTTCCCAAACAGTCCCACAAATATCGAATTAGACGAATCCGTCCCATAACTACCCTAATCTTAGCCGAACCCATCCATAAACCGGTTTTTTTTGTTAATCATTGCCGAACCCGTCCCATAACTTCCCTAATCTTAGCCGAACCCATCCCTCCAGTAGGGAAGTTATGGGACGGGTTCGGCAATGATTAGCAAAAAAACCAGTTTATGGATGGGTTCGGCTAAGATTAGGGTAGTTATGGGACGGATTCGTCTAATTCGATATTTGTGGGACTGTTTGGGAAATTTTTTAAATTTACGGGACCTAATGAGTTTTTTTTCCTATTGTACACTGTAAGAATTTTTTTTTTTCGGGAGAAGGGAGGGCCGCAGCCGTAATATTATTGCAAAACTTGCAAAGTGTGGTACAGACCTAAACGGTCAGAAGCAATTACATCAAGCATATAGTCCGGCGGTCTAACAAAATGTTGGACATCTTCCAAAAGAGGAAAACCTCTAAGGAGCCAATCTGCAGCTATATTACAAGAACGGGGGATATGTGAGAAGCAAACATCCCAACCCCAATGAGACATATTCTTTATCTGTGTAATCCAAAGATGAACAGCAGATGTAGTCGAAGTAGGAGAATTGATGAGATGAAGGACCTCCAGATTATCCGTCTCCACTTCCAACTTAGGTATGCCCATCATGTGAGCCAACTGCATGGTTAGAAGGATAGCCCAAGATTAGGATAGTTATGGGACGGATTCGTCTAATTCAATATTTGTGGGACCGTTTTGGAAATTAAAAAAACTTATGGGACTAAATGAGTTTTTTTTCCGTGTACAATATTGTTTATATTTTAATAATGTCTTATCCCTCCATTTTTATAATTCATTTATAATTTGTATAATATAAACACGTAATATCCTTTAAGAAAAAAAAGTATCGTATCGTGCTTCATGAAAGAACTTAATATTAGTGAATTACTATCTAACCCACGTAATGTGGAATAATATGTTCGAAAATGGGCACTCCCCTAGAATTAGGGTTTTTGGTTGTCTCCAAATACGCGGGCATATATTGGGGATTACCTATAATAATCCATGTAAAAACAGATTAATTAGTTTATTAAAAACATGGTCGTATGTTGATCATCATTCATCAATAAATAATACTGTCATAATTTTTTTTAGGATAGATGTCGAATCAGCTGACCTAGTGAATTCTATATGCTTCACTTTCTTACAACAGTATTATGATGCATTAATTGGAGATAGAATTATTAATTAACAATTTAAATAATATTTTCAATGGGCTTGCGGAATATAATCACGAAATATTCTATAATTATTTATTTAGGCTGAAAATTAAAGTTACTTTAGAAGGTATATGGAACAAACAAGCATCAAATGTCTTTTTCTTTAGTGTTGGTCCTGTTGGAGTATTACTTTAATTTATTTGTTTCATGATAGTTATTGTATAAAAAAAGAATGTAAGAATAACACCGAAAAACCAATTGTAATACTGGTGATGCGAAAATTTCAAAAAACGATATATAGGTTTAAACAACAAAATTTTTTAATGGAAGGGACACATGACTATGATGATTCAATTTCGTAGAAAGCTTGTCAAAAGTGAAGAAAGGCCCTTAGAAAAGATCTTTAATTTGTAAGAAGGTGTGTGCTGGAGAATGCTCCTGTGATAGTACACGCCAATAATGAATACCTTAATGGGCTCACCGTTTGAATGTTTCATCAATAATATAAATAATTAACGGCATAATCGAAAAATTTGAAAAGTATATGGACCAAATAGATATTAGAAATAAATTACAGGAACACATGAGTATTATGTTTCGCACTAATCATCATTAGTCGGCTGAAAGGCTGAATTGGTCATCATTAGTTTAGTTATAGGCGCGATTTAGAAATACAAATAAATTCTTAACAATTCTAGCTAGTATTAAAGGATTATTTTTGTGCCCGTTTGGAATAAGCGGTCCAAACGCTAAAAGCCCATTCCCAACTCTAGTAAGAGATTCATATCTGTTTGTTTTCGCGGAAATACAAGATTTGGAATCGCTGATTTTCTCCACAAACCGTGGTTTTGTGAACTCTAATCTCTGAAGCCAAACTCTAATCTTTGAAACCAAACTCTAAACTCTAAAGTCTATTTATTTACCAAACGAAGCCATGGTGTTTATCCTGCTTGTCAACTATGAATCCAATAACTTTGAAAAATACTAAATGGGATCCCTTTTACGTACAATCTCTTAAAACAGTCTATAATCTTGCTACTAAAACATTCCAACACACATAACACATTTTTATATATATATGTAACTATTAAACTATATAAATAAATGTGTGTGTGGACAACCCATATATCATATGTAATGGATCCAAAGAAATAAAATATTTGTTATATGAATTGTTTGGTCTCTTTTTAATTTCCAGGAATATTCATTGTCTGGTGGGCTTTTTAGCCATGATGAGTAATAACATACATACACAAGTATATAAACCCTCCCCATTCCCAACCTCAACTGCATTCAAATTTGGTGACACAACAAATACAAGAAAATTAAATATGCAGCAGAGCCAGAGACAACTTGCCTACATGAAGCAATCCCTATTTGATCAGGTTATCATTTTCAATTCTCTCCCCTTGATTAACTTTATCACTACTAGAAAAAATCCGGATTCGGTCGCTAAAATTATGGTAGCTAACGAGTTTCGGTCGCTAAAATTATGATCGCTAACGAATTTCGGTCGCTTAACCCCTTTAGCTACCGAATTTTACCAAATTTTTTCGGTCGCTAAAACAGAAAATTCTTGTAGTGTATATATTCACTGCAACATATATACTGAATATATTCCAATGCCAACATACTCTTGCATGCTATTATTAATTACTGGTCTCACAAATTACTTCATTTTAATTTACTCTTGCCATGCCCTTGGTGGAGTTTTGACTTTTTTTATTTAAAAAAAAAAAATAAAAATTACTGTTTTTTTTGTATATACTGCAGGGATATTTGGATGAGCAGTTTGTGCAATTGGAAGAGCTCCAAGACGATACAAACCCTAATTTTGTGGAAGAAGTAGTCACATTGTATTATCGCGATTCTGCTCGACTCATCAACATCATTGATCAAGCTTTGTCAGTTTCTAACACATGCCAATTTTTCATTTAATAACCTCCATTAATCATTATTTCATGTATTTTGTGTGTGTGTCCGCAAATTAAAATATTGAATTACATAAACACATATACGGAAAAAAAATTCATATCGTCTCATAATTTAAAAAAAAATTTCAAAACAATCCCACAAATATCGAATTAGACGAATCCTTTCCATAACTACCCTAATCATAACCGAACCCGTCCATGAACCCGATTTTTTCGCTAATCATCGCCGAACCCATCCCATAACTACCCTAATCATCGCCGAATCCCTCCATTAGGGAAGCTATGGGACGGGTTCGGCGATGATTAACAAAAAAATCGGTTCATGGACGGGTTCGACGATGATTATGGTAGTTATGGGACGGATTCTTCTAAGATGGTTTTGGAAATTGAAAAAACTGATGGGACCAAATGGGTTTTTTTTTCCATTCTAATTTAGGGTTTTTATAAGAATTGCAATTTATTAATAATATATGTATTCCTATTAGGGAGAAGAAGCCTCTTGATTTTGGTAAGCTGGATACCTACATTCAACAATTCAAGGGCAGTACTTCAAGGTATATCTATATCCTTAATTATTTTAATATTTTGGTACAAAATGCGATCCATTGTTAATGTCTGGTTACTGAACGAATTAATTAAATACATTATATGCAGCATTGGAGCCAAAAAGGTGAAGATGGAGTGCACACAGTTCCGACACCACTGTGGAACTGGAAATGCTCAAGGGTATGAATTATTATATGTATATATATGTACATATATACACATATGATACTATCATTATTTTTATATATTATAAATAAAGTTAATACTTAATATACAGTATATAATATATATATATATATATATGTGTTTTTAATACCTAAAGCTAAAGTATCCAGAAAACAATATTTGGATTTAGTTTGATTCCTGTGAACTACACAAAAAAAAAAAAAAACTTTCATAAACATTAACGAGTGATATATTTAAAGTTTTGCATAAAGCAGGCCGGTGATTAGTGATTACAAGCCACCAACCAATTAATCATGACGATGTGGGTAAATATGCTTAGGAGCAGAAAGTTGTCGCACTTGGTAGGTTGTTGGAAGAACACGTGGATTTCTAGACCTCCATCCATCGATCATGCAAGGAGAGGAGAGGTCTAGGAATCCATCCATTCCTCCAACAACCTAGGACTTTTGGAAGAATTTTTTGCTCCTAAGCACATTCACTCGCGTTGTTAACGTTGTGCTTTGAAATTTACTTGGAGAGTGTATAGCTTGCAGATCTTATTGGCCTTGAAAAACCCAAACAAATATACAAATAACTAAATTAAAGCATCATTAAAATTAATTAGTGTATCAAATAAAAATTCATATATGTATATATAAGTAAAAAAAAAAAAAGCAATGGTGTTTGCTTGGTAGATTAAAGTTCAATATATAATTTTTTGTTGAGTATCTCATATCGGTTATAATGGTTCCCCTTTGTTACCTTATATGGTTGGGAGCAACTTTACCTAGGGGTGGGCACGGTTCGGTTAACCTGAATTTTCCAGGTATTTGTATTTGTATTTGAACCGGGCAAATACTTCATTTCAGTATTTGTATTTGTAACCGGAGTCCTCGGTTAACCGGAGGTTCGGTTTCGATTCGATTCAGCGGTTAAGCGATTCGGTTCGAATATTTTTCCCGGCCATCTAAAAATGTAAAATCAAGTTTTCATTTATTAATTCTCAAGTTTCGTAGAATTTATTTTTGAAGTTATTACTCTACAGAAAAAATATATATAAGTAACAAATCTTAGTGTAGTGGTATATTTCAATAATGGGGTATTATTAAACACAAAAAAAATAATATAGGCTCATTATGGTGATATATTTTGATAATTAACTCTTTAATTTTTATATTTATTTTATTATATACTTAAATAATTAAATAAATAATGATTATATATTATCTATATATAATTTTATACCATCAAATGCCTATAATATATATAATATATATAACTTTTAAAATAAAATAAGTATATTCGGTTCGATTCGGTTAATCGGGGGAAAAATTAAAGTATTTGTATTTGTATTTGAACCGGACGAATACTGAAATTTGATATTTGTATTTGCTCCGGGGTCCTCGGTTAACCGGAAATTCAGTTCGATTTCGGTTCGACTCAGCGGTTCAACGAATCGGTTCGAATATTTTGCCCACCCCTAACTTTACCTACCACCAATTGGTTTTAGGTGTGAGACTCCCATCCATGAATTTCTACAATTTTGAGTCCTCACGAGTTATGAATTTGAAATTTCCTTTATTAAACTAGAGAATATAATGAAAATTTCATAATTTTACGGGGTGATGGATTATAAAATTAAACAACTAGAGATTTTTCTCAATACTTTTATGTATATGTTGAATTTGTAACTTTGGACCTATAATTCCAAATCAATCTTAGTTTATGGAATATTCTTCTAATCATTAACATAAAAAAAGTGGCTGGAATATAGTTTATATATGGAGTACATTTTTCCTGCTCTATAATAATTATTTAGTAATTACAAATTTATTTATATGTCATGCATAATAATAGTGTTACTGTAATATATTAACTTATACAGTATTATATATATAACTCCCACTATTAAAAAAAAAAAAAAAAATCCCAGTAAAGTGACAGAAGAATTTTATAGTCTTGTTTGTTGGTTTGTAAACACAAAGATAATAGAATAAATATAAGTTAATACACAAAATATTTATATTTATTCTATTAATATATATGCAATCGTACATAGACAAGAATCAAATGCTCTTTACTGCAGTCTTATCAACAAGCTAAAGTGCATGCATGCATTTCAATTTTTCATTTTTTTTTATTTTATTTTTGGGTAAAGGGAATAACCGGAAAAGCAAAAAGAAATGCACATGCACATTAATAATAATTATACCATATATACACAAGCAAATTTATCATACTTCCTCCATTTTTTAAAGATAGCCACAGACCCACTCAGCAAGCAGTCCAATGCACATTTTAAACCATTAATAATTCAAATTCGGTACATGTAAAAATTCTAAAAGTTCGATATTTAAAATCTACAAGACGAGACGAATCTAACAAGATCACACTTGGCTATATTTTAACTTGTATAACCATGAAAAACCTTTAAATCAAAGTATATAAGTGAACAGTACACATTAGTCAACAGTAGCTAACCAAAAAAAAAACGGAGGGAGTATCATATATAGCTAAATTAACATTTTAATTAATTATTATAAAAATGATATGAATATCTATTACAATCAATTGTGTACAATAAAGTACTGAACGAATTTAAACCTAGCCGCTATTAATTACCTTTTGACCTAATATTTCAATAATATTTTTATCATGATCATATATTCATATACTATCACTATATAATATATAATATATCATCGTTGAGTGAAGAACTCACACATACTCACAACACTATCAATATAGGTTAATGCCCAGAAAAAATTTAAATCTAATGATGACATAAACTGACCTTTAATTTAATTATTGGGTTTTTTTAGTGCATATACATGCCCTTATTAATACAAGCTAAGGCCACAACAGATGCAGGAGAAGTTTCCAGCAATTGAAGAAAGAATACACTACTCTCAAGAACAAGCTCCAAGTTTATTTTCAGGTCTCCCTTTAATTTCAATTAATTTCTTCTTAATTATTTAGTTAATTACATATATTGTCATAGTTGTTTTTTCCCATCATTTTTCTTACTTATTACAATAGTACTGATGTGCAGTTTGCAAGGCAGGCCGGACATGTTTATACTGCATGTCGTCCCAAGTGATTGAGATATATATTATATCGCCATGGATGACTAGATAATGATCATTTTCGAGGGGAAGCACTATATGTAATAAATAAAGGAGATTTGAATTTACTATATTATTATTGTACTGCCTATGACGAGGGCTTAGCTTTTGATGATGTGTATATATATGATAATTATTAATTACTATGCAGTATGCATCTTTTTGATGTGTATATTATTTTATACTTTATAGAAATTGAGGCGTTCCTTTTCTTTTTTATGCACAAATGCAATAATTAATACTCCCTATGTCCCATTTAACTTGTATTGTTTGACTTCTGCACACAATCCAATGCACTTTTTCAATCGTTAATATCTCAAAATATATACAATCAAAAATTATGTAAAATATATATTATAAAACTACATGATCATACGATACTAAAAAGATCCGGCTCGACTATTCTTTTACCAAATATATACTTACAATAATATTGAGTCAAAACTGATGAACAATGAACAGTGTCAAAAAATCAAACATGACATGTTACATAGGACGGAGGGAGTAAAATTCATGCTTCTTATTAACTATCCAGAAAAATGTGGGGATGAGGACTTAGTCCAAGTAGTTAAGTCTTTTGACTTCCAACGGAGGTTCGATTCCCACCGGCCTCCTTTCCCTCCCTTTTATTCCCTTTGTAATTGTGTGGCATGGGCTCCCACCACCCATTTCCTAGGCCTTCAATGCCTATCCCTCCCTTTTATTCACTTTGTAATTGTGTGGCATGGGCTCCCGCCACCTCTTTCCAGGCCCTTCAATGGCTCTTCCAAAAAAAAAAACTATGCATAAAAATAAATAAATAAAATTATGCTTCGTTTTGGATGCAATGGAAGGCTGGAGGTTTGGTGGGCTGTAATGTGGGCTAGATTAATGGGCCTATACAACATATTTCACAAATGCAGCCCATTTAAAAATGGGCTTTCAAATAGGGCCGAAACGTATATACTGAAACGGGTCGTGATCGTCAGTTTGTACTAAACTTGACATAAAACAGTACGACCTTCTCAGGTTTGCGTAATCCCGCATCAATTCACAAAACAAAATCACATATAGGATGCTCTTCACTTCGATTTTTGCCGTAATTTTGTGTTTTGATTTGTTCGTCGAATGCTATTGATGCTTTCTTGTGTACTCCATTCGAGTATTTGCTTGAGCTGCCCCTGTTCTAGAAGGCAATTCATTCCTCCCTTTGCAGGGTAGGCTCTCGAGGTTTCTTTCAATCTTGAAGCTGTTGAAGTGGGATTTTTTGGTTTCAGTTTTCTGGTTGTTGCTTCTGAGAATTTGTAATTGGTAATTTTTATTCTCTGTTTGAAGCCCTGATTGAAAAGTGCAATTTGAATCCTATATTAGTTTATTTTCTATTGCTAGGGTTTTCTTTCTTGGATTCGAACTTGCAATAAATTTTGTTTCGGAAAAATTGGGTTGCCGGGGAGGGCGAGCGGATTCGGAATTTGTTTAAGCCCTAGGGATTGAAGCATTCAGGGGTTGAAGAATTGTGGGTCTACCTTGTGCTAGTTGAGTTGTACGCATAAGTCTGCTACCATGGCGTCATACCGGCCGTTCCATCCTCCGCCGCAATCAACGTTTACTCCGGCGCCGCCGCCACCTCCGCCTCCACCAAATCAGAGCACTTTGCAGCCTCCGCCGCCGCCGCCATCGCGTGGTGGTAATCAGTATTCTCAAAATTGGGGACCTTACAGCGGTAACGAGGGTCCTGGTTATAGTCAGAGCTATCCCCAGTCGAACCCTAGCTCCAATTTTCAACATTCGGCGTATGGATCTTCGTCATCACAGCAGCAGCAGCATTTTAACCCTCCGGCAAGAAGCCAGCATCCCCCGCCTCCGCAACAGCAGCCGTTTCCGTATCAGCCTCCACCTCCACCTCCACCCCCGGATTCCTCTGCTTATCCTCCACCTCCTCCACCACCCCAGTCAGCCCCAGCTCCTCCAATGTACTTCCCATCCTCTCAGTATTCTCAGTTCAATCAGCCTCCTTTACAGCCACCCCCACCACCTCCTCCTCCTTCATCTCCTCCTCCACCCCCGCCACCATCACATCCAACATCACCCCCACCATTGCCTTCTGCTGCCCCTCCAGCAGGTGCAAGCGAGAATAGGCAACACAATGCTGGGACTTCATTTAAAAAACCCCAAAAGCCTCCACAGCCAGTGACTAGCAAAGGACCAACTGGGCGTGGAGCATCTGGCAAGGTCGAGACAGAGGAGGAAAGAAGGTTGAGGAAAAAGAGGGAGTATGAAAAACAGAAGCAAGAGGAGAAACAGAAACAGCATTTGAGGGAATCACAAAATAAAGTGCTTCAGAAGACCAATATGTTGGCCTCTGGTGCGAAGGGCCACGGGTCAATTATTGGGTCTCATATGGGTGAACGGAAGAGTGCTCCTTTATTAAGCAGTGAGCGAATAGATAATCGACTGAAGAAACCAACAACATTTCTCTGCAAATTGAAGTAAGTAACTGGGCAATTCATTTCATGTTGCTGTTCGTTTACTGTGAATTGGCATGTTCGCGGGATAACAAGTAATGTTGTATACTAATAAATGAGTTTGTATTTCATAAACATATTCACTAGTTTCATCTTCTTGGTTATGAACTAAGTGAATAAAAGAGACTGTTGCTCGAATGTTATAGGCACGGGATGAATATATATGGTTGTATTTTGTTTGGTGATAATGATTCAATATCAATAACATGTGTTTAACGGTTTATCATACTGTATGAATTTGGTAGTTTACAGTATGCTAGATACTACTCCCTCCGTCATTTAATAATGTTAATGTTTGCATAGTAAATACTATTCATTGAGTAACTTAGATTCGAATTTTTAACACAATTACATAAGTTAAAATATAGTCATTTGAGTTCTTGTTAGATTCGTCTAATCACATAGTTTTATATTAAATTTTTATAACTTTTACTTTTATACAATACAATTTGAGATATTAATCGTTAAAATTTTGTATTGGATTGCGTGAAAACAAGGAATGTTAATATTTTTAGATTACGGAGGAAGTACTTTTTTTTTTCATTTGAGTAATCTCCTACGATTTTTTGGCTAGTGATATTCAATTTCGGTGGTTTTGGAAAATTTATTCCTGATTCCAGATATAGGCTTTCTTTGCTTCTTTCTTACATGAGGATCATATAACTAATCTGTAGAAGGGTTTTTTTCTCTGTTTATGTGGAGCATGTATGACTAGTTTGCGCCCTTTTCAGGTTTCGAAACGAACTTCCTGATCCATCTGAAAAAATAAAGCTTTTGACATTGAAAAGAGACCCTGACCGGTATGGAAGTGTTGTTTTTTATTTTCTGTTTTGTGTTAATAGTGTAGTTTTCGTTTGCTGAAGGCACTTCGGAGTACATATTTGACATTATACTTTCGCCTTATCCACATTAGCATTACCTTCCAATGGCAAATTGATAATAGATTATTTATTGTCTGGGGCATCAAGTAATGTTCCTAATAAATATAGTGGTTATCAATTGAAAAAGCTGATGAACATTTAAGTTAATTCTGAGAAGTGCTTCTGGGTTGTTCATCTACTACTTCCGCTAACATATGAAGAGACACTTTAGCATATGCTTATTCTGAATAGGTCCGTCCTGAAATTTCAAAATGACTTAAGTGGATTTTGAGGTGGTCATAAACCCTAGGAATATCTTTTTTCCTGAATGTAAATTATTCTTGAGCTTCCAACAGAAAGGACATTCATGCCAAGATGGCTCAGCATTTTTCTGCCAAAATTGTAATCACCGAGATACCAATATATTAGTAAAACATAGGTAATTAGTGAAACCAAAGGCCCTATTGAAGTCATGCATTTTTACCCCTTTCCAAGTATTTAGAAGGTGATCATGGTTTGAACCTCTTCAGATACTGTAAATATCAAATTACATCATTGGAGAAAAATTGGAAGCCTCAGCTCTATGTGGAACCAGATCTTGGGATACCACTCGACCTTCTTGATCTGAGCGTTTACAAGTAATCTTCTGAACTTTATTAGGACTTTGTTTTTTGTGCTGTGGTGTTCTGATTATTTATTGATCTTTTTATTGATCAGTCCTCCAAAAGGTAAGAGGATACCTCTTGATCCAGAGGATGAAGAGTTGTTGCGTGATGATGATCCTATAACACCAATTAAAACTATTGACGGAATAAAAAAGAAAGACAGGCCGACAGACAAAGGCGTCTCTTGGCTTGTCAAAACTCAGTACATATCTCCATTGAGTATGGAATCAGCTAAGCAGGTGCCATTCTGTTCTTTCTAGCAAATAGTTATTCTTGATGTATACTCTTCGTAAAGCTTAAATGTACGATTGTATGTTAATTTCAGTCTCTTACGGAAAAACAAGCAAAAGAATTGCGAGAATCTCGAGATCGGCTCCTTTTAGAGAATCTCAACAGTAGGTTAGTTATAGTATTTTTGCTATTCTACTGAACAATTTATTCTTAGGTGTTTGGAACTATTATATTAATTATCTCCTCACTCTATTCAGGGACAGGAAAATTCAGGATATTAATGCTTCATTTGAGGCGTGCAAGTCCAAGCCTGTTCATGCAGTGAATCGACATTTGCAACCAAAAAGGGTTCTCCCCCTCTTTCCTGATTTTGACCGGTATATCCAATTTATCATATCATTCTTTAAATGATTCATTATGATATAGAATATTATGGTTATAAAGGTTGGTTATGTGAATATCGAAAAAATAGGGTGTAGAAGGTGGGGTGTTGTGAGTATAAAACTATACATAAATTTGCATTTAAATAGGTGGACAGTGGTAATGATTTTTTGTTATTGGCAAAAATTATATATTTGTATTAAGAGTGAGAAAATATGTGGTTGAAAAGGTGCGAAAAGAATTGGTGTTTTTGTGTGGAAAAACTTGCATCCGAGCCCTGTGATTTTGTTTCTTGATGTTGTGCTGATCCTATATCTCATTTCGTTTACCCAATATTACCTACTTAACTTCTTTATCAGTGTAATGCACAATTTTCATCCTCTAGATAATTTCATTGGGCTACTTAATTAAAGCTTATGAATTCCTGTCTGTACTTGGATATTAACTTGCTTCAACTGGCTGTACTTCTACTTCACTTCCCAAAATTAGATTATATTTCTCTTTATTTTATTATGTTTCCATTATGTTCTTGCTTTAAAAATAGTTGCCTGAATATTTTCACAAGACCAAGATGACTATTCTGGCTGGCGTGATAAGCGAAATTCGCTTCTGCTAGCTAGATGGAGATCCGAATGTCTTTTACTGCGAAATTTATGTTGAAACTTAGAATCTTAGATTGGGTTTCTATTAATAGTTACTGGATTTCGTTTACTCAAAGAACTCTTTATTTCATGTTGTTCTTCTCTTGCTGTTTCTTGTTGGTTAATATGAGGTTGTTTTTGATATCTTTTCTTGCCTTCTTCTCAATCTGTACCCATTGTGAATTGTGATCGGTACTTGACTAATAGTGCAATTTATTCCACTTAATTCCTCATCTGTATGTGATTGTGTGATGTCTCCTTCCCCTTATCCATGCTCATCCTCTACCTACACTGTTACTGCTCTTTAGTAAGGCAGAACTCAGAACGAACTACGAAGTTGGAAGGAAATGCCCAGAGCAATAGAAATGCATTTCTTGACAATCCTTCATTTTTATTATGTGTCAATGTGTGACCTAATTCACTATAATGAGTTAGCTGTGGCTACAGCTGCGTAACCAGTTCAGTGTTAGGTGAAGTTGTGAAGCAGTGGCAGCAGCAGCGGATGTGTGTGTGTGTGTGTTTGAATTTAGTATTGTCCATGAAATATGAATTAATGATTATCCTTCAACTAATGATAACTGAAAAGATGATATCCATCACTTGCTCATCCCATTTGCTAAAGTAAAGATGGTCTGATCTTATTCATAGAAGTTTTCTGTAGTGTTATGTATTTTGACTCTGCATATGCTGCTTGCTTTTCCTTTTTCATTTTTCCATTTCTTTCGTTTTTTCATTTGGTGGGATTTTGGTTGATAGCTTATGCACTTGTAATGTCATGAGTGCAGTGAAATTCCCCTGCCATCCTGTATAATTTGCTTTAGTTTAATATAATATGTTCATGTTCCTCTTTTGACAGGAATGATGGAAAGTTTGTGGTTGCGAATTTTGATAGCGCTCCCACTGCTGATTCCGAAATATATGGAAAGTTAAATGCAGAAGATCGAGATGAGTATGAACATCGAGTAAGTTGTATTTTGATATCATGTTTGTACTTTATGATAGTGAGTTTTCATTGTTTGGCATATCAGTATTTAATTGAAGGGAAATTGAAAATGATAGTAATAAGATAGTGAAAAACGACAATTATAACAAAAGGAGATCCTGAATAGTTTTGCCACTGAAACAATATTTAGCTTTTTCACCTCGGGTGGTTTTGTGAAAGTGAGGTAGCAGACTAGCTAATTTGCAAAATCATGTTAAATTCTCCCCCCTTTGTTATTTTGATGATTTCTCTGAAGCGTGTGCTTTTTGATATTCCCAAGAAAAATTTGCTTATCCATTTCTGTGTTTAACTATCTATAAACTTGGTGAACTCTGTCCTATCCAATTCCTGATGGGGTTGTCCATACCCTCGCAAAATTGTTACTGATTGCTAAATATACAAGGATTAAACTATACCTTAAATGATTGCTTGAAATGCACTTTGCAGGCAATTATGAAGAGTTTTACGTCCTCAAGCTCTGATTCAGAGAAGCCTCATCAATTCCTGGCATATATGGTGCCATCACTCGATGAGGTTAATTTTTCAGTCATTATAATATATTATATTATGGCTCATTATTACATATCTTCTGCTCCAGAATATTTCATTGATCTTCAATTTGTTATGACGGCAGCTAGAGAAGGATATGTACGATGAAAATGAAGATATCTCATATTCATGGGTGCGCGAGTATCACTGGGAGGTAAGTATATGCAGCTTCTCATATAATGCTGACTTGTTTCTCATTAGTCGTTTCTGCTTCACATATCATATATGAATCCACAGGTGCGTGGTGACGATGTTAATGATCCTAAAACATACCTTGTGACATTTGGTGAAACCGAAGCCAAATACTTGGTTAGCCACTTTTAAATCTCTGGTAGTTGCATAAATTTCCCAGTTCCTTTTTCCAACTTGTCATTACTCGTGCCTCCTTTACACAGCCGCTTCCTACAAAGCTCATCTTAAGCAAAAAGCGGGCAAGGGAAGGCAAATCAAGTGAGGAGGTGGAACAGTTTCCAGTGCCTCGATCAGTGACTGTAAGGAGACGAACAACTGTAGCTGCCGTGGAACTGAGAGAGGAAGGGGTAAGATAGCATCATCATAATAATAATAACCACCACCAATTTTCAATTGTGATTCCATCTTTGAGCTGTATTGTTTAGAGTTTAGACCCCCCATTCTTGTGTGCTTCATAACAGGATTTTGAAGCATCGAGGGGCTCTAATATGGGTTCTAGAAATGGGAGTGTGGGCGGCGGTGGTGGGCGGCTGCGCAGGATGGCGCAGGAGACCGATGGCGACAATTTCAGCGAACCGGAGGATGACATGTCCGATTAGCTAGCGTAGCAGCTCCTTTGGGGATAAAGAATTGGTTCTCTATTTTATGCAGAGTAATGATGATATTTGGTCTCTCGGGTGTTTAGGGGAAATGTGGATCATTAATGCTTTTTTTTAGCCTTTTGTGATATGCGGGGTTTTGATTGTAATTAAATTTCAGAACTTGTGAACGTATTAAAGAAACCAATGTACAATTTTGCTAGCTAGTTGATGGTATTACAGATCAGCCTTGGTGTTGATATTCTTATATATGCTACTGTATGTACTGTTAAGTATTGAATTCAATTGCTCCACAAAATAGAAGTACGTATTATTTTTGCACCGAGTCAAATTATTTGGTAAAGCTTTACCTATTCAACTTTTGAAACTAACTCTTGTCTAATTTAAATAAACAATAATGGTCTGTGGGGCTTATGTTGAGTTCGAGCTCAAGAATATATAAATAAGTAGTATATACTACATGACTTCTAAAGGGCAAATTCAATGCATGAATCTAAATCTAAATAAACAAAAACACCAAAAAAGTACTATATTTAATATAAACATAATCATGATGAGGATAAGAGTGATGGAGGAAATAAGTCATGACCCAAATGAGTACATGATGAAAGAAAGATCATACTTGCTCAGCTTTTCTTTTTTTTCTCTTTTTTTCTTTTAATTATAAAACCGAAGTCACATAAATTAGTGGTAAGAGTCTCTGTCACACAAATTATAAAGGAATAATAAATGGGAGGGATAGTAGGCTAAGTGAGGAATCTAACTCCAATTATAAGATTGAAAGGGATGTACTCCATTAGCATTTAAAAATGTCAATTATTTAGATTTGTTTAAAATTTTATTTAAATGATTGGGATTAATTAATTTATCAAATGAAAAAAAAAAAAAAAAACTTGTAAGGATATGCTTTATTTATTGCCAATGCTTGGGTAAAACGGTGCCCGTCGGGTGGCCAGTCGGTAAAACTGTTACCGTCGGATGTCATGTCGGAAAAACGGTGCCCGTCGGGTGGCATGTCGGTAAAACAGTGCCCATCGGGTGGCGTGTCGGTAAATCAGTGCTCGTCGGATGGCCTGTCGGTAAAATGGTGTCTGTCGGGCATGTCGGTAAAACGTTGCCAGTCTGGTGGCCTGTGTGAAATACAGTGCCCGTTGGGTGGCCTATCGGTAAAACGGTGCCCGTCGGGTGCCCTATCGGTAAAATGGTGCCCGTTGGGCGGTAAAATAGTGCCCGTCGGGTGGTCTGTCGGTAAAATGGTGCCCGTCGGGCATGTGAGTAAAACGGTGCTCGTCGGGTGGCTTGATGCCTCTCCCAAAGCAGTTTTTTGCATACACAAGGTTCGAACCCGAGATCTTGCTTAAACGACTAGAGCCTCCATTCACTCAAGCCACAACTACTGTTGGTAGCCGGAGTGTTATTTTCAGTTAACTGAAAAGTTTTATATGAATACTACGTACTAAAACGCTCCCGTGTACTACTATAAATAGAAACTAATAGAAGTACATTAAATTTCATTTTAAGAAAAACAAACAAAATGAAAAAGACAATAATAGGGTACTTCAAATTCGTCTCGACTGTATTATGTATTAGTATTAGTATTGTTATTAGTTTGATTATTATAATTAACTAGCGGCCACTCTTACATGAGCTGCATATTTTAAGGTTTAGTTTTAAATTATTTTAAATTTAACGAAATTATTAATAATAAAAAAGCACAACTGAAATTATCAGTAAAAATATGAGAAGTTTATATGATAAAAATTTTATAAGGTGAACCAAAGGAGGGGAAGCTCTCCGGTTCCTATAGGTGGAACCTCCGGAGCCACAAAAATTCTTAATTAGAACGGGATTCCAATCGAGAAGGGAGGACCGGAGAAATCCTATTGATTACACCTTCATTTAATATAATACTTTTTGTGTTAAAAATCTCAAATTCCAGATCTTCCAATTTCGCTTTCTTATGTATTCTAGACTCTTGTTGGCTAGAATTTTTAGAGGTCCAATAGTAACCTTCGAGCTACGGACAAGTAGACTTAAATCAGGTTTTTTTTTTTTTGCATTCACAAGATTCGAACCCAATACTTTACTTAAGCATCTAAAGTTCGACTCCAGAGTCACATTAACGCTCAAGTTAACTTTTGTTGGTCGAATATTGAACACAAGTTGGTTTTAATCACAAAATGTATGTAGGGAGAAAGTCTATGAGATTTTTTTAGAGTTTGAAAGTCTGGGTGTATTCAATATAGATTTTAAAAGTCTTTAAAAATATAGAGGTATTCAATACAGATTTTAAAAAGTCTTTAAAAATTTAGGTGTATTCAATACAGATTTTAAAAAGTCCTTAAAAATTTTGAGGTATTCAACAGGGGTGCGGTTAGGATGCGATCAAAGCATCTCGCAGCACATCAAGGCAGCGATCTGAAGCGTCCATTTAAAATTCAAAGGTTGTAAATGAAAAAGGGTATAATTGTCATAATGAAAATATAACCCTATATTTAGTATGTTATCATATCTAATATTTGGTAAATCATATCAAATATTTGGTAACCATATCTAATATTCCAAATAATATTTTTTCGTAATCGATTATACTTAATAAATATGGTAACAAATCTATTAATCGATCATTTCAGCGATGCTACAAAAAAACAATTCAGCTATATCAAAAATAGTTCATGAAGAATTCAGCGATAATACATAGCATAATTCAGCGACATTGCATTGCATAATTCAGCGATGCTACCAAAATACAATACCGCGGTGCTACCAAAAATAATTCAGTGATGCTATCAAAATATTTCTGAGACACTATCTAACAGAATTCAGCGATCATGCCTAGCATAATTCAGCGACAAAACCAAGAAGAATTCAGCGATGCTACCAAAAACCAAACCACTTATGCTGTCAAATATATTTCACCGACTATATGTAGATGAATTCAGCAATCATACTTAGAAGAATTCAGCGACTCTACCAAGAAGAATTCAGCGACTCTGCAAGAAGAATTCAGCGATGCTACAGAATACAATGCAGCGATAATATCAAAAATAATTCATCAACGTTTTCATGAACAATTCAAAGACCTTACCAAGAACAATTCAGCGATTCTATCAAGAACAATTCAGCCGCTTTTCATCAACAATTCAGCGACTCAAGTAGCAGCATTTCAGGTACGTTTTCATGAACAATTCAATGACTTTATTTAAAAACATTTCAGCGACGTATATCTATTAATAACATCATAATTAAGAAAATTGGAGGGTAATGTAAGATGAAATGCGGAGAAGAACAAAAACGTTCATTTTCCAATAATATAACAAATTTACTATTTTAACCTTCAAATTAATCTCAACCGTTGATTTACAAAGTTAATCAATGGTGAGAATTTTCCGCAGCACATCAATTCAAATGGCTTGGTCGCACCCTAACCAAAACCATTCAACAGTCTATGGATTTTAATTCTCCATAGACTTTAATGGATTCTTTTAAAAATTATAACTATGCAAAATCTGTCCAAATTTCTACGGATTTTATCAAGTCAGTCAAACTCTACATGGAATCTGCACAAAATCAACCAACTCTACGTGGAGTCCATAGACTTTCTAAATCAACCAACTTTTTAAAATCCATAAAAATCTGAAACGAATACACCCCTGAATTTAGGCCAATATTATATATCCTGGAGTATATATGTATATTTCTAAGGTTGTTGGGAAATATTCCCTGTAATTGTGGCGTGTGTGTATATGTGTATATCGACGAGGATGATGATGATGAATAATGTACATTTTAAATTTTATTCACTGAAAACTTCTACTATGAAAATGGCTCTTCATCTTCCACTTCGTGATTGATTCATTTTTCTTTTATTCATTAGACTATTCAAAATTTCACAAATTTGGTTCTGTTTCTGTACAACAAAAGTATTAAAGGTCAACGCAGTTCAGGTCCCGTTTCATTGATATACTCATTAATTTATTTTATTATTGATTATATTATTGTTAATGATGCTATGAACTTACATGAAGAAGCCAAGAAGCCAAAAAAAACCAAATTCTTACATGAAGAAGCCAAGAATTCTTACAACCTAACAGAAAAGTAGTTTATTTAAGCATTGTGAGACTTAATTATTACATCCTCCAAAAGAAAATATTGCAAATTTATTGACGGATCAGATCAATATTTTACTAGTATTATTTTTTGTATCTTCGTCGAAAGTTCAGCACCTTTAACTTTTCTCAGGACATATAAATATATTTACTATATATTTTTTTTTTCCTTGTGTTATTATAGCATACTCATATAGTAGAGGATATAAAGACTTTGGGAGTGGTTAATTCATCTGACTTGTAACCTAATGGTGGATAATTCGATTCTCCATCTGACCCTTTATCTCACTCTTTTATCCCTTTGTAATTTATATGTATGGCTTTACACACCCCTTTGTGAACACCTGAATATCAATGTTTTAAAAAAAAAAAACATGCTCATATAGCCAATATTCTAAATTTGAGCCTGTGAAAACTTGGAATGAAAATTAAAAGAGGAATGAATAGCTTAAAAAAACAATTGGGATATTAATTAATGTGTAATAATTTGATAACAAATGACAAGTTGATTTTGTAGTAATTTTTATTATAGTGGAAGGGGAATATATATAATTATGCCTTAAAGTGTTTGCAATGTGACATGGATAGCATCTAGTATCTACATATACCTACCTACCTACCCACTCAAATTTAAAGCTAAGGAAATTCCTCTTTGGAATTGACCTTGCATTACTATTGATTCAGTCATATATCTCTTAACTTATACTAAAGGGTGAATAAAAGGTAGCTTAATTTGATTAGAGATAATTAGTTTGTAAAAAACATAAATTTTTATCAAACATAAGTAATTTATATGCCTACCAATGTCATTGATGAAAATCCTTTTTTTTTTTTGGTAAGAAGAACAAAATAGATTTTATACTAGTATAATACTTCCTCTATTTTTTTCTTTTTTATTTGCTACGGACTCATGTAGTCCAATGCACATTTTAAATTAATAATAACTCAAATTCGGTACAAGTAAAAATTCTAAAAGTTTGATATTTAAAAACTACAAAACGGGACGAACCTAACAAGATCTCACTTGGCTGTATTTTAATTTATATAACTATGATAAAATTTTAAATTAAAGTATTTGTGTGAATAGTTCCATATTTACAAATGTGTCAATCTTTTAAAAAACGGAGGAGGAAATACTAATCATTTTCCAAAGGGTAGCCTTTGAGGGACTGTGCATTTGGGGGCGCCTGTTGGAATTTGGATGGTGTAAATTGTCAGTAGTTCCAAGTGGATAAGACAAAAGTAAAAGAAAGATGGTCGATCATATTCATAGTATCATGCTCCTGCAATAATAATAATACTATTTTCAAGGTTCAAATTTTAAGTGCGAATGGCAAATTAAAGTAACCAAAACAAGAGTTTGACAAATGGACACGTCCCTTTCAGCCCACCACACTTTTATTAAGTTTTCATTTCTGCTGTCCATCATTTCTTTAATTATTATTACCCTCATTAGATTGATTAAAATTTAGGGTTGCAGCAACTGTCATAATCTATGTGTACATGTGGTCTTATTTATATGGAGAAGACTTAAGTAACTTGCATCAACATATCATGTCCTTAATTAGTAAACCAGAGGATTTATTATTTGTCAAGTCATCAAGTTCTTGTAATGGTTCCATTTTTGGCAAAGTGGACTAGTAAATAGTAAAAGGGTATGTCTGCCTGTCTGTTTGTCTATCTGTCTACCCTTGGCTGCAAGTTGGTAATAAAACGTTTTAATCAGTTTCCTTAGGGTTTCTTGATTGCCTTTAAAGCAAAGGGCTTTCAAATTGTGTGTCCTCGATCAACTTAGAGGACTAATTGTAAAACTCTGGATTAAGAGACATTAAGAACATTGCAAAGATGCAATAAGTTAGAGGACTGAATTGCCTTTAATGAATTAATGTTTTATACACAGTTGTATTGTTATGAATTTCTCCTCCAACTTTACAATATTACTTCTAAAAACATTACATTATTGAGTATGTTTGGAAGCAAGTATATTTGTTAGCATATAGTAGCATATTGGAAAAGCATATCCTCTCATATTTCTCTCTCCGAATCTGCTATCTGCTAGCGGATCTACTGACTCCCAAACACCCTCATTATCAAACTTCTTTAAATTTTTAATGTTATTATAATCCTAAAATACTATCCTCCATTTTAATACAGTATCTTTGGTAACCAACAGTAGTTGGCTTGAGTGAATTGGGGCTTTAGTTGTCTCGGGTTCGAGTCTTGCGTATGCAAAAAACTGCTTTGGGACAGGCGTCCTTCATTACCCATACAGATCCTCGAGGATTAGTTTTAGGCCCAATGTTGCCGCAGATACCCGATACTTCACCAAAAAAAAATACTGTAGCTTTGTATATAATCTTCCATCATTGATTTATCAGTCTCCTTTTTTCCGGCCCTTGGTTGCGTCAACAGTGAAATTTGTTGTAATCCCAAATCCTGATTTTGCCCACTTTTAAAAGAAAAGATTCTCTCTTGTTATACTATTTACACTCGCTTTAATTTTCAATTCTCTGCTTCTGCGGTTCTTCCCATAGGCGGCCATATTCCCTCATTATTCTTTCTTTCCTTTTCTGTTCTTCCCTAGTTTTTTATGCCTTCCCGAATGATAATATTTTGCATTAAAAACCCTAAGAATTAATAGAATTATTGTACTCCTAGTTTTTTTATGCCTTCCCATAGCCTTTGTTTTTTTTTATCACAACCCCACAAATTTTATTTATAATACGCCAATTTCCTTCCCACTTTCGGCGTTTCAATCTGTTCTCTCCTTTCAGTGTTCCTTTAAATATAGAAGTTTCTTGAAACCAAGTTTTTTGTGCTTCCTTTCAAGAACAAATGGAAGGGCAGTCGAGAGAAGAAGAGGGGTGCCATCATCAGTTTCTGGATTTTCTCCCAGAAAAGAAGGATGTGGAAATGGGATGGATTCTCGGACAGCCACAGGAAGCGGATGAGACAAAGCTCGAGCTGTGTCTTGGTCTAGGCCCACCAGGAGGTGGAGAACAAGAAGATCGCTTTCGAGACAATCTTTGTGTCCAAAACACACCATTGCAGCAGAAACAAGGAATGGCTCGTTTCCTTCATCTTCAGCCTGTGATTGAGGAGCCATCACAGCCCTTCAGCAATAGCCTTACAGCAGAGAAGGAGGGCCTGCAAATCTCAGACAAGAAGGCATTTTCAGCGGCACCTGTAAAGACAGCTTTGCCTCAGAAAAGGTACCTCGCCTTTATTGCTTGCTTCTTTTTTTTCCCTTTTCCCTTTACTGTTTTAAATTTTTAGTAAATTCCTTTAGATGGAGGACATTCATACACACTGTTTGTTTTGTTCTTTTAGTACATGCTGTGTGGTCCATCCCTTAATTTTTTATTTTTTATTTTTTTTCATTCTTTATTGTCTGATGTGCATTGGATTTTGCTTCTGTATGTTTTCTATATCTGGACAGATCAGTAAGTTCAGTATTGAATTAGGCACATTAAGACAGCTCTTTTAATAGCCCCTTTGTTGATCATTTCATGTGAATTTCACAACCAGGGCTTAATCACTTATTCTATTATTAAATGATTCAGTAAGTTCAGGAATCAATTAGGTACTGTAAAACAGAAAGACAGCTCTTTTAGCCCCACACTGTTGGTTGTTTTTTTTGGATCAATTTTTTTTTTTTTGGGATCAAAACACACTGTTGGTTGTTGATTGATCATCTCATGTGAGTTTCAGAGCAAGAGTTTATTTAATCAATTTGACAGTAGTTTGCGTTTCTTTTTTAATTAAGCAATCGATAGATTGGAGCTTGAATTATTCAAGTAGAGTCTGTAACGGCCCAGTCACACCCACTTGTACTTATTGTCCACTTTGGGCCAACCCTTCACGGCTTTAAAACACCTCTATAAGAGAGAGGTGTCCCTTGCGAGGCATGCTCCCGTTTTCCTCTCCAACCGATGTGGGATGTTACAGAGTCCAACACCAATGAGCTTCACTGGTCTGAATTTGAACCCATACATAGTGTTGCAACAAAAAACAGTATTTAGTGTTTTTGCCACTTTTATACCACTTACGGTAATAAAACTATGGCAAGCAAAGAAGAAATTGTAATGTTTTCAATGATTATAGTATAAAGTTTTTACCTTGGAAAGTAAATATTTTCAACTCAAAGAACGCTACATATATAACAGGACTGCCTCTGCTCAAGTGGTGGGATGGCCTCCCATCCGATCTTCTAGAAAGAATCTTGCCGGCGCCAACAGTTCTAAATTACCCTCCGGATCGGCAAAAGTATTACCAGGAAATGTTCCTCACGAAAAAACGGTGCAAGATTGTCCAAAAACTCTGTTCGTGAAAATCAATATAGAGGGCGTCCCTATCGGTAGAAAAGTGGATCTTAAAGCACTTGATAGCTATGAGAAGCTCTCCTACGCCGTTGATGAACTCTTCAGAGGCCTTCTTGCAGGTTTATCTTCACCTCCTTATACCTTCAACTTTCTTACAATCATTCATCATTACATACACTACTAGAAAAATTATCGATTTGGTAGCTAACGAATTCTAGTCGCAAATTCAGTTGCTAACTTAGTGACCAAATTTTACCAAAAGTTTCCGTTCGCTGGAACAAAAAATTTTTGTAGTGATAACTTAATCGAATTTTTGTCTTTCCATTTCATTTAGCTCAAAATGATGGCTCTGCTGATGGAACCAAACGAGGCGAAAAAGATGGACCTTTGGTGAATGGCAATGGGGAATATACGCTCGTGTACGAGGACAACGAAGGCGATAGGATGCTCGTCGGGGATGTCCCTTGGCAGTGAGTTCCTCGCCGCAAAATTCATTACATTCCTTAAATATACAAGTTCTTCCATTCTCGTCAAAACAAATGATCTTAAATTTTTGCAGCATGTTTCTCTCTACTGTCAAGAGGCTGCGCGTGCTGAGAAGCTCCGATCTGCCTACATTGTCCCGTGAGCTCTCGACCTTCACTTCCTCACATAATTTGTTTTACGAAGCCCTAAAACGATGACCGCGCCACTGACTGCTAACGCTTGTGTAGGTGGGAGCAAACTGGTTCGCGCCTAAATGGAGTCCAGACCGCGCTTCTTGGCATAACCTATGACAACAATAGTTGTCTGGATAGCTGCAATCAAAATTAGGCAAAGGGTTCATGTAATTTTGCATCAGATTAATGCCTGTTTGCTGTCATTTTGTTGTATTCGAAACTTTCAGGGTCTGATTTAGGCAAAACATTAGATTGTGTGCTGAAAACAAACAACTGATATATATCATGATAAGTAACTTTATGTCAATCTTTTTCGGATTGAGTCCTGCCAAGTTGAATCTGATCAAGCAAATCATCTCACCGTTATTAACTATCGAACTACAAATCCGCCGGGACACTTTCACCTTTTCATTTCCTTCGAGAAAAAAAAATGGATAAGCCGATACATATTATTTCCATCGGGGTGGGGGTCGTCTAGTCCTCGCGGTACATTGAGTAGCAGGCGGCCAAAAGAGCGGCGCCAATGCCTGAACCGTCGTTGGAGTGTTCTAGCTGAACGCTGAGAGCAGCTCCGGGTCCGAGGAGCTCATTCAGGGTGCTCTCCAAGGCAAATCTGTACTCTGTGTAGTGCTCGTACAGACCGCCATCCATGGCTACCCCCAGCTTGTCCTCTCCAGGCGCTTCCCTCGGCGTGTCCCTTCCCATCTTTTTCAGGACGCCCAGGATGGCGGCAGCAGCTATGCGGGCTCCACGAGTGGCGATGATGTTGCAGAGCTTGACCACGAGTTTTCTTGCTCTTAAGGAGGTATTCGATATCTGAAGACGAAATAGGTAAAATATTCTCTCAGTAAGCTGTGAATAATTAATAACAATTCCACAACTTCAATAAAGCGATGAGAATGCGATGAGGATCTGTTAGTACCCCGAATATACTCTTGAGCTTCTCATCCACGATCCTCAGATCAGAGGACGTATCATGATGCATTGAAGACATTTCCGGTGTGCTGCATAATTCATGAATTTACGATCACTTCCAAACAAGTTCATTATGTACAATATGCAAAAATCAACACAATCAGTACAAGAAAATTTTCATTTTAGTGATGAAAAGTCAGCGATGAAGCCGATGTCTGTCAATAATTTATTATGGGTGTTTGATCGCACAGAGAATTGATCCATCGATTTTGAAGAATGCAAAATTCGATAAGTAAATCAGATTGCACACATAACAAAAATCATATACGATCATATACAGAAGCACTCCGCTCATAGTGTACCTCAATGTTAATGGAGTTTTGAGTTTGAGAGGAACATCTTCGCCAAAAAAGGAAGCTTCTTCAGCTAGCCTAACTAAAACACGGCGTAGAATTTCTCCCAAGTACATGCCTGAAGTTAATTTCTCAAAAATCTGCATCACCAAAGTATATACGTCTACATCAGAAGTAAAGAACAGAAGTTTCAAATGGCCACAAAACCATAAACCGGACAAAGGGATGAACAGCTATACAGTTATAACATCCGAAACAATTAATCTGAATTCATAAAAACCAAAAAGGCAAAAGTAGTAGGCATATATCTATATGTTTCTTACCTGTTCACTCGGATTAAGACTTTCAGCGTCCAATGCGTGGTCATACTCTGTCAATGGCAGATGGGTTGACCTGAAGTTACCCCACTCCATGTTTATAACCTGAAACAAAAAAATCCGAAACCATAATTTTTCATCCAGTCATTTTTTCAGCATTCTATTCTGAAGATCAAAGAATTCGCTAACCATTTCTCCAGATTTAGGCAATGGACCATGCAACTTTGGAATTGCTTGGGCGCGCTCAACATACGCAGCATTGGTTCCTGTGCCCAATATCACGGCAACAGCAGTATTTCTATTCTTATATCTCCCTCCAGCCAACGTTCCAACTGTGTCATTAACCTGGAGTAGACACAAAACTTGAGAGTTAGTACTATTTACACAAGAGAGAGTCTGAGAAAACGTGAACTGGGAAAGCAAATTTAAAGAACTTCAAAAACGACAAAACACTCACCAAAGCTGCAACTCGCATATCTACACCCTTTCTTTTCAGGGCTTGTGTCAATGCTTCTACAACATCTTGGCCAACCTTTAAATGGGAAGAAGTTCGTAAGAAAGTGCATTAGACAAATAAGTGGAAGGATATTATGCATATCAGGTAGGATAAGGGCGATCCTCTCATCATTAATTACATCTAACAGAAGTTTGTTGCGTGCGATTCTAACCAATAAACCAACCCAAATGAAAATCGAGTATATCCGCTTGAGAGAATGTAATTACATACAGCATCATCAATGGAGAAGCCCTTTGTCCACCTAATAAGAGTTCCGGAATTTATTTCAGTTTGCATCACAGGGAACGAAAATGTAAACCCTAACTCCCTTTTCTTCCCAGGGGGAGGATGAAATATCCGTTCCTCTACCTCAATGAAATTGGCAAGATTTTCAACAATGTAATCGAAAAGCTCCTGAAATGAAAGCATTTGGTCTTCAAAATTTCAACAATTTAATCAACCAAAAAGATGCACTGTTCTTGGCCAAAAAATCAATGCCTTACGTCCGAACTCCCACTCATCAGCGCTGGAGGAATCGTCACCTCAGTAAACTCCTGATGAACAATACCAGCTTCCCTGCCTCCCAACTGCACTTGCAACACACGGAAGTTTGTTCCACCAAGATCCAGCGCATAAAAGACACCTTCCTCATCACTAAGGGGACACCATTAAAAGATAAAAAGATTTTAGCCATAACTTCAACAACAAGCTACGACTACCAGAAAAGGAAAAGCATCATTTGTTACACCTACATGCCCTTAACTAGTAAATGCGTAATAAATGCATATTAACCGACACTCCACGGGCTTCAAACACACTTTATCCAAATAAGTTCACAAATAGTTGTCATTTTGAAGATTTCATGAATATTAAGACAGCTTATCATAAATTGTAAATACCCAATTTAGCACACCAATCTTCTATCAATAGTCCAGTTGATAGATGAATGAAAAAATAATATATTGTAATTTATAGAAGGATAACTGCATCTGAAATAACCTCCTTTTTAAGGATAATTATTTTCAGAACGAATGAGTGCAATATTGTAGTCATAATTGCCTACACTATGTATACAAAACACACATAAAAAAGCATTCAAATGCACAGCTTTTGGATAAAATTCCACACAGATCAGATGATGCTTCTTCTCAGTTCTCAGTCAATACAGACAAAATTTTCATACAGACTTCCAACATATGCATCCAAAACATTACAAACACAAAACAGGAATAATCAATTCAATCAAATGAAATTAAAACATCGGGGAAAAGGATTGTAAAAGCACTAAAAGGGGGGAACTTTTTAGTTTTTACCCAGTGGGGAGTCTGTCGACGAAGCTAATAAGCATCTTGAGTTTGCTTCCGCCTTCAGAAGCTAATCCAGCGTGCATTTCAACAGTCATGGCATCCGCAATCTGCCGCAATTTGGCCTCAGGGGTTGCACATTTCTCCTCCAATTCCTTCACAATAGCCATCGCCCGCGCCCACTTCCCGGAATTCCTCATCCGGTGGCGCACCACCAGCGCTGTCACGCCCACCACCGCAGCGGTCCCAATCACCGCGGCTGCAACTGCCACTCGACCCATTATCGGAAAAAAAGAAAATGAAACCAAAAATTTAAAAAATAAAAAAAGTGATCTTGTACAAATTGGTGGGGGGTGGAATGGATTAACTAAAGGAAGAACAAGAAAAAATATATTATGACAGAGATGCAAAAAATGAGGGTAAGAAACGATAGAAATGGGAGGAAAATTAATGGCGGAGGATTCAGAGCTGGCCCAAAAAAATTGGGGAAGAGGAGAATTTAGAGATCTATTAAATCCTTAATTGGGGATTGTTTGGTTCGGTAAAACTTGGTTCAGTGCGTCTTTTAAAGAGTTCGGAAGTGTCGCCACGTTTGAATGTTTAGGTATTTATGGAAAGTTCGAATCTTTGTTTTATTTTCATTCCTTTACTACAATTTGGGAACGGTGACAACAGAAGGCTCCCTGGAGTCCTGGACTTACAACATCATGCTATTTGTAAGTCAGCGTCTGGAGTTGAGATCCCCGGAACTCCCAATAATGTCTCCATGTGTAATAAAGCTATGCTCCCACCGGCCACCGCTTTTAACAATTCGGATAAACTCCCATGAAATGTGTGGTGTTGTATAAATATTGTCTTATTTTTAAGTCTAATCCAAAATAAATTTACCTAATTATTCATTTTAAGGATGTAAACTTAGGGTCATGATGATTATTGATGCTAATGATTCAGTTGCCAACATCATCACGTGGCCAAACCTTCATATTCCGTACGCATTGTGGAATACACAACACAAATAGCTGATGAAAGTTGATCAATACTAACCAAAACTGTCACACAAAACCGTCATATTCCCCCACCTAATCCGTCATCATCACCCACACCCACAAAACTGTCGCAATACCACATCATTTTCTACACCAAAAAATCTCTGGAACTGTTATTGCATGAATTCGGATAATACAAAATAGTAAGCCCTTTGCAGGCTAAGACTATAGAATTTGAATAAAAACTCTTTCGTTGGATTGCGCCTTCAAAAAGGTTTAAGAAAATAATGAACAGGAACTGCCCACTATCGATTACAAGAGCTATTTTCTAACAACTATGAGCTACCAACTACGTACTACGCTACTGCTAAAACTAAGATAAAATAAAGAGCAGCTTTTGCTATGGTGTTGATTGTGTTTCATCTGCGTCCTTGCTTGGTATTTATAAGAGGTGACGTAACCGCTTCAGAGAACCGCTCGCCCCATGACCTAGGCCCTCTAGCAACCGCCTTGTAGCTAGGGGTCGAAAAAATTACCGAAAACTCGGTATACCGAGCTTACCGTATCGAAAATTACCGAAAGATGTCGAAATTTAGGTATACCGAAATTTAGGTATACCAAAACTTAGGTATACCGAAAAAATCGGTACGGTATCGGTATGAAGATTACGGAATTTTTGGTATTTCGGTATACCGTTATACCGAAATATTAATTTTTATATTATTTGAAATTTTTAATCCATCAATCCATATACTTTCCTAAAGCCCAGCTTCTCTTAAAGCCCAGCCCAAGTATCCACTCTAGTCTCCAGCAGTCCAACTCCAACACATGCCCCAGCCCTAGTTCGTTTGTGCAGCCCCATCCTCCCCCAAATTCCATTCGTTCGTGCATCCCCTTTTCCTTCTAGCCAGGCGCATTTCCCTCAACCATGGATATTCCATCAGTTTCCTCGTCATCACCACCAAGGCCTCTACCGCCCAGACCCGTTTCTTTCACCAACAATCCAAGCATCTGCCCGAGGATTTCCGCTTCGTCACCCTCCCACCAGTTGACGACGACGAATCTTTCGTCATCACTGACGACATGCCTCTCGTGGTAAAGCTATGCACTATTGTTCAAAAGTCACTCAAGCCTTTGAAATCCATACTGAAAGGGATAAATCCTAATGCTTTGATTATTGATTTATTTACAACTCTAGCAATCGATGTCTGCAATGATTTCACTCTTTCTATTTACTCGTTTTTCCCTTCTTATGTTACGTTTCTTGCTTAAGACATTTGGAACAGTTTTTTTTTTTCCAGTATGGTTCGGTATTTTCGGTATATACCGAACATTTCGGTATACCGAAATTCAGTATACTGAGAAGTTCGGTATCGGTATCCATATGGTTTTTACTCATACCGAAAATTTTGGTATGGTACGGTACGGTATCGGTATCGGTATTTCGGTATACCGTGTTTTGCCACCCCTACTTGTAGCTATTGGTGTCGATAATCTTGCTACTGATCCATCACCTGCTCATGGTCCACCACCCTCATTCTAAGCGCACTAGGCCCTCTAGTAACCGCCTTGTAGCTATTGGTCGATCACTTTCTATTTTGCTACTAATCTATCACTTGGCACACCTCCTGGTCCACCATCCTCACTCTAAGGTACTAGGCTCTAGTTTGATCGATCACTTTGCACTCTTCACATTGAGGTCCATTAGGGTCTTAAACTTCACTATTAATCCATCACTTGGCACTGCTCATGGCCTTATTTTTTTTTATCCTTGAGTTGACCTGGCTCGTTGGTGCCATCTTTGTTCCCATCACTTGGTGTGGCTTGTGGAACTCATTTTTTTAACTACAGAACAATGTTAGCTGGTATCCGATCTGAGCCAACTTATTTATTTATTTATATATTTTTTTTATTAACCAATTGGATTAGTTTTTGGTGATAACAGGAACCCACCGGCTACAATTACTCTCCAGTTGTACTCCGACAAATTTTTTATCGCCGAAATGATAGATTTAAACATCCCGCCGCCGGATGAAGAATCTATGGAAGAAGCCACGCCGGACACTTGCAGGGAAATCACGTCCATGGATGAAGAACTTACGGAAGAACCCATTCAAAGTTCCATGGATGAAGAACCTACGGGTTAAATATTAGGGATGGAGTTCGTGATTTATCCGGTCTACATATGGATGTGTGATGCCTACAAGTATTGCATGTTATGTATCAACATTTCATGTGATGAAAGACTAAAAGTGATGTATATATCCCAACAACAACCATGGTTAAATGTTGTATGTTACTCCCTCCGTCCCATTACAAATGTCTTACTTACTATTTTTGGATATTTCATTACAAATGTCATTTTTCTATAAATAGAAATAATTTTCCCCTCCAACAACTATGTGGACCCATCATATACTCATAAATCAACTCTATTTTGATTCTCGTCCCAACAGTAACAAGACATTTGAGGTGGGACGGGGGGGTATATACTTGTATTATGTGATGCCTACAAGTATTTAATATGATGTGTACGCTATTTCATGTGATGAGAGATTAAAAGTATTGTATGTTTCTTAATAATACATGTTAATTTTTATGTCCAAGCATTACCATTTTAAGACATAAAAATCTGCACCTAAAGGTGCCTGCACCCTAACCCCTTCCCTAATTATTAGTTTTGGGCGATTGTATTTGAAGTATTGGACAAATAGTGCATTTACTTGTTTTTGGTGAATTGTTGGGTATCTCCAGGTCATATTGGACCCAAAACTTATACTCGAGTATTTGCATGGGCAATGAAGGGTGCATCTCTCAAAGCATTTTTTAAGTGCATTTACTTCTTGATGCTCTTATTTAATTATCAAAAAAACTAATAATTTTATTTTATATTCATTCAATAAAAAATGTGGTAATATTTGTTGAATAATGACTCAATTTTAAGAGTTCGAAATGTTAAATATAATATAATGGATATTTAAGATTGATATTAAATAAACTTTAATGATTGATGGTATAAGGTTTTAGATATTTAGAGATAGTCATTCAATGTATAATAAATTATTTTTTAAATATATCCACACAAAAATAATAAGTACTATTGTGAAGTTATTTCAATCACTTTCGAATGATGAGTAAATTGTAATAATAAAGTATAATACTTTCCAAACCTATTGACCATAATATGAAAATTTATGTTATGGTACAACCTCTGTGATAGTATGCATATGTAGACATTACAAAAATTCTCTATCACATCATACAAATTATCTCTTCCACATATTATTTCATCACACAAAACATCTCTTATTGCACAAAACATACAATTTCATTATAACATAATATAACTCTCACATCACATTCATGGTGGCTACATGTACAGTCATCTGCATCTAATCTACTCCCAAAATATGATGTTATTCTAGGGATGGTTATGGGGTGCAGGTGTCTGTATATGCGGGCATCCTTTATGTGATGTGGGTTATGTTGTGTGATGGATGAAATGGTATATTTTGTGTGTTGGGAGAGATATTTTGTAAAATGAAAGAATATGTGATGATGGAAATATTTTTTGTGGTGCTATATATAATTTTTGTGACATCTGCAAAAGCATATTCATATGGGAGTTATACCGTAATCGAATTGGTTATTATAGGATGATTTTATGCAAGGGAGATTATGATCACATTATGTCATGCTACTGTGATTCTATGTCCGTCTATTGAGGCACTTGATTCCTGGAGCCGTTTCCACCCTTTCGCAGCCATCCTAGCGAAGATTTGTGCTCTTAGGCGAGCCTTTGATTTGTGTAGAATTCATCATGTGTTACAAGAAGGCAACATAGTAGCATATAAACTTGCTAAGCAATGGAGCTTCGATTGAGAACTTCTATATCACCTGGGATTTTCCACCGGACTTCGTGAGGGGATGTTGTGGCAGATGCATATCCGGCGTGTGATTCCGAGTTACTAGTCTTTGGTTTTTACTCTCCATGCCATTTCTGTTTCCTAGTTTAGTTTTATTTCTCTTTTTCATCCTTGTTATCCGACTTCGACTTTCCAAAAATTTAAATTTATATAAAAAGAAAAAAAAAAGACTACTAGTACTTGTGAACGCAAAGAAAAAACATATTTTCTTTACTGGACAATCCATTCCTTCACATGCAGTGAAGGTTTCATTATTAGGTTAGTTTTATAGGAGTACATACAGTTCCTATTCTTTTAGAGAGAAAAAAGAAAAAAAAAGAAATAATTCAAGCCCCTTCATAAGGGCAGCATGAAAGCCCCTTCCTAAGTGGAAGGCTCTTGTCTTGACGGCGATGAGAGGCTCGCCAGAATACCGCCGGAAATGCAGCAGGAACGTCCGGGAGGAATGGAGCCGGGTGTGAACGATGGCCCAAACCAGTATGGGCCCAGAAATAGTAGATAATTGGGCTGAAATTTCTTTCTGAAAATTTCAAGAAAGGCCCAAAAAGCCCAAGATGTATTTCCGGGGCAGCAGAAAGAAAGTCGAGAATGCAGGAGGATGCAGAAACCCCACCGGCAAAGAAAAGACACACACATGAGATGAGGGTACATGGCTCTTGAATCTTGTTATAGTACTACTACAACCAACTCCCTTCAAAAAATTCAAACTTTGTTCTCTCAGTATGTGTCAAATTCAACCGTCACATCATCTGACTTTAAAGTTTAAACCCTCCTGACTCCTCTCCTCTCCTCTCCTCTCTCCCATCATGGCTTCAATCAAGTTACCAAATTTTCCCCTGCCTACTTCCCTTTTCTCAGCCCTGGCGGGGAGCAATTAACTTCACCCTTTTGTAAGAATCGGGCAATTTTAAAATAAAATCTCCAGCAATCACAAATCCCACTTCTCGATTCTTGAAAATTTGCTGTCATTCCTTTTTTTTTTTTTTGCCCCTTTTTCACATTTTCTAGAATTGAGAATTCCCCCAATTCAATCCCCCAACTCCCTCCTCATAAATTGATAGGCAATTCATGAGATTCTTGTTTCTGGGAAGTGAGATTTCTGAGCAGAATCGACCCAAGTCAAAAGGAGGGCCCCAAATCCCCACAAGATTGTTGCCTGTATCTGCGTAATCCCTACCTGTATAGTACACAGGCGAATCGCATTTCAGTTTTAGCAATTTTTGCATCCTGGTAAGCGGTCAGCTCTGTAATTTAATGACAGTACATTGTACACCTGGTTAAATTAAATGTAGTAGATATCAAATGGCACACAATCAGTTCGCAGATAAATTAAAATATGTGTATATATATAGGAGATGGATGTTGGGATAAGGCGTGGAGATCGATTGATATAATGGAGAAAAGATATTCTCATAAATAATGTCAGGTTTTATATTTATATATGGAGAGGGGCGGGGGAGAGAGATGCAATTAATTTGAATTTGGGTTTTGGAATTTGTTCTTGAGTGGCTTTAAAGGAACACTCGAGTATGTTCTTCTTCTGCAACTTCTTTAGTTTCTTCCACCTTATGATTATTGGTAGTACTTTGAAATTTGTATATCTAATCATCGAGTTTTTCTTTGACTGACAGTTTTCTGGAAGCATGAATTTGTGGGGGAAATGATTGTGCCTTTTTTTTTCGAATTCGCGCGCAGTTCCATTCCAAGAGTATATTCATGGCGATGATGATGTTTTTTTTAAGCACGTCTCAAGAAATTTAAAAATCTCATCTTTGTTCTTGTTCCCGTGTCTGAATCTCGCTGTGATGCCTTTTTGTCTGCTACAGTCCTCACAAGGCTCTGTCAGAGACTCATGATTTTTGAAATTAAAATAAGATAAGCATATATACCTCTGTTTATCCAATCTAGGGTTTAACAAAAATTCCCCAATTGAAGCATTTTTTTTTGTAACGAGAAATGGGGAAAGCTTCGAGATTTCTCAAGGGGCTGTTTGGAATCAAGAGATTTAAAGAGAATGTGGAGAAAAGCGCCAATTCTGGCGACAAGAAAGAAGAGAAGAAAAAATGGAGCTTTGTGAAAACCGGCGGGGATTCGGGTCGGGTTCCGGCGGGGTCCAATTCGGGGACTTGGTTAAGATCCTCGTCGGCGGCCGAGCAGAGCAAGCACGCGATTGCAGTGGCTGCAGCCACCGCTGCCGCAGCTGACGCTGCGGTTGCGGCCGCCGCAGCTGCGGCGGCCGTGGTCAGGCTCACGGGCTACAGCGGCGGAGCGCGGTTCGTCGCCGGGAGGGAGAAATGGGCCGCCGTGAAGATACAAACTATGTTCAGGGGCTTTCTGGTAATTCGCAACAGTTCTTTTGTTTTTTTTTTTACCAAATTTGGTTATGTAATTGTGTTCCCATTTATGAAAAAAACATTTCCCCAAATTTGTTGGTGTTTTCTTTTCGCCAGGCCCGAAAAGCGTTGCGGGCTTTAAAAAGCCTGGTGAAGCTACAGGCGCACGTGAGAGGCTACATTGTACGGAAACGGGCCGCGGCGACTCTGCACAGCATGCAGGCCCTGGTTCGGGCCCAGGCGTCGATCCGGGCTCGGCGAGCCCGCCAATCGCTTCGCGAAGCCGCCATCGGCCACAAATTCCACAGCAAGCGCCACGATCCAGGCCCGATTGCGGCCCCAAAAATCGTGGAAATCGACCCCTGCAGCAAATCCAGGTCCCGACGGATCACACTCAACGATCACATGTCGTCGCCCCTCCCCGTCCCAAATAGTACAATTCCATTCGCCGATTATCCCCAATTCGATTGGGGCCCCATTTCGGAAGAATTCTACAAGTTTGCAACGGCGCAGAACACGCCGAGGCTATCCCATTCGGACAGGATTGCGAAGGCCCCAACGACGCCCGCCAGGAGCGTGTACGGGGAGAGCCTGTTGGGCTCGAATCATCCGAATTACATGACGAATACGGAGTCGTTCCGGGCGAAGGTGAGGTCGCAGAGTGCGCCGAGGCAGAGGGTGGTGGTGGTGAACGACGGATTGGGGAGGAGGAGCAGTTTCAGTGGTGTGAGAACGCAGCAGAAGCCGTCCTGGTGCCACCAAGTTCAACAGGGTTGTTGAATTGTGTGATGAGATTGTGTAAATTAGTAGAACTGTGTTGGTAATTCCCTGTGTCTGAATGTTGTTGGGAGTTGGGGAATTGGGATTGTTGATATTCTTTCCATATTGTGTGATGACAAATTCTCTGTTTCTAACAACGATGTCGGGTTATATCATGTCTTTTTTTGTCTCGTTGGCCAGATTTCACTTCTATGGCAAAATGGGAAAAACTCATTTGTTCCAGTTTGCCATTCCAATGCACCACAACAATATACCGTAGTACTCCCACTGTTCAAAAAATTGAAACGGACACACAATGCACGCAGTCTAATTATGTTTTAAATCATTAATAACTCAATTTCGGTATAAATAAAAATTCTAAAAGTTCCATATTTAAAAACTACTCGACGAGACGAATTTAACAAGATCTCAATTGGCTATATTTTAACTTGTATAACCATGATAAAACTTTAAATCAAAATGCGTGTCAAATTTCCAAACGTTTCAACTATTTTGAAACGGATGGAGTATTTATTTAGTTACAGAATTTTTTAGAGCTAAAAGAAAAAATTCCTGTCCTGATGGTGCTATTTCTAAGCCCATTGAGTGATAAAATTACAAAACTACTCTAAAAAATTGGACCCACATTCAAAAATTTATTTAAACTGCTAGAGGTTATTAAGCAAATACTTGGTATTAGTATGTTCTTGTAAATTTATTATTGAAAAACCAACTGCAATAAGTTTGAGTGATGATGAGATTTTAGTTACTTAAACAAGATCTCGAACTCGAACCTGGTCAATTTAAAAAATTGCTTTGGCATATGTCAACCCGCTAACATCACCAATACCTCAAAGATTACATTGGACTTTTAAGAAGCCTAAGGAATCCCTTGGTCCAATAATATACTTCATCCGTTCTTAAATAAATGCAACATGTGGAATTTTGATACTGTTCACATAAATATTTTGATTTTAAGTTTTATTATAGTTATATAAGTTAAAATATAGCCAAGTGAGCTTTTGTTAGATTCGTCTCGTTGTGTAGTTTTTTAATATCGAACTTTTAGAATTTTTACTTGTACCGAACTTGAGTTATTAATGGTTTAAAATGTGCATTGGACTGCGTGCTGGGTGGGTCCGTAGCAATTATAAAAAGACAGAGGAAGGTATATACATTTATAGGGTGAATGAAATTTGTCAAATTAAATTACAACCTCTTCTGATCTTCTCTAATCATTTAATTTGAGTGGCACCTAAACTTGTAACTGGTGGCAAAAATTCATAACCAAGCCCATGTAATGAGGGTCAAAATATTCATTAGAAAATAACAGATTCTACTATACAGCGCCACCATCATGTAATGTAAGGAACATTAAAGTTTGAAAAAGAAAAAGAAATGAAATGAATATCCTCCTCCTCTTTTTCTGTCGATGGTTCGAAAAGAAAATGGAAACCAATAAAAAGCAGAAAAGCCATCATTATCTTTATCTTTTTTTATGCTAACCTTCCAGCTTAGTTTTGAGTCCCTTTGCTGCTGCTGCTGACTTTTATGTTTTTCGTCCTCTAATTTTGAGAAAAAGTAAAAGGAAACCGAAATAAAGAGAAGGCCATAGTGCGAGATTTTGGAAAACGGGGGACGGGTTCTTAAATATAAAAATTTCAACAAACAAAATATTATTGTTTAATGTATTGCTAAATAAAATTAACAATCCTGCAGTCACAGTATTTACTTTTCTTAAAAACATTTATACTATTTGAAAAGTCCAATAAATATGAAACTAATCAAGCTCATTTTTTTTATGAGTAACAATTCATTTATTTATTAAACAAACTCAAGTTCAATTTATTAAGAACTCAAATTAAACTATAAAAAATTATCTACCGGTTTAATAGCGTGGGATAAGCTATCACCACCAATTTCCTAGTCTGTATAAGCTGTTTGGAAAAACAAAACACTGGGCCCTAAATTTCTGGCTAACCTTAGCTCATTTCATCGTCCATAGCTGCCTCTAAATAAGACCCACTTTACTATAGTTTTATTAGTGTCTATTACGCATAAAATTATTTGTATTAAAATTACACTCTCACTTAATCCTATAAATAAATCAATATTTCTGAGCTTTGTAATGTCCAGTTTTTCAATAAAAAGAATTGCATTAATTCTCACAAATATTATTGCTCATAATTAAAATTTGAAGTACTGTAAGTCTGTAACGTCCTTTTCTTAAAGAAAAATTGCATTTCTTCACTACCACCACAAAAAAAAAAAAAAAAAAAAAGAAATAAAGGAATAGGAAAATTGCATGGAAAGCAGAGTCTTCAAGATTTACATTTGGGAGTTGAGAAGGGTCACTTTCAGGTACGGATTGATTGTATAAAATTTAAATTGAAGAAATGGGGTTCAGTACCCGGTGACAATTATCTTTTATGTAAGCCGCCAAAATACCTTAACTTTTGTACCCAAAAAGACAAAAGGGTCATTGGTTCTTGTACGAACCAACTGGTTTATATACGACCCAGTGATTAATTAATTAAAGGGTGCGATTAGGATAAAATGATGCTGGTTCTTGTAAGAACCACCCTGGTTCGTACAAGAACCAGGGTGGATCTTACAAGAACCACACTGGTTCGTACAAGAACCACACTGGTTTGTAAGATCCACCCTGGTTCTTGTACGAACCAGGGTGGTTCTTACAAGAACCAGCATTATTTTATCCAAAATCAATGCTCTTTAATTAATTATTCTCATGGTTCGTGGTTTTTACCTGGTTCGTGTACGAATCACGATCACGAACCAGGGCTGATTTGGTCTTTTCGGGTACAAAAGTTAGGGAATTTGGGCGGCTGGCATAAAAGTTAATTGTCAGTATCTGACTGGGCACTGTGGCACCGGACTCAATCTACATTTGGGAGTTGAGAAGTGTCACTTTCAGGTACGGATTGATTGTATAAAATGAAGCCATTAGCATTATAAAATACTCCCATTACTTCACTACTAATTAAGGTAAGCATTGCTGTTATTTTTTATAATAACTATTTATATTTTTTTGGGTAAATAATCGGGTATGCCCCGGCCATGTTGAATCTAAGACTAATACCTCGAGGATCTGCATGGGCAATTAAATATGCCTCTCCTAAAGCAGTTTTTTTTTTTATATACAAGACTCGAACCCGAGACCTTGCTTAAGCGACTAGAACCCCAGTCCACTCAAGCAAACTGTTGTTAGTTAGAACTTAGAACTATTTAAGAGAGTATTAAGCAGGCTCAATTTAGAAAATGAAAAATAAAAAGAATTACACGCTCAATAATTAGCAAATTAAAAAGTACGGTATTATTGTTTTTAATTTCGAAAATAATCGATAGCAATAATCCCTGTTATTCCCCACGTTTAATAGAAATTCTTTTATTCTCTAATATGGGGTGGGTTTTATTTAAAATTTTAAATGCAAATTAAAAATTGTGGACAAAATAGAAACCAAATATGCAAGGATTTTCCAAAAGAAACCCCGCAGTGCAATTGGAGGTAGGGATGGCAATGGGTCGGGTTTGGGTCGGTTCCGTCAAGACCCAAGACCCAACACAGGGCTCGGGTTCGGTTCGGTTCCGGGTCTGACCCGGACTCATTGCCATCCTAAGGGATGGCAACGGTAGGTTCTGGATCCATTTTTATAAGACCCAAGACCCGACCCAAACTCAGATCTTTCTCGGTTCTCGATTCTGACCAGGACACATTGTCATCCCTAATTAGAGACCTTACTAGAATCCCTTTATAGAGGGGTACTTTAGGAATTAAAAGAAACTGTATTGTCTGAATTTTTCTTCTTCTTCTTGTTTTTTTCGGTAAATAACTGCAGACTCTGAATTGATTTACTGGTAAGAGTATTTTTTAGAAAGGGTTTTTTTTTTCTTTTTTTTGGGGAAATGGACATGTTCCTAATTCTAAAAATAGAACTGAGTGGCTGTCACAATCATTATTGTCACTATCCACTTTATTGTAGAAGAATAGTTGACCATATTTGTAATCCCAAATAAATGAAAATATTTACTAACAATAATGATAATTGCGTTGAATGTTTGGTAACTTGATTTTGCTAATCAAGAATTTCACCGTTTTTTTTTTGACATTAGATTTTGGTTAAGCTATGAATCATAGCTTAACCAAAATTTAGAGCTGGAAATAGGCCAGACCATGTTTATAGGTATAAGCCTAGCCTTTTTATTTATGATCTATTCTGCACGCAGAGCTGTAGCTGTGAGCTGTAGCTGCAAGCTGGAGCTGTAGGGAGTTGTGGGAGCTGTAGCTGTCAGTTTTATTTAAGTATTCTGTACAACTAGCTGTAGCCGTCAAAAAATGTATGAAATGACATAAAAGGACAAACATTTATGTTGACTATTGGGTAGTGAGTTAGTTATTGAGATAAAATTGTAATGGCTCAAAAATAAGCTAGGAGCTTTTTCTTAGAGGGTGTTTGGATAAACTGCAGGAAAATAGATTATCTGATTATTGCGTTTTTAAAACGCAAATAATCTGTTTAACATCTAAAAATTGGTGCTGCAAACCTGATTATTTGCGTTTTGAAAACGCAATAATCAGATAATTTATTTCATATCGCACATCCAAACACCCACTTAAAGCTACTATAGGTAGCTTCTAAAAAGAAGCTTCCAAAAATTCCCATAAGCTCCTAAAAGCTAGTGTGCAGAACGAGGCTTTTGTTTTAAAATAAAAACTAAAGCTACCAAAAGCTCCCAAAAGCTGCGTGTAGAACAGACCCCTTAAATAGGCCAGACTTTAAACTTATTAGAAATCTATTTAAGCCTATTTAAATATTAATAAATTATAAAAATTTTATATTAAAAAATTAAACAGGCATGCATTATAGGCCTAATATGCCTTTTTTATGAGGCTGAGCCTAGACCTATTTAGATAAAAAGATTTTTGAAAATATCCGAGCCTAACATCTTTTGTAAAAAGGCCGGGCCAGACCAGACCAGGCTTAAATAAGCCAGGCCGTAAGCCCCTGTCGAACGGCCCGGCCTATTCCACCCCTAACTATGAAGACCCATATTTTTTAAAAGGGTGTTGAAAGGTGATCATGACTCATGACCCATAAAATTATTTAATACTTCATATTTATTGTATATTCAACATTATAATTGTATATTAATTAATAAAAGTTGATTTAATTATCATTGAGTTTTAAGTTTAAACTATTTCATTAATTTTTTTTTTTTGTTGTTTTTTGCTGAACTATTTCAGTAAGGTTTTAGTTCAAACTATGTGGATGCATGCAAAACATTGATTTGAAAATTGCCTACCCAATTAGCGCCACCATCAACTCTGAGAATTAGTATTGAATATTGAAAAATACCCCATCAACCTAACAATAAAAATACCCCATCAACTCAAAAAAATAATAATAAAAAAAATAAGCTTCTCCAAAAATAAAAATAAAAAATATATATTTTTAAAAAAGTTCTTTTGCCTAAGGCAGAAGTAAATTGACAGATGCAAACTCGCAGGAGACTTCTCTTGTGGGCTGGCCCAATTCTAAAAATAACGAAATGGGCCCAAATTTAAAAAAATAAATCTCAAGGCAAACTGTAATACAGTATTAGAGTCTAAAGATTATTTTAGATAAATATACTATTTGATTTTTTATATTTAAATATACAAAGGGCTTGTTTGGGAGTCTTGATTAACTTTAGAATAATTATATATATATTTTTTTAAACATTGACACCTATCGGTGGTAAAAGTGTGTGAGAATAAAGCCATATACTTCATAAATTATAAATAAAATAAAAAGGAGGGATATGGGCCGGGTAGGAATCATCCTCAACTCAACCTATGATTGAAAAATATGGAACAAAAACATGACCACTTGGATCAAATCTCCTATAGAATAATTATATGTGGGGGATGAATTTGCTTTCCTTATTGAAATTTATGCCAAGACTGGAGTTTATACAACCATAGTCCGCCATGCTTCTTTCTCAAATAAGGAAGGTTCACATTCACACGGCATCCACTACCAGCTATGTCTATGCCTATGCCAAGACCCTGCGCGAATGCGTGGAGACCTCAAACCTCAGGAAAGCGAAAACCATCCACGCCACCATCGTTAAAATGGTGGCGATTGAATCGGATTATGTGTTCGTCCACAACCATTTGATGAATACCTATGTGAAATGTGGACGCATCGAGAATGGCCTCCAAGTGTTCGATGAAATGCCCGTGAAGAATGTGGTGTCATGGACTGTGCTTATTGCAGGTCTCGTTCAAAAAGGCTTGCCGAACGAAGCGGTATCTATGTTTTCGGATATGCATAGGAGCAGCTTCAGGCCTAATGAGTATACCTTTGTGAGCACGCTCCAAGCTTGCTCTTTGGCAGAGAGTTTGGATATAATATGTGCGCTACAAGTATACGCTTTGATTATCAAGTTTGGATTTGGGAACAATACCTACTTGGTGAATGCATTTTTGACTGCTCTGATAAGACACGGCAAGTTGGGCGCCCCTTTACGGGTGTTCCAAGGGTGCATTGATAAGGATATCGTGTCGTGGAATGCTATATTCGATGGTTTTCTGAAATTTAATTGCCAAGATATCCCACAGTTTTTTTACAGGATGATTCGGGAAGGGACAATAAAGCCGGATGAATTCACATTTGCTACTGTTCTTACTGGGTTGGCTGAGTTGTCAAAGCTTGGAATGGGATTGCAGGTTCATGCTCTCCTCGTGAAATCCGGTCATGGGGCCGAAAGATGTGTGGGGAATGCCTTGGTGGACATGTACTTAAAAAATGAAAGGGTGGGAGATGGATTTAGGGCATTTGAAGAGATCCCAGTGAAAGACGTCCGGTGCTGGACCCAGATGGCAGCAGGGTGTTTGAATTGTGGGGAGCCGATTGAGGCACTTAGGGTGATCGCGGAAATGAGGGCAGCTGGAGTGCCGGTTAATGAGTTCACTCTTGCTACCGGGCTCAATGCCTGCGCCAATTTAGCAAGCTTGGAGGAAGGGCAGAAAATTCAGGGACTAATGGTGAAAACCGGAGGGGGTGTTGATGTGTGCGTGGAGAACGCACTGCTGGATTTGTATGCTAAATGTGGAGCCATGGATGGGGCGCTTAAGGTATTCGGATCAATGAGCGAACGCTCTGTGGTTTCATGGACAACAATGATCATGGGATACGCACAGAACGGGCAGCCTGAAGAAGCCCTCGAAATTTTCAAACAGATGAAGCTGGAAGCAACAGGAGCAGCAGAGCCTAATGGCGTTACATGGATGTGCGTGCTGTACGCGTGCAGCCAAGGAGGGCACGTCGAAGCTGGGCTCGAATATTTCTCCTCTATGAGAAATGACCACGGGATTTCCCCTGGAGAAGAACACTATGCTTGTGTAGTGGATCTATTGGGCAGGGCGGGCCGGATTAATGAAGCTGAACAAGTGATACTGGGAATGCCGTTCAGGCCCAGTGCGGTTATCTGGAAAACGTTGCTCGCGGCGTGCAGGCTCCACGGGGACGTGGAGGCCGCGAGACGAGCAGCAAAACATGCCTTTGCCATTGATGGGAAGGACACTTCAACTAATGTGCTGTTGCACAACACATTTGCTGATTTAGGGGATTGGCGAAGTGCTGAGATGTTGAGTCAAAGGAGACAGCACAAGAAAGTTCCTGGTTCCAGTTGGCTATCCAAGTAAACACAGGTTAGAAACATCTTTTTATTAGTACTACATAGCAGTAATCCATTTTGTTTGTGTTTGAATTTTATAGATGCAAAATAGAAAGTAGTAGAAGGTATTCACTAGTAGAGTAGTAGTACTTTTGAGGCCTTGAAGATATTTGATCAACCCAAATATATTATGAACTAAGTAAAATCTTTTAATATGAACGACTCTAATTGTTTGATAATACGCCGGAAATTGTTCTTCACAATAAATGACCAAAATTTTACAGAATACTTGCAGTCAATAGGGACAGACTGTTACCAATCAAATAGGTGCATTTGGTCTGAGAATCGAATTATCAAATTAATGACAAGAATTAATAGCCATGTTTAAAATTTTGGTAAATATGCAAAATAACTAACTCTATGTTCTTTCCATGGTAAATCAATTCATTACAGACACAAAAATATAATGCAATAATTAATTAGCATAAATTAATGTAACGTAAGAAAACTAAAACAAATATGAACACCTGCAGGGACAAGTGACAACAAAGAGTTATATCCAAAATCCCATAAAATATTTCTTCGGCTTAAAACAAACAAGTCCATTAAGACAGCCAATTCAACCCCTCAAGAACAAAACATTTCTTCCATTTCCAACAATTGATCAAATCAAAACACACAATTTTGAACCCTAACAACCACCCATTATTGGGAACAAGATTCCTTTTATCCCACATATGTAAATAGTCCCTCGTAGCTTATTCCTTTTGGGGAATTGATTTTATTTTTTTTTGTCCTTCTGTATCTTTTCTCATTCCCCCCCTTTTTCCAAATCAAAAAAGAAAGGGGTGATGAAGATGATTTACATGATGGTGGTGGTTAGGAGATTGCAAAAATGATTTGGGATTCTATCAGATAATAATAATAATAATTCTTATTATTATTATGATATGATGTTGGATGTTGTTTAAGGAAGATGATGATGAGTTTGCAACTGCTGAGAATGGTGATGAGGGAAAAGAGGGACAATGAAAGCAATATCATCAATAATAATAACAATAATAATAGTATTAGCAATGTTTGCATCATTAGGCCTGTCAATTTGAAAGTTGGTGTGGCTTTGGCCATTTCTGTTGGTGGGATTCTTTTTGCATATTTCACCATTCGAACAGAGAAAACAACCAGGGCCAAAAGATCCTCTAAACGTTCCAATCATCTTTCTGCAGGTTTGGTCCTTTTTATTTACATTTGTGGGATTCTTTCTGTTTTGTGTTTTTTTGGATTCTCCTTCCTATGTTTTGATGATGAAATTTTTATGTACTTGGGTCGGGACACGCAGGCAAAGGCAATGATTCCAAAGGGGAAAGTGGTGGTGACCTTAGGGACGATGATCTATATTTTCCGGTAAAGATAAGGTTGTTAGAACTGGCAACGGTTAGGATGGTGACGAGTGAAAAAATCAGCATCATTTGAATTTTTCACCGATCAGCACCCTAACCGTTCTGTGTTAGGATATGACTGTGAGTGGATTTAGTAGATTTCAAGATACTTAAAATGTGTGTTTTTGTTCACATTGCAGGACTCAAATATGCAAAGAATTTGTTCGCCCTCTCTCGGTGACAGAGACGGCCTTCTCCTGCCGGAGTTCAATGAACTCGTAAAGGAATGCAACACGGCCCTCACAACGGCCACCCTTTCGCCCAAAAAAAAGGGCGAGCACGGAAAATACAGTGACATTCACAACATGCATTTAAGGGAACAAGAAAGGGAGACAAAACTCGAGCTTCAATTGCTAGAGCATTGCGCGAACATACACCAGGAAACCCGTGCCATGGAGCTTCACAACCGCCTCCGCCTGCGCAACATGACGACCAAAATTCACAACCTCAAGATCGAGTCACTGCTATCACATAACCGCAAATTAGAGGCGCAACTAGCTGCCTCTGCGAGGCTTGTGACAGAGCTCGAAGCAGAGAAGAGCAAGACAAAGATGATGCGGAAGAAGCTTAAGTCTGAGGCCGAGCAACACAAGGAGCACATTTTGACACTTCAAGATAAGGTCATGAAGCTGCAAGAACAAGACGACACGAGCATTGAAATTGAACGATACGAGGCAATGAGGGACTTGGAGGATCAGTTGGTCGAGATGAAGCGATTGAATGAGGAATTGAAGCAGGAAAATTCGGACTTGCTTCAGAGGCTCGAGTATGTTCAAGTGCTCGCCAGATCCGCTCTAGACTCCGAAGAGGTATTCATTTGTTACGCGTAAATTGGATTCTCCTCCTTAACAGCTTGAGATTTTAAGAAAGATGGTCACTAATATAGTATCACATATGTGTGATAGGAGACTCTTCTGCTTAACAGTTTAAACTTTTAAGATAATTGATTACTAACAATTTATATGAAGCGTAACAACACTTCTTGTGCAACAGATAAACGAGGTTAAAGAAGAAAATCAGCGCGTAAAACAGCATAACGAGGTTCTAACAAGGGAGATCGAACGAATCCAGGCTGACCGATGGTCGGACATAGAGGAGCTCGTATACCTCCGGTGGATGAACACTTGCCTACAATACGAGATGAGAAATTACAAGACGAGCGCAGGCAAAACCCCCTCGGAAGATGTCAGCAAACTGCTGAGCCCAAGATCAGAGGAGCGATTCAAGCAACTCATGCTCGAAAACTCATACAAAGACGGTTTCACGGAGAAAAGGATAGACAACAGCGATTCAGAATTCGACCGCACCTCATCCTTGCATTCCTGTGTCACCGATGCAGGCGAGCGCGATGACTCCTCCGTCGACCAGCCATCACCGGACAAGCCGAGCAGCTCGAGCAAGACCAAAGTCTTCTCCAAGCTGAGACGAATGTTAACTGGAAAAAACAGCTCCAACAAGAAGCAGCAGGATTGCAAAAGAACAAAACTTGAAAGAGCAGTATCAGTAGACAACCTCGTCGTCAGATATCCTAGTTTTTCGCGATTTTCGGCATCAAGCTCCGAAGAAATGGTCAAGTCAGTACGAACTTCACCCACGGCTTCATCCAGACGTTCCTTCGAACTGCAGAGGAATTTTTCGCGAAGCCAAAAGAGCCACAGCAGCAATAATTCAATGAGAAACAGCGACGCGAGTTCCTCAACAATAACAAGACTCGACTCGCCTCGTGAAGTAGACGAGAATAACTGGTTACCGGGATATCCACCACCACCACCGCCTCCACCTCAGCCCCGGCCTCAGCCTCTTCGCCAAGATGGAAAAGAAGAATTGCTGAAGTATGTGGAAGCTTTGAAGACGGCTCGCGCCAAAACATTTCGCAGGAGATCGACATCAAATGTGCCCCAGTGATCTGATTTCCGACGTGCACTTTTGGTGTGTGTGAATAAATTTCCTGTTAGAAGAGCTTAACAGGATTAGAAGCATTGGAAACAACTAGATGTTAAAGCAGGCTTCGGCATCCAGAAATTTTCCTCGTGTTGGCGTTTATGTGCACATATTGTCTGATTTGGAAAGATATGAAACGATACAAACAAGGTTTTCCAAAAGATCAAAATTAAAACAGACAAATTTCTGTTTTATCTGATGTTTTTGATTGACCTCTGGGCAATGTAAATTAGTGTCCTGACATTTTCAAACAAGGTTCTCAAAGAGCAGCACAAATATGTACGAACCAGTAGGTGAAAAAGACAGATCAATCACCAAATAAAAGCTACCCACATAATTACAGACGGTAAAATAAGTTTACTAACAATCAAAGCTACCAGTAGCTAACCAAAAATTGCATTTTTGTATATAGGTAGGTATGTATGCACAAAATTGCAAAGTTTTGTTTCATGATATGCATTATAGATATAAAGAATAGGTTTGTCAAAGTCGGGATTTTACCTTGTGTCTTCGAGATAGTGGGGACGTTTGGGAGCAAACGGATCTATTCGCTCTGAAGCATCCTCAGTATATCAAAGATGGTGGGGATCTTTGGGAGTGAACCGTTGTGTTCGCTTCCAAACACTCCCGGTATACCAGTAATACAACGATATAATATTATGTAGTACATAATTTAATGATAAAATGTAAAGGGATTTCCACATGTAAATCAATGATAAACCTTAATGCACTTTGCAAGGCCGGATAAGGGGCTGTGCAAACAGCCCCTTTGCACAGGGCCCCAAAATTTGCGGGCCCCTTTTTTTTTTTTTTGAAATTTATGTATTTTTGTTTTTTATTTTTGATGTATTTTTTTCACTAATTTTATTTTTTTATATTAATTCTTAAGCAAAAATTTAAATTTAAGAATTAATTTATCTTTTGTATTTTTTTACATTTCGTAAAGAACTATATATATAGGCGTTGTTCCTTTTGTCATATATATAGGCAGTATGTTTTTTTGAATGCAAAACATATAAATGAAAATTATTTTTTTATCTAAATTTTGTATTATAGTAATATGTTTAATAAATAAATTTAAAAAAATTATAATTTTTTTAAATATTATGAGGGGCGTAGAACATGGCCACCGAAAATGAATAGACGGTCTTGGCACTTTGAATTCAATTACAAAAATTAATATTGAATGCATAAAATTTACATTAGAGAAATGAGTTGTGGAGGAAAATGACGTTAACTATTGGATGAAAATGTAATTTGTGTATGATGAGTTTTATCATCCGTTTAAGCAAATGCAACACCTCATTTTCAGCGTAATGGAAACATGGAGTGGTTCATTTAAAAAAAGAAAAAGAAAGAAAAAAACACCAAAGGAAAATAACTAAAGCCTCAATCCACTCAAACCAACTGTTGTTGTTGATACCAAATGAAAATAACTTAATATATATATTAAAATAAAAAAAGAAATAATTTTAATCCTTAACTTTATTTAATTTAAATTTATGCTTTTTGGTTATCACTTAATCATTTATATGTAGCTGTTTAACTATTTATTTATACTGTAAATTCAAATACTACTTAATTATATAAAAAAACGATTTTAATAAATCGTTCTAATGATATAGATTAAGGTTGAATTTTTGTAATATGACTAGATTTTTCTCACGCGCTCCGCGCACGGGTTCAGTGTGGAGTATTAATTTTTTTTAATACAAACTTATATTAATTCAATTAGTTTAAATTAATAGATGATATTATTTTAGTATATTTATGTAAAAAAATTATAACATATAATAATTATTATTATTTTCTTTTTCAAAATGACAAAAAAACAAAATTTTAAATTTTTTCATAATACATACCAAAGCATAAATTCAAATTTTTATAAATAAAAAATATCAATAGAAAAATTAATTCATTAAGATTTCCACCATCCTAATTATAAATATTATATATAACTAAAATGATTAAATACATTAAAACTTTCGCCTTTGTAACACTCACTCATAATCACCCGCAAAAATTATGTTTATTGTATATAATAACATAAATATTGAAATATAATATGATATGATATCAATATTAATAATATAATATATATATATATTAATGATTAATGATTAATAAAAATATGCTAAATTATCATGATATTAATTTTATTGAATATAAAATAGTATATTGAAATTTTCTTACTGATGGAGTGTTTATTTTTTCTATATTATGTAGTTTTTCAAAATTATTTCTTTTCAATATAAAGTTATTACTCCTAATTAGTGAAAATAGTGAAATTATCGTTTGAACCAACAATATACTTCCTCCGTCTCACTATTTTTGTTACGGACCCACCCAGCACGTATGCCAATACACATTTTTAACGGTTAATAACTTAAATTGTGTACAATGAAAAGTTATAAAAAGTTAATTGTCTAAAACTACAAGATTAAACGAATCTAACAATATCTCACTTGACTATGTTTTTTTTTACATAGCTATGATAAAAATTTGAATCAAAGTTAAACAGTGAATAGTGCCAAAAAACTATCCGTAACAAAACCAACGAGACGGAGGTAGTATAATTTTTAAATAGATTAACTATAACTTAAAAAGACAATATGGTCAGCACAATAAGAATTTATTATAGTATAGATAGATAGATAGATTAGTGATAATATTTTTTTGGTGACAGCTTATACAAATACAAATGGGATGGATAAGGGATCAGGTTGGGAATTGAACCCTCAACTTGAATGTTGGAAGTAAATGGATCAATTGGACAAGTCCTCATATCCATGATTAGTGATATTGTTAATATTTTTCTCGATATATACATGTTTGGGCCCAAAATATATATATATATATATATATATATATATTGATAATAATAATAATAAAATACTACTAATTTGTTCATAGGCAAAGGAAAAAAAAATAGTAACCAGTTGAGGTTGCAGGTGATCTTTCCTTCCTTTCAGGCCAACCTCCACAAACTGTCGTTTTCAATTTCACAAAAAGTTCCATTCTTTTTTCCCTCAAACAAGTAAAATTCAGAATGATTATCAAGCGGAAATAAAATCTACCAACAAAATTTTCCCTGTCATGCGGAATTTGTTCTTGAAAAGAAAAAAATTCCCCACGTCTTTTTCTTGGGGCAAACATAGAGCGCTCGCCTCCTGTTCGACGAAATGCGCCAATGAAGACCATTGCACGTATAATCCCAATTTTAAAGTTGGCAGCTCCCCCATTCTCTTGGGCAATTCCCTCCAAAATTCAGACAGTAACCCTCTTTCATTTCTTCCTCAATTGAGCTTTTAACGCCGAGATTCCGCCTTGTTTGATTCGTATTCATTTATATTTAATTCCCTGCTACAATTGATGGCTCATGATCATTTGATCCCGAGGCACCAATTGGCGTTGCCTTCGCAACCAATCTTAGGGCAGAAGCTATGTAGGGATCCGGTGACGAATAAGACGGCGCAGGCGACGGTGACCTGCGTGTACCGGGCACCAATCGCCGGCTTCTGGCGGAACGTGACCGCCTTGTGGGGGAAGAATCTCATGAACTACACGTTGAGCCTATCCGTCGATAGCACGACGGACAATGCAGCCGCCTACACGTGCAAGATCGACCTCAAGCCGTGGCATTTCTGGGCCAAGAAAGGATACAAGGCGTTCGACGTTGATGGCAGCCAAGTAGAAATCTATTGGGACCTAAGATCGGCTAAATTCTCGGGCAGCAGCCCCGAGCCCTGCTCGGATTACTACGTCGCCTTAGTATCCGAACATCAAGTGGTTTTACTATTAGGGGACTACACGAAAAAGGTCTACAAAAGGGCCAAGGCTTCCCCTGCTTCCGTGGAAGCCACGTTGTTTTATCGAAGGGAAAATGTATTTGGCAGGAGATCATTCGCCACGCGTGCCAGATTCGACAACAAGAGTAAAAGGGAGTGCGACATTCTGGTGGAGAGCTCTGTTACGGGCCCCACGGATCCCGAGATGTGGATCAGCATAGACGGGACTATGCTGGTCCACATCAAGAATCTGCAGTGGAAATTCCGGGGGAACCACACGCTGGTCATCGACAAGCAGCACGTGCAAGTCTTCTGGGACGTGCACGCCTGGCTGTTCTACGCGCCAGGCACCAGCTATGGCCTGTTCATATTCAAGTCGGTTGAGAACGACACAGAGAGCAGAGGAGAGGACGGCAATAGCCTGTGCGATGAAAGCAACGAGTGTATCGACAAGGAATCGCAGTTCTGCTTGTTTCTTTACGCGTGGAAGATTGAGTGAGGGACATATGTTGATGATGGATTGTAAGTTTTGCAGCCCACGGTCTTTTGTCGCGTCGGGATTCATTTTTTCGGAGGCGCGGCGAATGTACTGTTGAGATGTGCTTGAGCTGTTCTTGATTTTGATGAATGCATCTATAATGGGAGTTTGATCTTACACCTGTTTGCAACAGAGTCTGCAAGCTTTTTCTTGCATTTGCTTCATTAAAGTTTGTAAATTTGGCATGGATAACGTGCTAACTCCCTCAATGCTAGCCGTTGCTTAATTTTACAAAATTGTTGTTGAAATTTTATTTCATCGAACAGAGTTTTCTGCATCGGTGGTGTTTAATTACTACGTGTAAATTTTTTAATACAAAAATTGGGAGGAATGGAAACCAACTCCAAAACTTAGCCACTTTATTACAAAAACTCACAAGGCAAGAGCAATAAGAGCGAGTGAAAATTTTTTGTTTTCACAAGATTGAAAGTACTCAAGCTAACTGTTATTGATAACGATTTTTTTTTTCTTTCTAATGATATAAATTATAATATACTCCCACAATATAATTAAACAAATAGGGGATGAGGACTTAGTCCGAGTTGTTAAGTCCCTCGACTTCCAACGGAAGTTTGGAAATTCGATTCCTAAAAATATATATATATATATACTCCCTCCGTTTTTTTAAAGGTTACGTTTTGGCTTTTTTTACTCTTTATTGTGGCAATTTGACTTCTATTTTTGTTATAGTTATAGAAGACAAAATATGGTCAAGTAAGATCTTGTTGGATTCGTCTCATCTAGTAGTTTTTAAATATCAAATTTTTAGAATTTTTACTTATACCGAATTTGATTTATTAAACATTAAAAATATATATTGACATACGTGCAAATGAGAAATGTAACCTTTATAATTTTTAAAACGGAGGAAGTATATAATTAAACAAATACTCCTGGTTAGGGGTGTAAATGAGACTGATAGGCTCGTAAAATATTCGGGCTCGACTCGATCAAAGCTCGACCAAAGCTCGACTCGAAAAGGCTCGGCTCGAATTTGAGATCGGCTCGAATATTAATGAGCTCAAGCCGAGCTAACTAACATTCGGCTCGAAAGCTCGATAATAGGCTCGAATATATTATATATATTATTTCTTTCTTAAAAATATAGTATATTTTCTTTCTTAATAAATGTGAGGATGAGGAAGTCCAACAGTAAATTCACTCCTCCTTTTATTTAATAATATAGTACATTATATTTTATTATGGTTAACACTAAATCAAAAAAATAAAATCCCAATCTCCTTCCAAATTGGGACTATTATAAGGAACTAGCAATTAACCCGTCGAAATTCGACGGGCATAATTCAATCACAATTTGCAGAAAATGTCATTGCTGAAAATCTCATTGTAGGAGGGGCTAGTATAGCACTATTTTTAAAAAAAAAGTATGAATTTGAAGTGGTGCAGTTTATATTTGTATATTTACTATAAAAAAAAATTGCCGCTATAGGATCACCCGTAGAGTTTATTAGAATATCACCTTGAAATGTCACATCTGATTGTACATCTACAAAATCAATATGGCTTTATCATCGTCTACATCAAGTATTTATTTTGCAAATTTTCTGTCGTATATAAATTTCATTGTAAACATTTCTTATGGTATCTTGAGTCAATCATTCTTAATTCCATATTAATACTTTGAGCTACATCTTGCTAGTGACACAAAATATTGCAGCATAATTGTTTATGGCTAAAAATTATTTTTGGAAGATAAATTTCAGCATTGTTTAAAGATTGATATTGATTTTTGTTTATAATTATAGCAAAACAAACTGCGAGTGAGAATTTTCTCATTTGAAATCGAATGAGAAATTTGGTTAAATCAGGTAGGTTCATAATCATTCTACCAATGAAGAATTTTCTATTTTCATGTGTTTCATGAAAATTAGTTTAATCTCAATTATTTGATGGATCTATATTCCTAAGAAGTATGACTATGCAACCCCCATTAAACTATATTTCATTATTCTATAATCCAGAACAATTGATTGTGTTTTGATATTCCAGTGAAAATAATTCATTGGCATTATCTATACTTTCATCCTCTTGATAAATATTGTTAGAACTATAATATATACATTTTATTTGCGGACATACGTTCCATGATGTAACGATTGATCGTATCAACAATCTCATTGGTAGGAGTTAGTATAACATTATCTTTAAAAATATATGAATTTGAAGTGGTGCAGTTTATATTTGTATAAGTACTCTCAACGATTTCCGCTATAGGATCTCCCGTAGAGCTTATAAAATTATCATCTGGAAATGTCACATCAAATTGTATATCTCCAAAATCAATACCAGTTTTACCAATTACCATCACGTACATGAAGTATTCATTGTGCAAATTTCTGTCATATATAACTTTAATTGTAAACAATATTTCTTGTAGTATCCTGAGTTAATCCATTTTAATACATACTAATACTTCGAGTCCCCTATTTCAAGCAAGCAATTCCGGGCCACGCGCCTTTTATTAGAAAATCTGAGCATATAAAAGTCGAAGATATCCATACTATTGGTACTCTTACTAAAGAAATGAATATCTTCTTTCACTCCCTTAGGGCATAGGAAGAATGAGCTATCTTAGGATTTCGATCTGTCTTGGGAAGGTTTCTCTGTCTGCTGAGCGGCATAAAAAGAACATAGAAGACCTGGGAAAAGCAACCAATTTGACCTTTGCCCTATAAACTAAGTCCTATGAAGCACAAGATATTGCAACATATCACTGACATGGGTAAAAACTGGTTTTTGAAGATAGAGTCCAACCTTCTTTAAAGACTGACATTGACTTTTTTTTTTATAGTCATAGTAAAATAAACTGCGAGTGAAAATTTTTTCATCTAAAATCGAATGGGGAATTTGGTTAATTCAGACGGGTTCATAATCTTCTACCAATCAAGAATTTTTATCCCAAATAATGAGCTTTGTTTTAATGAGAAAAGAGGTTAAATAATTTTCTGGGATAAATTTTTTTTTCACGTATAATTCTCGTCACAATCTAGTGGAATATCAAATATAGAATGTACAGTTCTACCTCTTGGAATAAGTGGGGTGCTATTCCACTGGATGCTACAGGCAGCACATTATCACATCTCCAATGGAGGGCTAAGCATAATATTTTCTAGATAGAGTATCGATAAATGTCTTATCAGTTCCACCACGTAAAGAAAAAAGAATAAGTTTTGCCTCACTATCAATTACAGACATTATTTTATTATAAACATTCTTTTGATCATCAATCAACAAAGGTAATAACTTCATATGATCCACCTTCATTTCTTTCTTATCATAATATGTCTCTTCTAGTATCAATATATTACTTCCTCCGTTCCTTTACAATTCGCACGTTGGGGGTTTTGTCACTGTTCATTGAGTAACTTTGATTCGACTTTTTAACACAATTATATAAGATAAAATATAGTCAAGTGAGATCTTGTTGAATTCGTCTAATCGCATAGATTCAGAATATCAAATTTTTATAATTTTTACTTGTATGAAATTTGAGTTATTACATATTAAAAATGTGTATTGGATTGCGTGAAATGTGAGTCCGTGACAAATATTAAGGAACGGAGGAAGTATTTATTTAAGACGTTAAAACTCCATTGAGTAATGGCATTCGAGAGAAAATTTTCACACTTATAGAATTTGCAGCAGTTAGTCATTCAATTTCTAACAAAGCTAGATTTATATTTGTTTTTTCGTCAATTGCAAATCTGTTAAAATATAGATTAATGAATAACTTTTTCCGGTTTTTTTAAAAGTGTTACATTTTTCTTTTTTGAGTGTTTGGAAATCAGTGTTACGTTACCATATTTGGAATGTTTTGAAGATTAATAATTTTCTACTAATTATACTTAATTTATTAATTTTTAGGTATTCATTAAAATAAAACTCAAAAAGAATAAAGTCAAATATGACCCATCTTATATTTATTTATTTTGGCGTCACTTGGTATTAAAAAAATCAATTTTATTAACTTACCTTAAATCCTGTGCCATTTCCTAGTGTTACACTTATTATAAAACGGAGAGAATATTTCTTAAAAATAGAAATAGAAAAATTAAAATATTCTTCTTTATTTACTGATGGATCTATTCGAACTCCCAATAATTTTTTATACACCTGACTCTTTTATTTGTAATATGCTTTAGAAAATAATTAATTTACTCTAAATCAATTATTCATAGAATATGAATATTCACAATTCATCTATTTTTTTTTTGGGAAAATAGCTAATTTTATTCTCAACCAAAGAGTGTACAAGTTGTCTCAATCTACTCTTGGATACATCTCAACAAGTTGTCAATCGTCATGAACTCATTTAATCACCACAACCGCCGCTCCAATCTCCATAAGCTTGCCACATTCAATTTTGTACTGCAAAATCTGCATCATGGATGAGGACATATCAATCCTAGCACATGAACTCCAAACCAGCAACCATCAAAGTCATCTCAGTAAGTTCATTTGTCTTTATAGTCCAGAAGGCATGTCACCTTTCCATTCCAATCTCCTCAGTACCCGCTTGAAAAATGAACTGGTGCAACTGGCATTCAATACCAGCGAAACAATTAATATCAGCTCTTTCCTTAACCACCGACAATCTTCCAACCTTCACAGTAACGAGTGTACTCTCTTCTTCCTCCCATATTCTCCAATAACTTTCACTCTTTCATTCAAGATGAACAGCTATTAAGATACCCAGGTGATATTATAGTAGACAAAGTATAAACATGCTTCAAGAACACATCTCCCCTGCTTAAGATCAAAACAAATGCAACGATCCACAGGACTAAATAGGCAAAGAAAGGCCTGGTTGAAGGGTGAATGGAGATATAGGATAGTGGAAAGCTGAGAAAATAGAGTCCGTCTATGCACAACTCACAAAGTTCCAAACATAATGCCGTTGAATCTCACCAAATATCGCTCCAATACATTCCTCAATGAGGCAAAGCTCAAGACAGTCTATCAAACCTCCCACACAAAATTTTCAAATTGTTATTCAGTTAGCACATACCCCATTGCTGGAAACTAAACCCCCTTTTGATTATCAAACTTTTTTTTTTATTATCTACTATCTTCTTTTTTTTTCTTTCTCTTTTTCTTTTTTTTTTTTACTATTTTTTTTTTCTTTTTTCTTTTTTCCTTCATGGAAACTCGACTACCAGACTCAAGCACAGAGGAAACATCCCAACATCATACATTTCTGCCAACTATCAATCTCCCTTCAAGAATTCGTGTCTCGTATTAAAGTTATGAGAGACGATCATTCCTCCACAGATTCTCACTCTCACGAAGATCATACCACATCAGAAAAAAGAGCTATGCATAGAAATTACCTATATTTCCCAGTGGCAAAGTATGAGAGAGTTTGGCTAGAACAAGGCTAAGCAAAGGTTCATTGGTAACGCATGGGCTAATAGGTATGCTGGTAAAATATTGAGAGTAGGATCACAAGAAGATCAGTGTTACACGTGGGGTGATAGGTATATTTGATAAATAAAGAATTAGCCCTTTCAGATTCGATGCACCGAAATGATCTAAGCAGGTTCATTATGTATCAAAGCATATTTAAACTTGTCAAAATAAACATCACCTTTGGTTGCATCCAAAGAATCTCCGGTCCTATCTCTCACCAATATCGCTTGGTCTAGTGAGTTGTTCGCTAAAGGTAACATCTCCAACTCTGCGCAGTTCATCAGTATGTGATAGGCAATCATAGGCGCTTCAGCAAAATGTCTCATCTTCCAACTCCATGAGGATTGCAACACAGCGGCAGTAGCTATGCCCCTCAGGACTTTCATCTTCGACCTCTTGTATCTGAGCTGTCATTCCCTTACGAGCTCCCAATAGCTTCAGTACACATGTCTAGTCATATACATTTTTCAGCTTCTCACCCGGTCACCAAATGAATATTTCACCTGCAAAAGAAAACAAAGAAAGCAGCAGTTAAGTTGTACCAGCAATGCCTGAGTTATTACATCTCTTTTACACCCCAACCACACCGAGATCTCTCTGGACTTCGACCCTCTCACCAAGACCTCTACGCCATCACCGTGCCTTCCTGATATTGGGTCTCAACTGTGACTGCAATATGTCAGGCTACATCATACCATTTACTCAGCGGCATCTATTCGTAATTACTCTATCAATCCATGAACTGAGCGGCTCTATCCTTACCCTACAACCCTACCTGCTTACTTATGATCTAGTACCATTCCTCCACTGAACTCGAACCACTGGCACCCATCCTAGCCCAATGGTCCGCCAAGTTGTTCCGCTCCCGTAGAATATGTGTCATTTTCACCTCACCTGCATGCTTCATTAACACCATGATGGGGCCCAGCAGATCTCTGAATCTCCACGGGAATAATGCAGGTTCGTTCACCCACTTAACAACATTCGATGAATCACATTCAAAGACCATCCGACCAAGAGGGAATCCATGATCTCGGACTATCGCAAAACAAACTCGACTGATCGCCGTAACCTCAGCCTCCGTCGAATCTTTGTGGCCTATGGAATCCGATAGGATGAAGATCACCTTGCCCTTATCATCCCGAATAATCCCTCCTATGCCTGCCGGGCCGGGGTTGCCAAGAGATGACCCGTCCGTGTTTATTTTCCACCAACCCTTTTCCGGCCTTTCCCACTCAAGGTCACTTCTAGAAGCTGTGACAGTCTCAACCCTGCCCATAGAGAGTCCCATAGGATACGCAATCTGTAGACTGCCAATGTGCTCAACATTTCCTTTGTGCAATATTTGCCACCACCAGCATGTTCGCCATTTGACTTCCTCCCTAATCTCGTTCAAATTTGGTCTCTTACCTTTAAAGATCAGCTCATTTCGGCATTTCAAATGGTCCAAATTATTACCAAACCTGATAATCTCCATGCTTCTCTGCAGCCTGCCTTTGGTAGAACATCAAGCCACCAATCTATCAGATTCTTTATCGTGCCTGGCATTGCCCACGTTGTCTCAAAATACGCAGCCCCTTGACGCCAAATCCAACTTGCAAATTCGCAGCGACAAAACAAATGCTCCACCGATTCAATTTCATAATTGCACAGCACACATGAAGCATTGTTTCTGGTAAGGCAGCCTCTGGCTAGCAATAATTCTTTAACAGGTAATGAGTTTTGCACCATCTTCCAAGCAACCAACCTTACTTTCATCGGAGCTTTTACCTGCCATATTTTGGAACTCAGTCGCTGAACCTCATTCTCTTGAATATCCCTATCCCCTCTCCAGCATGTTTTGGTTGTAAAACTCCCGCCACTCTCCTTGGACCATACCACTTTATCTTTCAAAAATCTGTTCAATCTTATCCCCCCCAACAATGTGAATAATTGATCCCATCCTTCCAACTCCCAATCGAAGAGAGGTCTTCTTAATTTAATTTCCCATTTCCAATCAAACCCTTCCCATTTTCCAAACTCCCCTATAAATCCATCCTTATTGCTAGATAAGGCAAAGATTCTAGGATACATAATCCGCAGCGGTCTCCCATCTCCGATCCATACATCATGCCAAAATCTGGTAGCCAACCCATCCCCCACCACAATTTTGAATTCACCCCCAATCCCTGCTAAATTAATATCCATCCAAGCTTTACTAATTCTGCCCCAAACCGATCTTCCCATTTTTACTCCCGGTAACAAAGGTCTAGCATTGCCATAATATTTGGAATCAATCACTTTAGTCCATAATGTGTCTTCCGCCCCGAATCTCCACCTCCATTTTAGTAGCAAAGCATCATTGAATTTCTCTGTATCCCAGATGCCCAGACCCCCTGCCTCCTTATGCTTGCACACTTTCCCCCAACTAATAGTATGTATCCTCCTCGCTCCATCCCATTCGTTCCAAAAGAAACGCCTCTTTAATTTTTCCAACTGTTCCACTACACCCTTTGGAGCCTTAAATAACGAGAGGAAATAAGTTGGAAGGCTGTTTAACACAGATTTAATAAGGCATAGTCTACCCGCTTGGGATAGGACTCTCCCCTTCCACCCGGCTAATCGCTTCTCTACTTTTTCGATCACTGGCTTCCAAAGTCCCACACTGTTCACCCGTCCCCCAATGGGAATTCCCAAATAAGTTAGTGGCCAGTTCCCCACGTCACATCCCAAAACGGTGGCTGCTTCCCTCAAAACTTCATCTGAGCAGTTTACACCATACAAGCAGCTCTTCCTATAGTTTATTCTCAATCAGTGGTTAATGACAAACATATCAGTATTCTCTTAATGTTTCTTACCTGTGACAGCTCCCCCTTACAAAATAATATTGTGTCGTCTGCATACTGCAAATGGGATATGGTTGGTCCATTCGCACCCGTTTCTAATCCAGACAACAGTCCAACCGCTACAGCTTTACTGATCAGACAGTTTAGAAGCTCGGCTACTAGCACAAAAAGGTATGGAGATAGAGGATCTCATTGTCTTAAGCCTTTCTCTAATCTGAAAAAGTCGGTTGGTGATCCGTTGACCAATACGGCCGCTGTGGCAGAACAGATGCATTCCTTAACCCATGATATCCACTTCCCACCAAATTTCATAGCCTCCATCACCCGAAATAGCGCTTCCCAAGACACGTTGTCATATGCTTTTGCAAAGTCCAGTTTTACCACGAATCCGCTGGTCCCTGCCTTTTGAGTGGATTGAATTGTCTCAGCCGCCACAAGCACGCCATCAAGTATTTGTCTTCCTTTGATAAAAGCCATCTGCGACTGCCCCACTACCCCTTTAATCACTGCTTGTAGTCTTCGAGCTAGAACTTTTGATATCACTTTGTAAAGACTTCCCACCAAAGAGATAGGTCGATATTCGTTAAAGTATTTTGGACTATCATTTTTGGGGATTAGCACGATGAATGAGCCCCCTGATCCCCTGGGTATAGTACCTTCAGCCTGCAATTTCCGAAACACTTCAAGAATGTCCTCCTTTATCAAGTCCCAATATTTTTTCATGAATTCAAGGTTGAATCCATCCGGGCCCGGCGCTCGATTACCATCGCAGCTCCACACAGCTTCACGGATTTCATCTTCACTGAACTCTCTCTCCAACCAACCAATTTCAGCATCCTCCAATTTTGGCAACCCAACATTCCCAACCTGGAAAATCTCATCCTCGTATTTCTGGAATGCAGACTGGAAATATTCAAACACTAGGTTCTTTATTTCTCTATGCTCCTCCACAATATTCCCATCCCTGTGAATCGCACCTATATGATTTCTCCTCCTATGCATTGATGTAATCGCATGGAAGTATCTCGTATTTAAGTACCCTTCCTTTACCCATCTCACCCGCGACTTCTGAGCCCACCTCCTCTCTTCAGCAAGCATCAGTTTTTTCAGCTCCTCCTTTTTCCTAACCCAAGATATCCTGGACTCCTCATCCCTCTCGTCCTCGACCATCCTATCCTCCATCTCCCCTAATTCCACCAACAACTTTTGAGTTCGGCCCTCCAGATTAGAAGCACTATATCCCTCTCATTCCCGTATCTTACCTTTCAGCGCCTTCAACTTATTAAGAAACTTGCAACCCCTAACTGCCCTACCACTCTCCCCCGTCTCATCCCAGACCGCCCTAACCAATTCCTCAAAGCCTCTCTCGCCCTCCCAATAATTATAATACCTAAAAGGTTTATGTCCCCACGATCTCTCCCCATATTCTAAACTTACTGGATAATGGTCCGAGAGGACTGACTCACATCGTTTCTGTACCAAGTCTTCCCGCAAGCTTAACCAGCCCGGCGAAACCAAAAACCTGTCTAATCTACTAAGAGCCCTCCCCCCCGCCCGATCCAAGTGAAATTCCCCGCCACCATCGGAAGATCGACTAATCCCAGTTGGTCTATAAAAAACCTGAAATCACTAATAGATCCAGGATCCTCACTCTCCCCAACCCTCTCTCCTGCGGACGAAACAGCATTGAAATCCCCTACCCAACACCATAATTCACCATTCCCCGAGTCACATTCTACTACGAACCTATTCCATAACACTGCCCTTTCCTACCGAGTGTTAGGGGCATGAACACAGATAACATTTAATGTCCCTTCCAATCCACTAATCTTCCCTTTAACCCACATGAAGTGATGTTCTCTGCTAACCACACTAAACGAGCAAACCTCTCTATCCCAGATCACTAATAATCCTCCCGCACTCCCCTCCGCCGGTTGAAAACAAAAATTACAATTGGATGATCCCCATATTCTATAAACCATCCTACTTTCTATAACCCCCATCTTCGACTCTTGTATACACAACATCACAGGCTTCATTTTCTTGCAGAGCCTCACCATCGCCCTCTTCCTAACCCCCCATTCAAACCCCTCACATTACACGTTATAATTCGCATATCAGCTCTGCCCTCCAAACAACACCTAACCCCGACCCCTACTCTCTCTGCTCTCTCAAAATTATGTCCCGAACCCTGTCCATTACCTCATCCCTCCCCTTTAACCATTCCAATCCAAGCAAATTGGCCACGTTTAGCACCGCCCCCACCTCTGAAAAGTCAATAAGCTTCATACCTTCTTTGGTACGAACAAATGTGAAGTCTAACTGAGCAAAGTTATCCTCCTGACTTCCAATACTCTTGGAACCCTTTCCTCCACCAAACCTTTTATTACTACCCTTTTTGCATCCTCTTTCCCGGCCACGCTTCCTCAGTTTTGCCCTGCCCAAGAGAACTTTTTTCATGGCTTCCTCTGCCGTCTTCAGCTCAACTTCGCGATCAAATGATCTCTTTGCCCCCGAACCCGCCCTCCAGTCCTTCGTCAGTATTGAGTCTTGTCACCCCTTGGTTCACCATATCACCAATTAACCCGTCGGCAGTATGCGCCCCTACCTCCCAGTTCTCTGGACAATCGATTTCCACCCTATTACGCTCATTGATTAGATCTATCGAACTACCTCATGCCTCCCGCATCATCTCCTTCTCTATTTCTATCTGGCACCTTTCTGGAATGTGACTAATGTTTTCCTCACACAACCCAATTAAGTAGCAAGAATTGTTATCAGGGCCCCCCTCAGTCTCCCGGCCCCCTAATCCACTGTTTCCAGATTTAATTAGTGACCCATTAGCAATGGGCCTTGAGCCCATCTCAATAAGGGCGTCTGATCCATTGTCCTTACCACCCTGCCCATCCTTATTCAGTCCATGAACTTCCCTCGAGCCCATCACCTTTGAAGTGTCATTATTCTCCACTTCTTGGGATTGTACCATGCATGTATCATTTAATACACTGTCGTCCACCGCCTCCACACTCGATTGTTTCTCTACCCCATGCGCTCGTGTCGATGCCAACAGTGACTGTTTCGCTTCCCTATTTGGTATGGTCCTGGACTTCTCCTTGTGTGTCCCTTCCGGCGACTCCCCAACGTTAACGGATCCACTCCGGCCTTCCGCCATGTCACCTGATTCTTCTTCCCCACAATTAACTTCTTCCACGACCACTTCACCATGACAAGCCGCCAAACAAATCATCGTCTCCTGATCTCCAATATGGATCTTCATAATCAGTGGCACTGTGTATCCATCTCTTAGTGCAACAAGGACTCTAACCCGATCAAGACGTTTTCTTTCCCTCGTCGCCTTATCTACACTGACAACCTCACCCCAATTTTGCACTATCCTTCTGTAGTTGTCCATATTCCAGGCTATGAACGGAAGACCTAGAATATGGATCCAAACTAGTTGTCTACCCGCCACATCTCCTTCCTCCCACTTGCGTTTCCATACTACGTACTCCTTATCATTCACAATTCATCTATAATCATAATTGTTTTATATTATTTTTAATATAATAAAACATATGTAAGATTTATATTATTTTGTATATATTTATATACAATTAGAATGATATAATTATAAAACATATTTTTTAACTATTATCAACTATAGAATTGTATATTACTTTTAGTCAATATATAATTGTATATTACTTTTAGAAGAAATGACATATTTTTGTGAAAATATAGCCTATATACACATTAATTAATATATACAAATCATTCTCATATATTCATTAATGTATCTTTTAATAAATATAAATTACATATGTACACTGTGAATTTTATATAGATTTAAAATTTCAAATCTTTTAAAAACTAAAAATTGTGTGAACTCCATATAGATTGGAAATTAAATATTTTTTAAAAATAAAAAATTGAGATTGCCATATACACACTAATATATCTTTAACATTAATAAATAAATATAATGTGCAATGTATATTTTGATTACATCATTTACCACACCCAAAAAATATAACAAAAATTGAGATCAAACCTATACAAAATTACCGGGATTACAATATGATCACCATATTAAAACATAAATGCAACATAATTAACCTCGTCATAATAATCATATACTGCAAAAACTGAAAATGTCTATTCATGTCATAATAATCCTATGATGTAAAAATTGAAAATTTATGAATAATAATAAATGCAGCAATAAAATCTAAAATAAATAAAACAAAAAAAATGCAAAATAATAAAATCTAAAATAGATAAAACAAAAATGTAAAATAATAAAATCCAAAATAAAGAAAATAAAAAATACAAAATTTCAAATTTTATCTTTCAAATCTTTTTAAAAGTGAATATATAGTGACAAAATTTCAAATTTCAAATCTTTCAAATATATTTAAAAGTGAACATTGTGGAATTCCATATAAATTGAAAATTCCATATATATCAAAAATTAAAAATCTATAATGAATAAATAAATGGATAAATGCAAAAATCTAAAATTGATAAATTAAAAAATACAAAAATCTATAAAAATTAGAAATTAGAAATGGAGACACCACATTAAATTTAGGATGGGTTGTTCACTAATGCTTTAATATATATATAGATTATGAATAGTTTAATATATTTCTACAGAACTCTATCTTTCAAGTTTTCAAGCTCATTATTGAATAATTTAAAATTGTTTAATTTTGAGTCCAATGTGATCTAGGGATACCCGATTAAAAAAAAACTAAAATTTATGTCGAGCTTTTTTGGCCCTTCGAGCCGAGCTCGAGCTTCAATATATTGTGTCGAGCTCGAGCTTACCAGACTCGATCTCGGCTCGGCTCGTTTACACCCCTACTCCTGGTTTTTGTAAGAAAAATATACAAAGAGGGTATTTTAGTAATTGGATGCTCCATGCCCTTGTCTAGGGTTTAAAACTTGCCCTCATATAAGCCCACGGATGGTTGGATCTCGCAGTTGTTTTCTTCTGCCTGCCGCCGGAGGGATACCGTATAGGAGCACTTGGTGATCTTTTTACAAGGTAAATAATTGCACCGGGCAACGCGTTGGGCTGAACTTCTGGTTCTCTATATTGTGTTATTCAGTCTCTCCATGTTTTTTTTTTTTTTTTGTGTGGTTTGGTTTCCTTTAGGGTTTTTGTGCGTTTTGAGAAATGGCGACGGTTCCGGGGCAGCTCATATGGGAGATCGTGAAGAAAAACAATTCGTTTTTGGTGAAAGAGTTCGGTAATGGAACCGCGAGCGTCAAGTTCAGCAAGGAGCCCAACAATCTGTACAACCTTCACTCCTTTAAACACTCCGGTGAGGTTTTTATTTATTTATTTCTGAATTAAAATCGGCGCGGACAGTGTTCGTGCAGTTCTTTTCGATCCAGTTAGGTTTTCTGGTTAGTTAGTTTGATGGAATTCTTAATTGGTTGGGTATATGGTTTGAATTCTTCGTCTTGATAGTCGATTTGGGCAAAATCTGTGGGGAAAAATAAGGGTTAATCTAGTGACTTACAAATGTTACTCTTTCTGCATATCTCATTGATGGAAAAAAATATATTATAATATGAAGTACTTTTATAAGTTGTCTTGATATTTGTGAGGGAATGAGTAGAAACTGTAGAATACTTCACTCTCTTATTGATAATAATTACTTTTTGTTTGGTTGGTTTTTGTTGAGATAATTAAAGGAATTTTATTTACAGGTTTGGCAAACAAGAAAACAGTGACTATTCAACCCGGCAAGGATCAATCAGTGCTGCTTGCAACAACCAAGACTAAGAAGCAGAACAAGCCTGCAACCTTACTTCACAAGTCTCTCATGAAGAAAGAGTTCCATCGCATGGCGAAGGCTGTTTCAAACCAGGTACAATGTAACATCTTTTGTTCATCATGCTGTATTTTCTACTGTGTTAATGTCTGCAGTTTACCTTATCCTATCATGATACTTGTTCTCGTACAACAGACATTCATCTTCACCGTTGCTTGGAAACCTTTATAGGCTTGTGAAATAATGCATCTTCATTTTTTCTGATGATAGCACATGTGTATCTGGTTGGTCATGTGTGTGTTCTTTATATATACATATGCAGCATTGAGCCCTATGGTGCATTTCAGTAGCAATAGATTTTAGATAAATATACATAGTACTATGTATTAAGATTAGGTGTCCATGTGCAACAGCCAACGGCAGCTTGAATTTCAATGTTATTATGTAGAGCTTGTTTGATTAAGTTTTCTGTTCTTTAAGACATCTTAAAAGCATTTGAAAAGCATGAAAGTTATTTGCAATGATTTGGTAATGATTTGTGAATAGATCTTACATGCTAAAGTCCCTATGAAGGTTGTTTTAAAAGGTAGCACATACCCAACTTTTTTTAAGTTGTAGCATATAGCTTTATTATTTACTCTATTTAAAGTTAGCTCGACTTTTGAGATTTTTTGGTTTTAAAAAATATCGCGATATCTTTTCTTCTTTTTGTACTCTATCTCACCATTAAAAGATACTTCCTCCGTTTGATTTTGTTTGCTACATTGACAAATATACTATTGTTCAGAAACACACTTTGACTTAAAACTTTATCATAGTTATACAGATTAAAATATAGCCAAGTGGGATCTTGTTAGATTCATCTCGTCTTGTAGTTTTTAAATATCAAATTTTAGAATTTTTACTTGTACAGAACTTGAGTTGTTAGTAGTTTAAATGTGCATTGGACTGCGTGATATGTGGGTCTGTAGCAATTAAAAAAAACGGAGGAAGTATTTCACATTATTTCTGAATGGAGTGGGTATCTCCTCCTAGCTATGTTGAGTGTATTGGTTTCTATTTTGCCAAATTATGTAATTATTGCAAATAAATCTCAGGCTGCCCTAATTAAACTTTTCATGACATTACAACTTCTTTTAAATATTTAAAACAACTTAAAAGCCATTAATTGCTTGTAAGCTCTTAAAAGTAAATTGTTTCAAGAATGCTTTTGATAATGATTAAATGTCAAATGGGCATGTATAATTTAAGGCTCTATATAGGGGGAGTTGCTTTGCAAAGTGGACCGGTGCCCACGAGATTATGCAAAGTTTCCTCATCAATTGTCCTTTGTTACAGGTGGCAGCTAACTACTACAGGCCCGATCTGAAGAAGGCAGCTCTTGCACGGTTGAGTGTCGTCCACAAGAGCCTCAAGATTGCCAAGTCCGGTGCGAAGAAGAAGAACAGGCAAGCTTCGTAAGTCTTACAGACCCCTGAGACAACTTGGAGCAGCAGATGATTGTTGTTCTATACTATTTTACTCTGTTTTGAAACCACTGTGATCCTCAGTAGAGTCTCAGCACTACCTCTTCCTTTTCTTTTAACTTTTTTTTTTTCTTTTTTTCAAATTTTCAAGTAGTTGAAGTTATTGCAATTTGCATCCCTATTTTGAGCACACATGTTTCCATTTTTTTTTTTCTCTTGGTTGAAATGTTGCACATTATAATGTGGGTAGACAAGTTGGGAACTTTGCCAAAATATATTTGCCTTGTGCATAAGTCTTGTGTCCATTAATGATGATATGTTTGGAAGTTTAAATGCTGCAATTAATTTCAGTAATTCGCATTCTGTGTGCTACTCCCTCCGTTTCAAAAATAGTATATGTAATGTTTTGACTTTTTTACTATTCATTGTAGCACTTTAACTTTTATTTTTGTTATAGTTATACAAGAAAAAAAATATAGTCAAATGAGATCTTGTTGGATTCGTCTGATCTTGTAGTTTTTAAATATTAAATTTTTACAATTTTTACTCATACCGAATTTAAATTATTAATAGTTTAAAATGTGCATTTGCATAAAATGTTACACTTAACGAGAAACGGAGGAAGTATAAATTCAACATCTGATGTCCAGAAGAAGACATTCATCATCCACCTCTTGAATTGCTACCCTTCAGTCCTGGTTAAGGATCGGTTGGGAACAGTGAAATTTAAAGAGCAGGGGAAATGTTGGGGAAATGAGTGAATGAAAATTGTATTCGTATAGGATTTAACACTTTTTGTTAATACTCTTTAAAATACTCCATTAGCCCCAGTAAGTTATGCCACACGTCCAATTCACAAATATACTATCATTAATTAGTAAATTCAAAATGTCATTACATCAATGAAAAAATAACTTCCAATTATAAATTCTTTTTCATTAGTAAATCTTAATACAAAATTATCACATTATTTTAATTTACCCCATTCTAAATACCCCTTTCATTCTTAAATAGTTGTCTCTTTCAGCTCAATTTTAATAACCAAGATTTGCATTAATTAACTCATACTAAGTTTTTATTTTTACCCTTCAATTAAACTCATTCGTAATAAATGTTAAGAAATAACATACATGTAAAGTGAGTGGCAATATAGTAAAAATATGGCATAACTACCTATAACTACCTAAGCATGACAACTATTGTGAAATAATTTTTAATCTCGAAAAATACAACTAAAAAAGAACACAGGGAGTATTAATAATACTACCTCTGTCTCATTAGAACTGCTACAACAATATTTACACTATTAATTGTTTAACTTTAATTCAAATTTTTATCATAGTTATTTAAGAAAAAACATAGTCAAGTGGGATCTTGTTAGATTCGTCTAATTTTATAGTTTTAGACAATTAACTTTTTATAACTTTTCGTTGAACACAATTTAAATTATTAACCGTTAAAAATGTGTATCGACATACATTTTGTGACTAAGCGTAGCGTTTTCAATGAGACGGAGGAAGTATACAATTAGACCTGTACACGAGCCGAACCGAGCCGAGCTTTGGGTGTTTGAGCTCGGGTCGTTAAGCATTCGAGCTCGGCTCGTGTTCGTTCGTTAAGGAAGTCGAGCTCAAAATCGTATACGAGCTCGGCTCGTGAAAATATTCGTGAGCTCGAGCTCGAGTTCGGCTCAGCTCATTTAGTTCAAACGAGTCAACTTACTCTTTTGTTCAACTCAGTTCGTTTGACTCGTTCGACTCAATTTAAAATTTATCAAAAAATTATGAATCATTAATCAAATCAAGGGTTAGGTGTTTTTTTTCCCATAATATTAAAATTGTCAAACGAACATACACGAACACATAAAATCACAAAATTACCCGTTAACGAACATATACGAACACTTTCGAGTTGTTCGCGAACAAAGCTCGTATTCGTTCATTAAGCAAACGAGCTCGTGTTCGTATTCGAGCTCGGCTCGTTAAACTTTACAAACGAACAGTTAAGGAACAAACACGAATCGAACCGAGCTTTGTTCACGAACTTTATAAAACGGAAAACACGATGTTTAACTTTATAATGATAGAGCTTAAGCAAAAAATAAAATAAAATAAAATAAAAATAAATAAAATAAAGAATAGAAAAGAAGAATGAGAAAATACATTTGTATATGAATAAGAATCGGAAAATGAGATTTCTTTTTAACTACATTTCTTTTATTATAGTATGTATGTACTATTTCGGATTGAAATTGGGAATTTAGAACCACCCTCACTTAAAAATAAATAAACAATATAGAATAAAAATCTGCAAGATGAAACATATCGGAATAAAATAATAATAAACAAACAAAAAATGGTTTAGAAAATTAGCTTCACAAAATTCATGCTTCTGTTAAAAAAAACTGTCCCTTGGAAAAGGCCACAAAGAAAGGAAAAAGATGCAAGTTTCATCCTTCTTGTTGAATAAAACCAAACTGGAGAAGTAAAGTACAACAAGACAAAAAGGGACATTGCTGTCATTTCCCCCACCACATTAAAAATAGTTTTTTTTTTCCACTAAACTATGGGTGTCAATTTCATGTTTCGGGTCGTGTTCGTATCGTGTTTCGGTCAGGTTGGCCGGATCGTGTTTCAGGTTTCACAGGTTCGGGTCGTGTTCGTGCCAGGTTTTAATAAGGGTATAACATAAAATCTGTAATCCCGAACACGACCCAAACCCCGAAATGAACTTGAAATACCAAATCCGAACAAGACCTGAAAATTTTTAGGTCGAATTTCGGATTAGAGAAACCAAAAACGACTAAACCCAAAAAAAACAAAACTGCATCGGATTCATGTCGGTCGGGTTCATATTTTCGGGTCGTGTCCAAAATTGACATCCCTACCCTAAACAGCTTATATGGAAGGAGTGATGGAATCTAATGTTACACAAATTATAAAGGAGAAAAATAGGGGGTTGGATGAGCCGATCGGAAATTCAACCCCAACCTAAAAATTGGAAATCAGGTGAAATAATCAATCAACAAAGTCCACTTTGCCCACATTAAATTAGTTAGTACCCCTACTATATATCAGCACTTTATACATATTGCAATTTTGGATAGGATGAGAGGGACACTGCCCTTTCTATGACATGCAATGCTTGAGCCATAAATGGTTATTTGGTTATATCTAAATGGTTAGTGTCTTTTACATTCACAAATATTTGAATTCCCACATAAGACCTTGCTTAAATAATTATAATTTCATAAATAATCATTCAAACCCCTAAAGTTGACCCTTGTCTCATTGAAGTGTTATATGAGTATTCCCTCCGTCATTTAATCATATTAACGTTGGCATAGTAAACATTATTTATTGAGTAACTTTAGTTCGACATTTTAACATAGTTATATAAGATAAAACATAGTCAAGTGAGATCTTGTTATATTTGTCTAAGCACATAGTTTTAGAATATTAAATTTTTATAATTTTTACTTTTATACAATTTGAGATATTAATTGTTAAATATTTGCATTAGATTGTGTGAAAATATGGAATGTTAATATCATTTGATGAAGGATGGAGTATTTGATAACTCATGATTTTTTTTTTTTTTGATAAGATAACTCATGATATTTTTTAAGGAAAAAAAGAAACAAACTTTGTATTTTACAATAAATCATTATTTTTCTGAACAGATTATACATATTAGGAAAGGGTGGTGGAAGCCCATGCCACACAAATTACAAATTTATAAAGGGGGGGGATTGGGACCGGGTGGAGAGTCGGGGAATTTGACCATTAGGGTAAGTTCTCATCCCCTATAATAAATCAATTGAATAAATAGAGTTTTAATGGATAGAGGAAAAATGTCACTATTAAAGTATCTGAGCTCTTGGAATTAGAATAAGATATCGCGAAATTTTTGGTGATTTTCTCTATCTAATGAACGGGGAATCTTATTTAATAATATAATAATTAAAATAGATCAAAGAAAATGAAACAAAAATAATAATAATAGTCTCTGTCCTAAAAATATTAGAGTTTGAAAGTATTTTTTATCATGTACTTCCCCCGTTCCTAAATAAATGCAACATATCCACATTTAATGCAATCCAATGCACATTTTTAATCCGTAATAACTCAAATTCAACACAAGTAAAAAGTATGCAAATTTGATATTCTAAATCTATGCGATTAGACGAATCCAACAAGATCTCACTTGACTATAGTTTATCTTATATAATTGTATTAAAAAGTCGAGTCAAAGCTACTAAATGAACAGTGACAAAAGTCAAAACGTGCAAATAAAAAAGAACGGAGGTAGTATTTTAAAAATCAAATAATAAACACTAGTTCTTCTTTGGTTTCGCCTCCGAAAAAACAAAAAACAAAAAAAAAACTAGCATTCTGTTCTAAACAGTGACCTTCTATTCATTCATTTTGTTTATGTATAATTAATTCATTTCTTTTGTTCATATGTTTAATTTAATACTATAATTTATTGTTTAAGAAGACAAATATTGAGCCTCCTATAAAAAAAGTATATTGTTATAGAAATAATGATATATATATATAATGATATATATATGTGAGTATAAATTATATGTGTAATAATATGTTTGTTGTGTATATATATAAGCTTGAGCTTAGGAGTGGTAATGACTATAATTATCTTAAGAAAACAATAATGAACAAAAGAGCAAAGGTAGAGAAAATAGCAAGATGAGGAGATTGTATTATTTTCTATATCATCTCAATGAACAAACTCATCTATTTATAGGCAAATATAATCCACCTTGTATTACATTAAGAGCCACCTTGTATGACATTAAGAGCCACCTTATATGACATTAATAGCCACCATATTTTACTCTCTCATCATAGCAAGACATTCAATATGCATGTTTTTAATGCATGTATCTAGAACACTCCCCCTGAATGTCTTGAATACAAAGAATATACCTCGTTAAAACCTTACTAGGAAAAAACCCTTTGGGAAAAAATCCAAGTTTGGAAAAAGAGTACATGATTCTTGTGTATTTACTTCTCCCCCTCATCAGTTGAGATTCCTCAGTTGGCGCATCCCGATACGTTTCACCAATTTTTCGAATGTTGCTGTTGGTAGTGCCTTGGTAAATAAATCTGCAAGATTATCAGCTGAACGGATTTGTTGCACATCTATTTCACCATTTTTCTGTAGATCATGAGTGAAGAAAAATTTTGGTGAAATATGTTTCGTTCTATCTCCTTTAATATACCCTCCCTTCAATTGTGCTATACAGGCTGCATTATCCTCATATAAAACTGTTGGGGGTATTTTCTCTTCAGTAGTTATGCTACAATTTTTCAGTATATGGTGCATCAGAGATCGCAACCATACACATTCTCGACTTGCTTCATGGATTGCTAAAATTTCAGCATGATTTGATGAAGTAGCAGTCAAAGTCTGCTTCATTGATCTCCATGAAATTGCAGTACCACCGCATGTAAAAATATAGCCAGTTTGAGATTTGGCTTTATGCGGATCTGACAAATATCCAGCATCAGCAAAGCCGATTATTTCATGTCGAGAATTATTTGGGTAAAATAACCCAAGATCAATAGTTCCTTGGAGATAGCGAAATATATGTTTAATTCCATTCCAATGTCGTTTTGTAGGAGATGAACTGAATCTCGCTAATAAATTTACTGCAAATGATATATCTGGTCTAGTGCAGTTTGCGAGATACATTAAAGCACCTATGGCACTTAAATATGGGACCTCTGGTTCAAGAATTTGTTCACCTTCCTCTTGTGGTCTAAACGGATCCTTTTTTATATCAAGTGATCTTACGACCATTGGAGTACTCAATGGATGTGATTTATCCATATAAAATCGCTTTAATACTCTCTGAGTATAAGTTGTCTGATGAACAAAAGTTCCATCATTTAAATATTCAATTTGCAGACCAAGGCATGATTTGGTTTTACCAAAATCTTTAATTTCAAACTCCTTTTTCAGGTATTCAACAGCATTTTGAAGCTCCTCTGGAGTTCCAATCAAGTTGAGATCATCAACATAAACTGCAATAATTACAAACCCTTGTCCATTTTTCTTAATGAAAATACATGGACAAATTGGGTCATTTGTATAACCCTCTTGTATCAATGACTCACTGAGTCGGTTATACCACATTCGCCCGGACTGTTTCAGTCCATATAGGGATTTTTGTAATTTAATGGAATACATATGTCTAGGATTTGATTCATATGTCTCTGACATTTTTAATCCTTCTGGGACCTTCATATAGATATCTGTATCTAAATTTCCATATATATACGCAGTAATAACATCCATTAATCTCATTTCAAGATTTTGATGGACCGCTAAACTGATAAGATATCTAAATGTTATTCCATCCATTACAGGGGAATATGTTTCCTCATAATCAAATCCGGGTCTCTGTGAGAACCCTTGGGCAACTAATCTCGCTTTGTATCTGACAATTTCATTATTGTCATTTCTTTTTCGGACAAAGACCCATCTGTATCCAACTGGCTTTATACTTTCTGGTGTTTTGGCAATCGGTCCAAACACATTTCGTCTAGCCAGGGAATCCAATTCAGATTGGATTGCATCTTTCCATTTTGGCCAATCTTTTCTTTTCCGACATTCATCAACCGAATTTGGTTCATGATCCTCGTCATCATTTATGATGTCAAGTGCTATGTGGTACGAGAATACATTATCTATGATAATTGCATCTCGATTCCAAACATTTCTGCTTGTGACAAAATTGATTGATATTTCATTATTTTCAAGTTCATTCTCCTCTGGAGCTGCAAGTTCCTGCTCATCTGGAGCTATTTGCTCTTCAAGAGCGTCTTTTTCCTCTGGAATATTTTCTGTAATTTTGTCACTTTCAATGATTTGTGATCCTCTTTTCTTTCGAGGATTTTTATCTTTTGAACCTGGTGGTCTACCACGCTTTAAGCGTGCAGTAGATTCATCTTTGGCACTTGTAATTGGTCCCTCTGGGACATTAATTTTGATTGGAACATTTGCTGCCGGTATATGAGATTTAGTTACTCTTTTAGAGTCGCATAATGCATCCGGCAATTGATTTGCAATACTCTGCAAATGTACAATTCTTTGTACTTCTAGTTCACAATCATTTGTACGATGATCGAAGAAATCTAATGGTGTTTTCCAGTTGATTTCTTTTTCTTTCTTTGGTTGATTTCTATCTCCCCCTAATGTCGGGAAATGAGATTCGTCAAAATGACAATCTTTGAATTTCGCAGTAAATAAATCACCAGTTAATGGTTCGAGATATCGAATAATCGATGGTGATTCATACCCGACATATATTCCCAATCTATGTTGGGGACCCATCTTTGTGCGCTGAGGTGGTGCAATCGGGACATACACAGCGCAACCAAATATTCTGAGATGGGATATATTAGGTTCATGCCCAAATGTTAATTGTATAGGGGAGTATTCATGATAATGTGTCGGCCTTAACCGCACCAATTTTGCTGCATGTAATATTGCATGCCCCCAAGCTGTCAATGGCAATCCAGATCTCATTAATAATGGTCTGGCAATTAATTGTAAACGCTTTATAAGCGATTCAGCAAGTCCATTCTGTGTATGGACATGAGCAACAGGATGCTCAACTGTTATGCCAATTGACATGCAGTATTCATCAAACCTCTGGGATGAATATTCACCAGCATTATCCAATCGGATATTTTTTATTGTATAATCAGGGAACTGTGCTCGTAATTTGATAATTTGAGCAAGTAATTTTGCAAACGCATGGTTACGAGATGATAATAATGATACATTGGACCATCGTGTTGATGCATCAATTAGCACCATAAAATATTTAAATGGTCCACATGGTGGATCTATAGGTCCACATATATCACCCTGAATTCTTTCAAGAAAACTGGGGCTTTCAGTTCCCACTTTCGTTGGTGAATGTTTGGAAATCAATTTTCCTTGGGAGCAAGCAACACATATATAATCATTATGTTGCAGCAACTTTTGTCCCTTTAATGAATGGCCATGACTATTTGTAATAATTCGCCTCATCATTGTAGAGCCAGGATGGCCTAGGCGATCATGCCATATCATATATTCATCATTAAGCCTATGGCTTCCAATAGACTTCTGGCCTATTTTGGGATGATATATATTAGTGGGACTCTGGCCATTAATAAACCTCTGGTTTATTTGGGGAATATTAGACCTGTGGTCTAAGTGATAATTTTCAATTGTATTTATCTTTGAAAAATACAATCCAGAAGTCAGAGCTGGTAATTTTTCCAATATATATTTCTTACCATGTGTGGTATTTGTAATTAATAAATATTCGACATTCTCTGAAGTCGATGTCTCGAGATGATACCCATTTTCTCGGATATCTTTAAAACTTAATAAATTTCTTCGAGACTTGGGAGATAGGAGTGCATTTTTCACAATTAATTTTGTTCCCTTTGGGAAAATAAGGTTGGCTGTGCCAATTCCTTGTATAATATTTGCACTACCACATATTGTATTTATATTTGTATCTCCCATTTTTAAATTGGAAAAATACCTTATGTCTTTTAGTATTGTGTGCGTTGAAGCACTATCAATAAGACATATATTATCACTTTTAAAATCCCCCATTTTGCTGGAATTAAAACAAGATATAATTAATATTAAAACAAGATTTAACATAAGTGAAATATTACAATACAGAGACAATAAGATAGCACACATACAAAAGTAAAGACAGATACAGAAGTTCAAAGCGTAATAAAAATAATAATACAACATAACAATTAAACCAAATCATTATATAAATCTTCAACTTGAAATTCTGGGATACTGGGCATATTCTCCTCAGAATTTATTCTGTCAACATGGTTTGTTTCAACCACCCTTTTTCCTTTATCCCTCTGGGAATCTTGATAAAGTTTCACCCAATGATCTCTGGTACGACAATTTTTGTACCAGTGCCCTTTTAGGCCGTATCTATCGCATTTTGCTTCTTCATAGTTCTGTTCTTGGACATCACCTCTGGTGTTGCCCTGATTCTGATTACGTGTGTCTGTCGTGGGCCTAATGTAAACATTGTTGCGGAAATGATTTTTCCCACGGCCTCGGTTATACCCACGACCACGAGGTCTCTGACCCCGGCCACGACCACGGCTGGAAGATTCAGTCACATGTGCCTCTGGCAATGGACTACTGCCAATTGGTCTCATTTCATGATTTTTTAATAATAAATCATTATTCTTTTCAGCCAATAACAAAAACGTAATCAGATCAGAATATTCAGTGAAACCCTGTGCTCGGTATGTTTGCTGTAACACCGTATTGGAGGGGTGGAATGTAGAGAATGTCTTCTCTAGCATTTGTTTATCAGTAATTGTCTCACCACACAGTCTTAATTGTGATACGATATTAAACAGAGCAGAATTGTAATCATTTACTGATTTAAAATCCTGGAATCGTAAGTGTGACCAGTCATACTGGGCTCGAGGGAGATTAATTGATCTTAAATGATCATATCTTTTTTCCAAATTCTCCCAGAGTTCAATTGGGTCTTTGACCGTTAAATACTGTGTTTTCAATCCCTCATCAAGATGATGGCGGATGAAAATCATAGCTTTCGCACGGTCTTGGTTTGAAGCCTGATTATCTTTTTCAATTATTTTTTCAAGACCCATTGATTCCAAATGGATTTCAACATCCATTTTCCAAGATAGATAATTATCTCCAGATACCATCAGTGGTCTGAAATCCTGCTTTGTCAAGTTAGCCATAATAGAATTATTGAAATACAAAATATTACCTCAAAGAAATTCCGGCAGAGCTCCGTTCGTAGCTCGTGCTGATAACGTGTTATAGAAATAATGATATATATATATATAATGATATATATATGTGAGTATAAATTATATGTGTAATAATATGTTTGTTGTGTATATATATAAGCTTGAGCTTAGGAGTGGTAATGACTATAATTATCTTAAGAAAACAATAATGAACAAAAGAGCAAAGGTAGAGAAAATAGCAAGATGAGGAGATTGTATTATTTTCTATATCATCTCAATGAACAAACTCATCTATTTATAGGCAAATATAATCCACATTGTATTACATTAAGAGCCACCTTGTATGACATTAAGAGCCACCTTATATGACATTAATAGCCACCATATTTTACTCTCTCATCATAGCAAGACATTCAATATGCATGTTTTTTAGGGGTGTGCATCGGTCGGTTCGGTTAACCGAACCGAACCAAACTCCAAAACCGAATTAAAAACCGATTTTTTTTCTAAAAACCAAAACCGAACCAAAATTACTGAAAACCGAAATAACCAAACCGAAATATTTCGGTTCGGTTATATCGGTTAACCGAACCGAACCGAACTATTTTTCTAAAAAATAAAATATTTTTTGATCAAAATATCTTTATTATCATTTTCAAACCTGTAAATTCGTCATGTTAAATAAAAACATCATATCTACATATAACTATGAGTGCATAATAGTAAACCATTCCAAATTGCATTGTTCAAATTACACACAAATGAAATGACAAAATAAAGAAACAGTCACCGAATAGTTCAAATACGAAACAATATAAAAATCTCAAAACTCTCAACAGTAGTTTTCAATTCTCATCCACACAAACAGTCACCAAATAGGGGTATCATTTTGTGTTTATTATATAATAGCATAATATATTTTATATTTTTTTTAATATATAATTCAAATTTCGGTTCGGTTCGGTTAACCGAATTGTAGATTTTTAAAAACCAAACACCGAACCGAAAACCGAAATTTTGGATTTTCAAAACCAAAAACCAAATCGAAATCCAAAAACCGAACCAAATTGCAAAATTCGATTCGGTTCGGTCGGTTTGTTCGGTTTCGACCGAAATTTGCACACCCCTAATGTTTTTAATGCATGTATCTAGAACATATATATTATTGCAATAATATGATGAAAAAATGCTAGGTTGGTCGACATAGCTATCAATCTTGTTCATATAACAATTTAAAATTAAATAATTTGGAGTTATTATATTAATTATTTTGTTACAAAAGTATACCTCATGTAGTAGTAGTATAAGATAGCATACCGGAGCACTATATTTTGAGAGATTTTTCTTTTTTATCGACAGCCTAGAAAGACTAGGAAATATTTTAAGAGATTGATATGCCTAAAAGTTAGCCTATCACACTTATTTATATAATGTACTTCCTCCGTCCCGGTATAATTGTTACGTTTGACTTTTTGATACTATTCACTGTTTAAGTTTGATTCAAATTTTTATCACAGTTATGTAAGAAAAAACATAGTCAATTGAGATATTGTTAGATTCGTCTAATCTTGTAGTTTTAGACAATCAAATTTTTATAATTTTTTATTGTATATAATTTAATTTATTAACCATTAAAAATGTGTATTGACATACGTGCCGAGTGGGTCCGTGACAAAAACAATGAGACGGAGTTAGTATAAAAAATACTTGTAATTAATTCTATACTTGATTATAGTACATGTATACATGCACATATACATAATAATATATTCCCTCGATCTCTCATTTGGATTTTTCATATTATATAGTGTATGTTTGATTTAATTTTTTTTTGTCGTAATTATATATAAAAAATATAGTTCAGTGAATAATTCACTATTTAATATAGTTTTAAAATATATACTTCATTTGTTTTATGAATGTGCAATATTTTCTCTACGCACGCAGTTCGATGCATATTTTTAACTGTTAATAATTCACGTTGTATATAAATAAAAATCATAAGAATTTGATATTATAAAACTATAAGATGAGACGATTCTAACAAAATCTCACTTGACTATGATTTTTCTTCTATATCTATTATATAAACGTGAATCAATGTCGAATAATGAATAGTGTCAAAACACCAAACGTTTCACATTCTTAGAAACGGAGGTATATTTTATATAATTTTTATTTTTATATACTCCCTCCGTCCCATTAAAAGTGGTCACTTTCTTTTGGGCACGAGAATTTAGGTTGTGGTGTTTATTCGTTAAAGTAATGTGAATAAATTTGACTAATCCATCCATCTAATTTATAATGGTTACATTTGATTTTTAACCATATTTATTATTTTAACTTTGACTTAATGTTATCGTAATGATGTAGAAAGTAAAAAAATAGTCAAATATGGTCTTGTTGGAATCGTCTAATCGTATAGTTTTAGAATATACTATATTTTATATAATTTTTATTTATATCCATTTTGATATAAATTGGTATGATGTACATATTGGTATGATGTACATATTTACTTAAATTGGTATGATGTACATATTTACTTAAATTACTTCAATAGGTAAAATGTTACTCACAAATGGTAGGACTTCTAATATTCGAAACAATCCAGTCCCAGGACCAGAACAGGCCTGTTCATTTGCATGAGCTCCACGAGCACACCCACACTAGAGGGCATGAGAAGGACCAGTGGGTACGAGAGAGGTCACGGCAGTTGAATGTAAGCATCGTAAACAAAATATCAAATTTAGTTATGTATAAATTTAGCATTTGGTAAGCATAAATTTGTCTGTGCCCTAAATTTTAAATTTAAATACAGGATGAGTTCGCAGCAGTGGCCGAATCCCTGAGCCAGAACCCCGCGATTGGTCCTGATTTCGATCCCGATCCTGTTTTCTATGACCTCGCCGGTGGGCACGATAGGCGCAATGCCGTATACGGCATGGGATCGATTGCCCGATCTCTTAGGCCCGGGGGCGATCCTATTTCCACTCCTCCACCATCCACTTCGGAGTACGTCACACAGCAGCAGTTGCATGAGCAGTTCGCTCAGTTCCAGCAGACTCTTCAGCAGATGTCTCGGAGGCAGGAGAGCATGGCTGAGCAGATACAGAGGTTGCTCAGATCTAGGGGTCCTCGGTCCCCAGGCGATGGGGACGGTGATGATGATCTTGGGGGCGGCCGGGGAGGAGATGGTCTTGGTGTTCATTGAATGTGCTTGGCCATCTTGGGTTAGTATCATTTGGCCTTGTATTTTTCATGCATAACTTGTTTGAACCAATTGTGGATTTATGTAAGTTGTGAGACCGTCACTTTGGACACAATAGTTTGGATTTGTGATTTCATATTTACATTTGGAGTTTGTTTGCAATTTGGGATTGTTTAACTTGTTGAATTGTGAGTGTGTACGAATCATGTGATGTTATAATTGGAGGATTTTGGAATTATGATTGTATTAGTTTGTTTGGACATTGGATTTGGTTGTTTGTTTTGGTATTGCAGCAGGGATGGCTGTGATCACAGCCATTTCTGCTGCAATACTATGTTGGGTACCGACCGCTGCGCCGACCGCAGTCCGGTCGGTAATTTACCGACAGCGGTGCCGACCGCATGCGGTCGGTAATTGTCAGGTCCAGAAGGTCCCAAAACGTTGGGTATCGACCGCATATTCGGTCGCTGCCGCGGTCGGTGATTGTGCCGACCGCAATGCGGTCGGTGAGTGGTCGGCAACTTTACCGACCGGAGTGTGTCTGGTCAGCGTCTGATTTCGGACCAAGAGATTACCGACCGACACCTCCGGTCGGTGGTGCGGTCGGTAACCCGCGTCCCTTGTTTACCGACCGCATATGCGGTCGGTAATCAACATTTTTCTTGTAGTGATATTAATGGTTAAACATATAAAAAGACTTTGTGCAGAAAGTACAATTGTCATTATTGTGAGGTTTTTAATCATGCTTATGTTATTCTAATTTGCTTAAAAGTGAAAGTGACAAACCTTATCGGGATACCCAAAAAGGAATAGTGGTCACTTTTAATGGAAGAGAGATTATATTTTATGATAGCTAGTAGTAATAATAAAATAATGACAGAGGTTTGGAGTTTGCATATTTAGACAGAGAGAGGGAGCGGTTTGATACACAAACAGGCACAGCACTGTAGATTAAGGGAGAAAAAGAAAACCCCAAAACATAAATAATCCCCAGATACATACTACTACTCACTTCCATTTCCCATTTCTCAATTCTCCATTTTTTCTCCTGCACTCACATCACTGTTTTGTCTACACACACATATATATAAAAATTGTATATTCACTGCCACAACCTCAATCCGCCCTTCAATTTGCCAATCGATGTTGTGATTTTCTACACTCCGCCCCGGAAAAATGCTTGAATCTGAATCCCTTTTTCCGCTGTTGCTGCTCATGCTTCTCCCGCTGCTTCGATCTTGTTCAATTTCTCCGCCCTAATTAGGTCTTTTGTTTTCAGGGGTTTTCTTTTTTGGTTGCTCAAGTGGGATTTTGGAGGGACTCGGAGGAAAAAAGGAATCAGTTTTGTTATTGCTGTTGTGTTGTTTCTTTTGGGGAGGTTTTGTTTTTTTGCCTTTCCTTTTTTCTGTTGTTGCTGTTGTCGAGAATAATGGACAGTGCTGATGGCGGGGAGGTGGCTTCAACTGGGGCGGGCCCACATGCGCCGCTGGAGTGGAAATTTTCTCAAGTGTTCGGCGAGAGAACGGCCGGCGAAGAAGTACAGGAAGGTGAGGAATGGTGATTTTAATCAATCATGACTGAACTTCTTTTTGCTCTGAGTTTGGATCTTGTGGTTAGGGTTTTGGTTTTTGTTAAATTGATTGGTTTTTGGATCATTTTAGTTACTGATTCAGTAGGAATTAATAGAGTTTGGCTAGGTTTTGAGCAAGTGATGATCTTGTGGCGGCGTAAATCAATCTGATAGATAATAGCATTGTAGTGAGTGGGTTTAGTTTAATGCTCCTTGTTTGCTGACTTCCTGCTGCCGGTGTGGTTTTTCTTGGAGTGTTTGATTTGGACATGTGCAAATGCAATTAATGCGTCTTTCGAAGTGATATTTTCTCCACATTGAGTTGTGATGAGAGGCCAATTACATTGTTTAACTCGCAAGCAATGGATTATTGTGTGCCGAAGTTGCAGGGGGATCGCTTACTCTTCGCCCGCTTCATTGGCGGTGTCATTTGAGTTACATAACCCCGTGCTGCCAAGTGTTGCAAAGTTGGTGGGCTTAAGGTTCTTTAGTGCACTAATTTTATTTGTGTTGTATCGGATTTTAATCTATCTGCTACGTTTCTTTATTGGTTTTGGATCAATGATTGTGTAACGTGTCATGAGGTGATCCCTAGTTTCCAAACATCCGCCGTGATTTCTGGTATGAAGTGGCTCAGGGATTGACGAGTATTTTGTTTGAATGTGGATTGCTTGACTTTATAGAAGTTTGAAAATTTGATGATAGTTATGTGATACACGTTTGCAAATGCTACAGCGTGTCGAGCATTGGGATAATAAATTGGTAACAGACAAAAAGAATGTAGAACTTAAAGCCGTTTCAAAAGCAAGATGAAGCATTCGCCTTTATGATGACTGTTTCATTTACTTGACTGTCTTCGAGTTTCAGAACAGGGTTAACTAAGCTTTGCAAATTGGATGCAGCTTGTGCCAACTTCCTTTGGGTTTACCTGCATATATGAAAGATGTGTTAATATAACTAGTTTATTTACACCACTGTTTTTCCAATGCAATAGCTGCGTCCATCACTTGTATTGGATTTCTTAGTTCTAATTTCATTTGTCTTTGCAGTGGATATAATCTCTGCCATCGAGTTTGATAAATCTGGGGACCATCTAGCTACTGGTGATCGTGGTGGAAGGGTTGTGTTATTTGAAAGGACAGATTCAAAAGAAGTAAGATTCCACTGTGACAAAAAGATTTTATTTCATCTGATGCTGCAGTTATTTATTATACATATCGTTTTCCTTTTTCAAACTTAATTGCAGCATGGTGAAAATCGAAGAGAGTTGGAACGGATGGACAATCCCATAATTCGACACCCTGAGTTCCGTTACAAAACTGAATTTCAAAGCCATGAACCTGAGGTATTAATTTTTAGTTTCAGGTTGCCTTCTCTGTTTTTCTTGGTTCACCTGGTTCTATTGCACATAATTTATGTCTCAAGCAACGAGGTGCAAAATGATCTCTTCCAAAGAGAAAGTAATAATTATAATACCTGGTGCAAAGTAGTAATTATAACACCTGGTGTAAATCTTTTTTTGTCAGTTTGATTATCTCAAGAGTTTGGAGATAGAGGAGAAAATTAACAAGATTAGGTGGTGCCAGGCAGCCAATGGTGCCCTCTTTCTTCTGTCTACTAATGACAAAACCATCAAGTTTTGGAAGGTGAAATCCAGAATTTCATTTTGGTATATTTAAAAAAGAACTGTATAATGTTGATGTCCTTATTCAAGGTCGTTTAGCATGCAATCACAAGCCTTTAATGGATCTCATCTATGTCAATCATTCATGTTTTATGAAGAATCATCATTCATCTTATTTCTTGTTCGTGATCACGAATATTTAGCTTAATATGTATTTGATGACCTGTTTAGTTTCATTATAGTAATTTGTGTGTGCCATATTGTATAGTTATATCATGACATTCATTATGTGGGTCATCTTTGCATTGGTGTTGGTCTATTTTTTTATTTTAAAAGATTTGTTCTTACTCCTAAATGTTCATGATGGCTTTGGGAGATTTCCATCTCTAGGTGATGTGCACATAGAACAAAAATAATTTTCACTATAATTTGCTATAACAATCTGAATGTTGATCAAGCTTCCTGTTTTTCTTTTTTTTTTTTTTGCTAAGCTTTGCTCATGGTAGCATACAATTTCTGATATTATTTCTGCATGAATGCTTGGCCTTTTCACACACTATCAGTAATGTGCAGTTTCTTTAATAAATATTGTAATTTCTCTGTTCAACAGGTTCAAGAGAAAAGAGTAAAGAAAATTTCTGAAATTAACATAGACCCCTCAAATGGGGCTGGAAATGGTGGTAGTATTACAAGTTCCAGTGGTAGTTCTAGTCCGAAGCAGTGCCATTCTAATGGAGGCTGCTCAAGTCAATCCTACAGCTCTTTGAGCAATGACTTTTCCTTTCCACCCGGGGGCATCCCCTCTCTGCGATTACCTGTGGTAGTTGTACCTAACTCTGTTAACCTTGTACTAGCTGAAAAGATTTTTCTTACAATTCTTCATCTTTTGTTATACTAGGTTGGAATATTAAATAATTTATTTAGGATGTGATGTCAGTTGGTGTCTTTCAAAAGTGTGCTTTTACATGTATGTATGCCTTGTTGATTGCATGTATCTCTGTTGGATTTTGCCAATCCCAAAAGTATATGCCTAATAGCTTTACATATATTATAGTTGTTTCTGATTATTTTTTTCTCTCACTCTTGGTTCTCTAATGTTTAGGTCACAAGTAATGAAACGAGTCTTGTCGCTAGATGTAGGAGAGTGTATGCTCATGCACATGACTACCATATTAACTCCATCTCAAATAACAGGTGAAACTTGATTCCTTTTTTCCATCCTTACGGTAATGTACTGCTTTTTTCTTATTAGGATCATACTAATAATGATTCTGCTTGTTATGCTTTGCAGTGATGGTGAAACATTTATATCCGCCGATGATCTCCGAATAAATCTTTGGAACTTGGAAATAAGCAACCAGAGTTTCAATATTGTTGATGTAAAGCCAACAAACATGGAGGATCTGACTGGTAAGTTATGGTATCTGTTTTCAGTTGGTTTTTAAAACAGACTGGTGAAAGAGTTTGCACAATTTTTCTAAGTTTCACTTTCAATTGAAACATGACACTTGTCTGAAAAAGTAATTTGTTTTCTTGACTTGAGTAACTGCCTGTATTTTTTGATACACGTTTCCTATTGCAGAGGTGATAACATCAGCAGAATTTCATCCTACACACTGCAACATGTTAGCATATAGTAGTTCAAAAGGATCAATTCGACTTATTGACTTACGACAATCTGCATTGTGTGATTCACATTCTAAACTGTAAGTTACATGCAATTTTAATATGTTTCACTGCTCAAAGTTGTCTGAGTTTCTTTAAAATTTGAGGGCTGTTAGATTTTGGATTCTCTTTGCCTCGGCCACTTCTCATTTTGCGTTATTTTCCATTTACATACAGATTTGAGGAGCTGGAGGCACCTGGCTCGAGATCATTTTTCACTGAAATAATAGCTTCAATTTCAGATGTTAAGTTTGCTAGGGATGGAAGATATTTGTTAAGTCGCGATTACATGACCCTTAAGGTCCAGTCTTATTTAGTTATTTCAGTTGCTTCATTGATGTTTTGGCTAATGTCTCTTAACTGATTCAAAATGTTCATTTTTCCTAAGGTGGTCCGGTCCATGTTCTGTTTTTTCTACTTAATTTAGCTGATTATGATTTCATATTCTTATCATTTGTTTTGTGAAGAATGTTTAAAGGAGTGGTCGGATTCTGTTTAAGATAGATCCCTAGAAACTGGTGCCTAGGAGTCCTCCTTACATGAACCTTTATCAACGAGTTGTCACTGTTTTTATTATTACACTTTTGAGGATGAAACTGAGTTGTTTCTTTGTTTTCATCGTTTGCTTCTTTGCTGGTTCATTTGTATGCATAATATTATCAAATGACCTGGTTGTAATGTTGTAAAGAGGTTGACTATTGGTCTTCATGGTCTCAAGATATCTATATCCATATCTATATATGTATATTCGATAAAGTATTGCATTTGAGATGTTGCTAATTCAGAAGGTTGTGCCTTTTTATGAAGGTTAGAAGTCACAGAAAAATTCGACTTCCACTTTTCTGAAGTACAGACTAAAACCAGATATCAAAATGAAACTTGCCATTAAGTTTTTCAAATATTTCAATTTTTTTTAAAATTTCTTTGCTAACTGGGTTCCAGAAGATGTCATAAATATTGCAGCTTCTTAATGCTTAATAACATTCTTCATTCGGGTGTGTCATTTACATAATCTTCGTTTCATTGCTGATCCGTCTTATTGATTTCAGTTGTGGGATATTAACATGGATGCGGGTCCTGTGTCAACTTTCCAAGTTCACGAGCATCTAAGACCAAAGGTCAGTTTCCATACTCCAGTGCTATCATGTTTGCATTGTTTCTACAACTATTGTTGAGTTAATTGAATCGTATCTTGGCAATTTCAGCTCTGCGACCTTTATGAAAACGACTCCATTTTTGATAAATTTGAATGCTGCCTGAGTGGAGATGGCCTTCGTGTTGCCACTGGTTCTTATAGGTACAAATCAGTTGCTATTCAAATTAATCATCTCTTTACACCTCACCATCTATCTGACGAAAATGCACAACACATGTATCAGCAATCTCTTCCGTGTATTTGGTTCTACTACTGGCAGTACCGAGGCTACTACGCTGGAAGCAAGCAAGAACCCAATGAGGTAGTTATCTATTACCGCATCAAATTCCACCTCACACACAAAATTTTCCTTGCGCTTAAAATGTTGCCCATTCATTCCAGAAGGCAGGTCCAGACCCCTTCGCGGCCTTCAAGATCCCTTGGCAGTAGCATAACCCGTGTAGTCAGACGCGGTACAGTTCCCCTCCCCCAAATGTCTCTACATCTCCTATACCTTTTTCTCCTCTCAAACATCATATCCTTGCTCATCTAACAGGTGCAGAAAACCAAGGAGTCGATGCCAATGGAAATTCCTTCGATTTCACTTCAAAGCTTCTCCACCTGGCCTGGCACCCATCCGAGAACTCAATTGCATGCGCTGCTTCAAACAGCCTATACATGTACTATGCGTAAAATCTCAGACAGTTACATCAATCTCAAAAAGAAATATACTTGAGAATCCTTCACTGTAGAAAGCTGAAAAAGGGCTCTTATCCATCCATCCATCCATCCATCCATCAAGCAGGGTAAAAATCTCTTCGAATGTCGAATTCCGAAAGTGGTTAATAGGTAGAACAAGGAATGAGGGTTGTAGCTGGGGCAGATTGTCGTCGTATCTTTTGCCTATGTTATTTCTATATATCCTGACTTTTACTATTAAGCAGCCGCCGCAATTGTTCTCTCCTTTTGTCCTTCCAACCTTTATTTGATTTTATTTTTTTTACCTCCTAAACGGGATGGATGCAGTTCTATGTTATTTTCCTGTTTTGTGTTTTGTTCCTTAGAAATTTGGAAGGAATATATGTGATTTGTAGCTCTCCTACAAACACACGCATATATATGAACTAAAGGAGGAAGAAGTATCTTTTTCCCTAGTTTTTTTTTTTCTCTCTTGAAGTTTAAGACAAATGTAGGCTTTGTACTTGAAAAAACACCAAGTGCTTCTAACTTGTCATATTTAGATATATTTGATTCTCAACTCTTCGATGATTTTTGTATATAAGTAGTGGTTCTTTATTTTCGAGAACAATATATTTTATTGTGAAGTTCGAGTATGTGGTGAATGTATTTTAAGCAATTGGATTTTTGTTGATTTTAGTTTGTGCTTGTGATCTAGTTGTTAAGGTGTTAAGTCATGATTGTTGAATTACTTGTTGACATTTGTTGTTTAATTGGGTATTTCAATTTTATTATTGTTGTAATTCATAAGCCATTAATCATTATCCCTTGGGAGTTGTTTAAGGTAGCAATAGGTGATAGTAATAACTTATTAAGTTTTGTTAATAATTTGCAAAATTGTTTACGAAAACCAAAATTACTACTTCCGTCTCGGTATTTTTATTATGGATGGTTTTTTGGCACTATTCACTGTTTAACTTTGATTTGAATTTATCATAGCTATATAAGAAAAAATATAGTCAAGTGAGATCTTGTTAGATTCGTCTAATCTTGTAGTTTTAGACAATTAACTTTTTATAACTTTTCGTTGTACACAATTTAAGTTATTAATCGTTAAAAACGTATATCGGTATGCGTGTTGGACGAGTCCGTAACAAAAATAGTCAGACGGAGGAATTATTAGAACATTGATCATGTCCAAAAGCCCATTTTGGAATATGGAATTTCGATTTGATGATTTTTGTTCGCACTTCATATTGTGAATTATATTTTCATTTTCGTTTCAAATTCTTTGTTATTGAAAAGAATCAGTGTGATAATATATCTAATTGTTAGTCATTGGAAAATGGGATATACTACCTCCGTTCTAAAAAATGTGGAACGTTTGGTATTTTGACATTATTCATTATTCGACTTTGATTCACGTTTATACAATAGTTATAGAAGGAAAAACACAGTCAAGTGAGATCTTGTTATAATCGTCTCATCTTGTAGTTTTATAATATTTAATTCTTATAATTCTTACTTATAAACAATGTGAGTTATTAACGGTTAAAAATTTACACCGGATTGCGTGCGCAAAGAGAATGTTGCACATTCAGAAAAAAAAGATAAGTATGTGTTTGCAGGCGTATTAGTGATCAACCTCATTGACAATAAGGGCTTACATTTTAGGCCCAAATTATGAATGCAAAAACAATATAAGGTTGGCTAACTAACCCCCAAGAAAATATTATACTTTTTTTTTTTTTTTTTCCATATTATTTCATTAGTTGATGCATGACATATCATTTCACTTTTGTCTCATACTAGGTCACTTTCACATGAAATAAATTTACTCATTGGCAGGGATCAACTACAAAAGCCCCACAGGATAAGGGTTTGCAAGATTTTTGGGATCATTTGATATATATGACATTACAATAATTCAAGGGCCAAAGTGGTGGCATTACTATTTATTTAACCACATACATATATGTATTTCTTTAGTTTTAGGAAAATGATGAAAAACTTGCCATTTCTCATTAGTCACAATCCCTTTGCTCACTTTTTAGTAGTATTTTATTTTTTGAGTGATCACATGCACAAGTGAATGAATCGAGATTATAAAAAATATTTTAATTGATCATCATGTATGTATTCATGTCGAATTGAGGATCAAACTTGGGATGGGGAAGGTTTATTTTTATTTTATTTAATAAAAATTTGAGTTGAGTTGAGCTGAATTGGGCATTGACAAATTTAATATTTGGACCACCAAAACATGTGTGGGTGGCCTATGGTTTTGAGGGACAATCAAGACGTGGCTTCATTAAATGCTATTTTAAATTATTTTTTTTAAAAAAATGGAAGAAAAATTGCATCGATTGACAGATCTTACACTATTACTCATGTGTAGTAGTACATTAATTTAGAATCACCCCCAGGGTAGAAATGTAGAATACTAGTAAGTAGTCTAGTAGTACTACTACCACATATCTTTAGATAAATCAAATACTACTCCCTCCGTCCCACCAAATTTGGCCACTATTCCCTTTTAGGGTGTCCCACGAAATTTGGCCACTTTCCATTTTTAGATAAATTAAAATAATATAACTTTGATTAGAATTTTAATTATTGTCAAATTACATTAAAAGTGTTCACTTTTACTATTCTGCACAAATTCCAATGCACTTTTACTTTTTTACCCAAAGTCCCTAGCATTTCTTTAATTCTTAATATTTTAAAATTGGTACAAATAAAAATTTTATAAAATATATATATTATGAAACTACACGATTAGACGATTCTAACAAGATTAAGGGGGTTGTATTCGTTTGAGATTTTAATAGATTTTTATAAACTTTAAAAAGTTGGTGGATTTAGAAAGTCTATAGACTCCACGTAGAGTTGACCGATTTATATAGAGTCTATGAAGAGTCTGGCTGATTTTAGAGAGATTTCGTGTAGTTATAATTTTTAAGAGAATCCATTAAAGTCTATAAAGAACTAAAATCCATAGAGTGTTGAATACCTCTAGATTTTTAAAGACTTTTTAAAATCTGTATTGAATACCTTTAGATTTTTAAAGACTTTTTAAAATCTGAATTGAATACATCTAGATTTTTAAGGACTTTTTAAAATCTAGATTGAATACACCCCAACTTTGAAAGTCCAAAAAAATCCTGTAGAGTCTCAATCCAATACACCCCACTAAACTTGAATATTTTTCTCTAATTGTATCATTACATAATATAAGGTCAAAGTTAAACAATAAACAGTATCAAAAATCATTAGAATCTTAAACACAAAATGCTTACACCACTTTAACTACTAACCTCACTACCTAAATTACCGTGCCCAAAAAAAAGTAGTCATATTTCGCGGGACGGAGGGAGTACTACTCTTGCATAAAAATAAGATTGATAAAATTTTATTTATTAGTAATACAGAGATAAATAAATAAAATAAATAAATACACCCAACCTACACCTCACATGTCCAATACCCCATTACATATTGGTGCTTAGAGCTTCTCCAACCGTGCTGCAAAACGCAAAATGGAATAGAGAAATTGCTCCAACCGAGCTGTAAAACCCAACGCAAAATGCATTTCCGGCTTCTTTGCCCGGAGAAGAAATGCAAATATGCGTTCAACTGTTCACAAACGCAAAAGGGGGAATAAGGAGTATAAAGTGGTAGAAATAGGAATATTCTGTGGAATATTCTTTTAGGTTTTGAGTTTAGTGTTTTCGATTAGAGATAAAATACTGCTTGACATTACATTTACTGTATTTTGGATTTGAGTATGGTGTTTTTGGTTGGAGATGTCCAAGCAGAGACAAATTAAGAAAAGTCTGGCAATGCATACTCTATATATCATCCCTTCTAGGTCACAACAACATGAAGATCAAGTCTTTAATTAGGTGTCTCTAGATGCAAGCAAAACCCTTTCTTACAAATCAGAGCAACTTCAAATCAAGGCTGTGAGGGACTTAATTATGTCCCAAATGGTCCAATTCCAGGACAGGACATACACGACATGAGCCCCCTTGTTTCCTTAGGGACAAGAAGAACACAACTACAAAACCCTAGCTAGATTCCATGCATTTATCAAATCAAAGTTTACTTCCAACCAGCATAGGGCCATTTAATTTATCTCTTGTGAAATTTCTCCACAATTCTCTTTTAAATTGTACGTACTATTGTTAACCCAAAAATTATCCAAGCCTACAAGTTGAGGCCCGCGACACATCGGCCCAGTTGCTAGTCCAGTCCACATAAGAATTATCCAGCAATAAGAAGAGGAAGACGGATAACTTTGGTGGTTCTTGAAGACTAAAGTCAATGAAGGATGAAAGATCGTGGGATCGTGACTGAAAGGCAGGCACAAGGCAGGGGTTTGAAGCCTATAACTACTGGAAGACGGCTCCATTGGAAGACACCTCACATTCTTCCCAAAGAAGCCATATTTACTTTTTTTTTTTTTTTTTACATTCTGCAATTCCTTTGGTTTATTTATCGTTTTCTGTAATTTTTGTTCATTTGTTTCGCACTTCAATTCCTTTACAACTTTATTTCATTCCTTTAATTTCCATTCTGCAAGTCTTTTGTAATTCTTCTCGACACTGTTCAATTCCAAATAGAGGTTATCAACCTCAAACAATTTCTTGGTTCTAACAACTATATATGTTGATCTCAAGTACCATATGCTGGATTTGGGACCATATAAAATGAACTAAACTCATGAGTGAGTATAAGTGAACATCAAATGTAATAAAAGAAACTAAAAAGCAAACGGGTAACAAACATTAATTACTACTACAAGTTTAAATATATATTCTTTTTTTTTCATAATTACAGCTATTCGAGCTCAACTCAATGAGTTTTGAACAAATTAAATTATTCATTAGTTTCGGGTTTAATTGGGTTCAAGCATGGCCAATGAGCAGTGAAATAAAGTCCATACTCTTTAAATTTGAAAGTCGAAAATGCTTCGATTCAAAGATTTTCATGATCAGGGAATGGGACTGAACTCAGGTGGTCATGTTCTCTGCCTTCCAACCTGCATAGGTTGGGGGTTCAATCTCACCCGGCTCTCTATCCCTCCCTTTTTTTCCCTTTGCAATTTGTATCAATGTTTTTTTTTTAAAAAAAAAAATAAATTCATGATCACATTCCACAATTGATTGAATTTAAACATATATACATGTTCCCTATTCGAAATTAACGTCGTCTAATTTTTCGATCCATTAATTAACTATTCCTAATAATCTAATCCATTAGTAAATACTAAGCCTATTACACTAATGAAGTTCATTCGATATGTATTAATATTAAGAACTTACAACGCTAGATCATTAGTCTTGGTGGTAACTTATTTTTTGTAAAGTAATTCCCATTTATAATTAATAATAATGTTTAAAACTGTACGGTATGAACATAAACTGATATTGATGAAACATTTGGAGGTTTGCGCAATATATATTCCCATAAATAAACAGGTCTGAATTTTTAATTATCGATATTCTTCAATTTGTCTCCCGGTTGGTCAGCAATCTTGGTTGTCACAAAAATATAGTACTAATATTTAATACTGTTTCTGTCCCTATTAAAATTTAAGTATCAAATAGCACTACTGTAACTACATTATTTCGTGAAACAAAATTAAAATGTTATTAGGATGCCATAATTAATGTTTTAATTAGGCATTTATTAAAGGAAAATAAAAAGTTATAAATCGAGACATGCTTGATCTATGTTGTTCACTGAAAAAAACAAGGATTTGCTCATTATTTTGATGTGCTCGCGTAAACAATCGAGTCGAGCTCGAACTTTTACAACTCGAACCTCCTTTTTTAAAAATAAAATAAAATAAAATAAAATAAAATAAAATAAACAGTTCTAATTCCATTACCATTAAGTGAAACATCAAATCACATGTTGATTTTCTACAAATTTTTTTAAATTTTTATGATTAAAAAAGGAATGAATTATTATTATTATTAAAATAGGAGTGGGAATGTGTTGATAATTGTAAATGGAATAGGTTAATTTAAAATTAGGATTAGGTGACTAAAAGTGTGTAACTACAAATGAAGGATTTTGTAAGTAACTCGATCGATGCTCCTTCACTTTTTGTCTTTTTCAATCACTCCCAAACTTTGGTTGCATTTTTCCTGCTAACTTGTTTTTATTATATTGAAATGCTAAAACTCCAATTGTACCATACTCCCTCCGTTCCAAAATACTACTCCCTCTGTCCCGCGAAATGTGGCTACTTTCTTTTCGGTACGGTAATTTAGGTAGTGGTGTTTAGTAGTTAAAGTGGTGTAAACATTTTGTGTTTAAGATTCTAATGAATTTTGATATTGTTCATTGTTTAACTTTGACTTATTATTATGTAATGATATAATTAGAGAAAAATATTCAAGTTTGATCTTGTTAGAATCGTCTAATCGTGTAGTTTCATAATATATATTTTATACAATTTTTATTTGTACCAATCTTAAAATATTAAGAATTAAAGAAATGCTAGGGACTTTGGGTAGAAAAGTAAAAGTGCATTGGAATTTGTGCAGAATAGTAAAAGTGAACACCTTTAATGTAATTTGACAATAATTAAAATTCTAATCAAACTTATATTATTTTAATTGGGAGAAGTTAGGGTGCAAATAAGGGATTTGACATGATGTACTTAGGCGTTTTCCAACCGTTGATTAACTTTTTAAATCAACGGTTGAGATGAACAGGAAGAGTAAAAAAGTAATTATGTCATATTACTCCAAAATATATTTTAATACATTTCAGCGATAAGATATGTACTTTTCAACGATTGTGTTGATTAATATATTATTTTCAGCGACATAGTTGTTTTCAGCGCGCCTTCCATGTATTTTCAGCGATGGAGTATAGTATATTTCAGCGACGCTCCGTAGTATATTTCAGCGACAAGCTATAGTATTTTTCAGCGATATATGGTGCATTTCAGCGACTTCGTACGTAAAAGTTGAAACCCTAATTCTTTGGTTTAATATATTTCAGCGACGCATTATAGTAGTATATTTCAGCGATGCACTTTAGTATATTTCAGCGACAGACTGTGTTCATTTCAGCGACATACATAGTGTTCTTCAGCGATGACCTTATGTGTATTTTTCAGCGACAACATTAAAAATTTTTTGGACAATTTTACCCTTTTACATTTTTGACCGTTGGATCTTAAACGAATGGTTGGGATTTGTGCCTTGATGTGCTGCGGGATTTGGTGATTGCACCGTAACCAATCCCATTTTAATTTATCTAAAAATGGAAAGCGGCCAAATTTGGTGGGACAACTTTCGTAGGACACCCCAAAAAGGAATAGTGGCCAACTTTCGTAGGACGGAGGGAGTAGTCTTTTTAGAGTTGAAAAAATATTCTACAATTTTTATCATTTTTAGGTGGTTTTAGATAGTTACATTATATTTTTACTGTATTTCCCTTTATTTTAAATAAATGTTATTTCTTGACATTTATTATGAAATGGTTTAGTTGGAGGATAAAAATGAAGATTTTTGAGTTAATTAATGCATATTTTGTTTATTAAAATTAAGCTGAAAAAGAAAATTAAAACATAAAGGAGTATTAAATATTTAGATTACCTAATTAATTTAAATTACTCCACTATTTAAAAATAAAAAAGGGTAATTTAAAATTCTCCTTGGGTTCATAAATTATACAGTTCCGTAGGTTCCAAAGCAGGAAAAAAAAAAAAAGAAAAAAAAAAAAAAAGAAAAAAAAAAAAACAAACAACGAAAGACGAGAGTGGGTCCACACTCTACACTGACGGCGGTCATCCGTCAAATGGCAGCGCGTAGCCGTCGGGCTGCCGTTACGTCTCCGTTAAGCCATGCGACAGCGGGACGTTAGCTCACTGACGCGACACGTTCCCCCTTATTTTGTAAAGTTACGGAAACACCCCTTTATCATCTAAACAATTACTCCCTCCATCCTGTATAAGATGTTTTGTTTGACTTTTTAGCACTGTTCATTGTTTAATTTTGACTCAATTTTATTGCAAATATATATTTGAAAAAAATAGTCGAGTTTGGTCTTGTTAGAATCGTATAATCATGTAGTTTTATAATATATATTTTACATAATTTTTCGTCGTACATATTTTGAGATATTAACGGTTGAAAAGTGTATTGAATTGTGTGCAGAAATCAAATAAGACATCTTATATGGGACAGAGGAGTACTATTTTTACAATTTTCTATAAATAAATATTGCACTGTTCTTTGAGATTCATTGTTTGGATAAGCTGCAACAAAATTGATTATCTGATTATTGCGTTTTCAAAACGCAAATAATCAGTTTAACCGCTAAAAAAAGGTGCTGCAAACCTGATTATTTGCGTTTTGAAAACGCAATAATCAAATAATCTATTTCATATAGTTAATCCAAACACCCTCTTAATCTCTCACATAATTTGTGGGCTAAATAAATTTTGATAATAGTATTAGCAGTTTAGAAGGGAAAATCAATCTCTTCTCTTGTTTAAAAATCGTTCTTGAAATTGAATGGATGGGATTGTTAAATATTTAATGGTAGAGGAATTAATTGGAAAGGGTAAGGTGCCCATGTGGGCTGTGGCTGCCTGGTCATCTTTATTACCCATTTTGCAATATTATTGGATACAGTTTGCTTTTTATTTAAGAAATCGAGTGACAAGTTAATTAATAATCAAATATAGTAATATAAGTAAGTACTTGTACTTCATTTAAGGAACTGTGTCTGTGTTACATTGAATTTAATTTAATTTCATGCCAGATTCTGCTTCCTACTATATCTATAGTTACTTTAGTTCAAAATTCAAAATTTTCTCCTACGACTTTTATTATGCTAAATTAATCTAAACGGTAGCCATGCATACGTGTATCTACACTTTATCTTCACCTTTTTTTTATATAAAAAAAAACAAAAAAAAAAAAACAAAACAAAACAAAAAGAAGTGATGCCAAACTTTGCATCTTTGTAAACTAGTTATAAGGCCATCTCCAACCGAAAACATCACTCAAACAAAAAATGTAGTAAATGTCACATCAAACAGTATTTTTTCTCCAACCGAAAATACTAAACTCAAACCCAAAAGAATATTTCATGGAATATTCTTTATTTTTATCACTTTATACACTTTATTCTCATTTGAAAGCATTTTGCAGTAGTGAATAGTAGAACGCATTTATGCGTTTCTCCTCCGGGCAAAGAAGCCAGAAACGCATTTTGCGTTTGAGTTTTGGTATCGGTTGGACCATTTTCTCTACCCCATTTTTGGTTTTGCAGTTCGGTTGGAGTTGGTCTAAGTAGTACTCCATCAGTCCCATTAGAAGTGGTCATTTTCTCTTCTGCACAAAATCTAATGCAATCGTTAAACGCTTTATATATCAAAATCGGTATAAGTAAAAATTATATAAAATGTATATTTTAAAACTATACAATTAGAGGATTTTAACAAAACCATACTTGACTACTTTTATCTTCTTGTATCAATACAACAAAATTGAGTCAGAGTTAAACAATGAATAGTGTCAAAAGTCAAAAGGGACCACTTTTAATGGGATGGAGGGAGTACTTATATATTGTTGGAAGAAAATACAATGAAATGATAAAATGAATCAATGTAAATTCTAGTAAAATACGAATAAAATGATAATTACAATGATTTTCCCTTCAAATCCTTTTAATTTTGGACACATAATTTTAGGGTTTTATGGGCAAAGAAGGAAAGCAATTCCAAATCTCTTTTCTTTCTAAAAAATTCGAGAGCTTTTTTTTTTTTTTTTTTTTTCTTTTCCTTTTTCCTTCTTTGAAAACCCAAAAACAAAGTGTAGGAGCTAGTGTGTTTTATTCGTAGAAGAATAATTATAAATTGAAAGTGAAAAACGACTTTGTTCATTTTTTTTTAAAAAAAAACAATTTTAAATTTAAGTTTAATTTTATTTTATTTTTTTGCTGAACAGCCTATACAGACTAGAGAAATGGTGGGAGCCCATGCCACACAATTACAAAGGGAAAAGGGGGAGGAAAGGGGCCGGGTGCGAATCGAACCCTCAACCTACCCTCAACCTAAAGGTTGAGAGTCAGGGGCTTAACCACTTGGGCTCAACCTATAAAATTTAATTTTATTGAAAACGTTATACAAGCCCAATATTTAAATCGAAGAAAAAAAAAAGGCTTAAATAAGAAAAGAGTAATTAAAAAGAAGCACAAGGGCATTCTTGGGAAAAAGAAAAAGGCCCGACGAGGACGACGACCCTGTCAGATGACAGTGGAGATGAGCGATAAAGAGGGACAAAATTTGAAGAGATTCAGATTCATTCAGCATTTCAGCCCCATCATCATCATTTACATCTGCACAAATTTCGTGCACTCACACACACACACACCTCTACTCCCCTCTTTACTCCCCAAGTCCAACCTCCCCCCACCCCACCCTCTTGTTCCTGTTCAGTGTTGTCCCTTTTACGAATTCGACCGCGAGCGACATTGCCCTTTTTCCTATTTCCTCACGAGTCACACCCATCCATACCGGACCAATTGTATTTCTATCCCCTTTTCCAAGGACCACCATCATAGAGCTTCAAAAGGTAAAAACAGAAAATATATTTAATTTCCGCCATAATTGCAGACCTGCATCTTTTGGTTGATATTTCTCGCAATTGCATAATTTTGGATTTGGGTTTTGTTTGGGACTGTTCCAGCTGACGCCCCCACGGTCATGTGATTCACCTATTTCCCATCTTTTTCACGCACACACACACTTGATGATGATATAGATTATCCATCGTCCTTGTTTTGAAAGTATTTATCTTTTAGTGATTGTCATGTTCTTGTTACCAGTCATTGTTGTTTAGCTGTTTTGATGTGAAGTAATGGGCAAAGGAAGGGGTGGGGGGCTGCAGATTGCAGAGACATCATTATTTCAAACTAAAACCCCCATTCTTGTTTGCCTTTGTATTCTATTTTTCCCATTCTCCTTCAGGTAGGTAATCTGCTGATTTGTAATCATTGGATTGTGGGTTTTTGCAGGAATGGAGGATGTTATGTGTAATTACAATTGTAGTTTGAATTGTTTGCTGTGAAAAGCGAAAAAGGGAAGGAAAGGGGAAAGCTTTATTCTAATTATTTAACTTTGGAGTTCTGAAGGTTCTGAGTTCCACATTTCCAAGCACATTCCAATAATTGATCATAGGGGGAACCAAAAAAAAAAAGAAAGAGAGAGAGAGAGAAACAGGAGAGTCGGAGACTTGTGGGCTCATTTGGGATCTGGAAAACAGCTCATTTTCTATTTTTCACCTATTCAAAATTAAGCCCCTCCATTTGACTTGTGCCTAGAATTTGCTTTTCTTATTCATGTCCTAATAGTAGCATTCTTCTTGTGGTTTTCTTGAGGAATAGATCCATCGAAATGGTTGTGCAATTCTGTTTGTTTTTGTGAGCCTGCAGTGGTTTGACCTATCATTGCCGGTTTATTAGGGACTTTGGGGAAGAAGGCATTTTTGGGTGTTGGCAATTTGGTTTTTTCTTGTGTTTAGATATATGAGTGGAGAAGTGAAGAAAGTGGGGATGCAGGGGAAGAGTTGTGAAATGGCTGAGAAGGTTGTGGTGGCTGTCAAGGCATCAAGGGAGATTCCCAAAACTGCCCTTGTTTGGGCACTCACTCATGTTGTTCAGCCTGGAGACTGCATTACTCTTCTTGTAGTTGCCTCTTCTCGTTCCTCTGGTAAGAAAATTTTTCATGATCCTCTTCTTTTTCAGGTGTCCTGTCCTTAACTCTGCCTTTTGTCTTTTACTCTTTACCATTTTCTGTTGTCTACTTCTATACATTGCCATTTATTTGTGTTCTTTTGGGATTTGAAGTTAAATTTGTGGTTTTCATGTACAATGTGCGGTGTTATTCATGTTGTGTCTTGATTTCAAGTTTATTGCAGCACTCCTGATGTTTAATGTGTTTGTGTAATACTTCATTAGGTAAAAAAAGTTGGGGATTCCCTAGATTTGCTGGAGACTGTGCTGGCGGGCTGAGGAGGTCACACTCCGGTACGATGGCGGAGCAAAAATCAGACATAACTGAATATTGCTCTCAAATGATTCTTCAACTGCAAGACGTTTACGATCCTAATAAAGTGAGCCTTTAGCATTTTGCGGATTCAGTGTTGTGTTTGTGAATGGTAGAGAACGCTAGTTCATGGTTTTGGTAATGACTGTTTTTCAGATCAATGTAAAGATCAAAATTGTGTCAGGAATGCCGTTTGGTGCAGTCGCTGCAGAGGCGAAAAAGAATCAGGCGAATTGGGTCGTTTTGGATAAGTAATGCGGACAATCCCTTCCCTATCAGTTTGATCGATCTGTACTGTTTTATACATTTGTGACACTTAAAATGTGTTTGAATGTCGTGCAGGCAGCTTAAACACGAGGAGAAATGCTGTATGGAAGAGCTGCATTGCAACATTGTCGTTATGAAACGTTCGCAACCAAAGGTTCTCCGATTAAATCTAGTCGGATCACCTACGAAGCAGGTAGAAGTGGCAAATACGGATAATGATCACTCGGCTAAAGTGAAAGAAAGCAAGAATGATTCTTCATTATCGACCCATGGTCCTTTTGTTACGCCATCGAGCAGTCCTGAGACCTTCACTGCGACTGAACCTGGCACGTCATCTGTTTCAAGCTCGGATCCTGGAACTTCACCATTCTGTACAAATCAACCGAACGATGCCTGTAAGAAAGAGGAAATGTCAGCCCCCAAACAGGATCGAGATCTTGATCAATGTAGTTCAGACTCAGATTGTGATAACCTGTCTTCCTCGTCGAGTTTGAGATTCCAACCCTGGATGGCGCACATAGTTGGTTCGCGATGCCAATCTTTGGACCGTCTTGGGGAAGGCTCAGGACTATCTCGTAATGCCCTGCTCGAAAAGCTAACTCGACTCGAAGGAGAGGGCGGATATGGATCCCCAAGCTATAGGTCTAATATTGATTTCAGCGGCACTTTTAGAGAAGCGATGTCCCTTCCGAGAACCGTGACCTCTGGACCGCCTCCCCTGTGTTCGATATGCCAACACAAGGCTCCTGTATTTGGAAAGCCTCCGAGGTGGTTCTCATACGCGGAACTTGAGCTCGCCACCGGTGGTTTTTCAAAAGTGAATTTTTTAGCCGAGGGTGGTTTTGGATCTGTCCACCGAGGAGTCCTTCCTGATGGCCAGGCAATTGCGGTCAAGCAGCACAAATTGGCGAGCTCTCAAGGCGACCAAGAATTTTGCTCGGAAGTTGAAGTTTTGAGCTGCGCCCAGCACCGCAATGTAGTGATGTTGATCGGATTCTGCATCGAAGACGGGAGGAGACTGTTGGTGTACGAATACATTTGCAATGGATCTCTCGATTCTCATCTTTATGGTATTCGTCTACCTTAGATTTCTATATGTTTAATTAACATAAAAATGGCCGTTATCTTAGAATGCTTATAATATCCGTCTCTATTTTCCAGGTCGTCATCAGGACACACTGGAATGGAGCGCGCGCCAGAAAGTCGCGGTTGGAGCAGCAAGAGGATTGCGATATCTTCACGAGGAATGCAGAGTCGGCTGCATTGTACATCGAGACATGCGCCCCAACAACATTCTCATCACCCACGACTTCGAACCCCTGGTACTAATAAATAGTTTTTGGGAATTAGCTGTAGCTGTTAACTGATTATGTAACTGATTATGTGAGTAATTTGAGTAATAAATTAGTTAAAATTAGCTGTTTGACAGTTTTGAGGCAATTTTTTTTTTGCCTAGAATAAGCTAATTCCAAAATGCTGCTATTTGCAGCTCTTTTTTAAAGAACTGATTGAACACTATTTTAAGTTATTTTGACTTTTGAAATAAGCTAATTTATCTTAAATTGAATAGAATAAGCTAATTTCATTTAGCTTATTTGTCAAACAGTTTGTCAAACAGGGCCTTTGCCTTTTTCGCCAATGCAGTGTTCGATGTTAGTCTGCTAGTCGAATGCTGTTCTAATTGTTGCTTACACATTTTCTTGTCATGATTTCTGATCTGCGATAACATGTTGATTGATCTTCACATCGTAATTCTGTGCTAGGTGGGAGACTTTGGACTTGCTCGTTGGCAACCCGATGGTGAAACAGGAGTTGAAACGCGAGTGATTGGAACGTTTGGGTAAATTCTTAATGGCTATTCATTTTAAATTTTTAACACCTATCATACATTCTTTTCGACACTGTCAAATTCAACGATACGATCCTTTGTGCAGGTACTTGGCACCCGAGTACGCCCAAAGCGGCCAAATAACCGAAAAAGCTGATGTTTATTCATTTGGCGTCGTGCTGGTGGAGCTTGTGACCGGTCGTAAGGCAGTCGACCTGAACAAGCCTAAAGGCCAGCAGTTCCTCACCGAATGGGTAAGGCAGTGAAAGCAGCCCCATTTTCTACAAAGCATTCGCTACATTTATTCGGATAATTGCCTTACACTGATGTGAAAACACTCTGACAGGCGCGACCCTTGCTGGAAGCTCGTGCCATTGATGAACTCATCGATCCAAGGCTCGGAAACAACTACTCTGAGCACGAGATATACTGTATGCTACACGCTGCATCTCTCTGCATACGCCGTGACCCTCAGGCCAGACCGCGCATGTCTCAGGTAACTCTTATACTGCTACCACTAAAAAGAAGTTGTCACTATGTCGTCGCTAAAAGTTGCTCCCTTCGTTCCATTATCTGAAATTCCGAATATGGTTTTGGGATAAAATGTTAGAAACTGAACTGACATCAAAATGCTACAGTTTGTGACATGATCTATAGTGACAAATTCCCTCGTCACTGAACTTCGAGCAATGATCTCAAACGTACTAAAATTGATTCTTGTGACGATAAATCTAGGTCCTTCGGATACTTGAAGGCGATGGTATGGATTCGTGCCAACTGCTGAATCCCGGGATAGAAGTTGGGAGCCGGAGTGGAAGTGGAAGGATGTGGTCCGATCACGAACAATGCGATTGCTCGATGGGACGACCGGACTCATTGTCGGGAAGGTTTAGCACGAAGGTTTCCATCAACAATGTGAAGACAAATCTGGATGATTCTAGGACAGCAGCATACCATGGCAATCTGTAAATTGCAAGTTGTTGCAATTGTTGTTGATTTCTCTCTATATATATATGTTTATTTGTTTGTCAAAAGTTTGTGTGGTGTGCAATTTAGGATTGTATAGCAAGCTCTGCTCAACTTTTTGGGCTGAATTTTGTTTGGGCCTAGCGGTCCAGAAATTTGGGTTTGGGTCAATTAGATAAGTCCATAAAGGCCCAAATGACCAGAGCCAGATTTCTGTACTGGTAGCCCATTTGTGCATGATATATATAATTATGTTTGGTTAATTTTTGGATTGTTCCGAAAATTTCATGGGTTTGGCCTAGTTGGGCTGAGCAAGCATTTAATAATGAGCCTTTTAGTATTGGTGAAGATCATACACTCTTCTAACAATTTTTTTTATTTAAAAAGTAATTAAATTAAATGGGGCATTTTGTATTTTATTTTAATCAGAAAATGGGAACTATTGAAATGGATAAAGGGTGAATAATAGAAAGATGGGAACTATTGAAATGGATAAAGGGGTTCCACAGTGAAGGGTCCATGTAGTATTATTATTTGTATATTGTTAGTTGTAGATGGCTAATTCAATGTGGCAAATCTATCCACTCAATTTACTTGGGATGAGATCATATTATCTTGATAGTACATGTACACTTGGAACTTTTTAATGACTTAGAATTAATTATAGTAGTAATACCATATTTCAAATATTATTGAAATTTATGCAGTAATCCTTGAATTAAACGCCTTTTGCCTAACCTAATTCTTTAAAGAACATAAATATCCTTAACATGTGAATGAACTTAAAAGGGATTAGTAGCAATTAATAAAGGAAAGAAGGCATAACAATTAGGAATTGATAAATAGCGATTAGGGATCAATTACCAAATAATAATAATAATAAGTAGATAGGGATCGTGAGGACACCCAAATCCTAAACCGTGACTAGGATGATAAGATCAAAATATTTATTGACTCAATATATATATATATATATATAAAACAAAATAGTCTAACACACACACACTTTCCCGCCCAAACATTTTCCCCTCACAAAATTCATTTTTTTACATTCTCTCTCACACACTGAAATATTTATCGCACTGCCACTGGACTGTGCTCCACCTCACTGATTATTACAAAATTGCCCAGGATCGTGCTCCAACAATCCATATATCTCATTTATCTCATTCTCCTATAAATATGTGTCTATTACAATCCCCTCAAAATCATATCCTTACATCTTCATTTAACATTTCTCTCAATGTTCCATTTAACAAATATCCTCTCACAATTTTCTAGCTTTTATTATTCAAATTCATGTTTATTTCTCCCTATTTTGCTAATATTTTTGTTCTCTTTTGTTTTTGTTTTGGTGACAGTTATTGGGAAAACGAGAGTACAAACTAAAATGACGAAGAGCATTTTCATGTTTATTTCTCCCTATTTTGCTAATATTTTTGTTCTCTTTTGTTGTTGTTTTGGTGACAGTTATTGGGAAAACGAGAGTACAAACTCAAATGACGAGGAGCATTTTGAACGGATGAAGAGATAAGGATTATTTATAACCATACAAGAATAAATCAATTGTTACGACATCTTTTTTCATGTCAAATAATCGGCGACTTCCCATTTCACTTCATCTTTTGGGGAAAGATTTGTTTGGCTATTATTTTTGTGGAGAGATTTGTTCCACCAAGTGTAAATAATTGGATGAATTTAGTTTTGTAGCATTATGTTCTCACAATCTTTTGTGTTTCATTCAGTAAGAGATCGTCTGAAATTTGTCTATATCATTTTTATCCATTTGTTTCTCACAATCTTTGGTGTTTCATTCAACTGAGTATTGTATACAAATTAAACATAACGCCTAGCAAAATCTATATTTTTTGTAAGATAAGTTTTTTATTTGAATTGAACTAATGAAAATATACTCATTTTTCACATTATTATTGAAATCATTTTCCAAAAAGGTAAATTATTTCTATTCTCTATTGAAATCAAGTTATTATTTCCATATAAATTATTCTATTTAATTCAAGTGATTACTTTACTTAATATGGAGGAATTATCAGATAAGATTACTTTTGAAATTGGAATAAAATCGGGAAGAAAAATCAATGGATTTTTGAATTGATCAATGAATAAAATTTTGGAACACAATATTAAATTATAAAATAGAAACTAAATTTTAGAAAATGTATTTTGTTTTAATACATAATTTTTAGTAAATAATTCCAAAAAGTCAAATTATTTATATTCTCGATTATTAGTGAAAATGAAGCCCTAATTTTTAGTCAATAATCCAAAAAAGGTAAAAAATATATATATATATATATAATATAAAGTAATCAAATCAATGATTGATTAAGATTAAATGAAATTATGAATAATTCCTTCAATAATTATTTGCATTAACAATAATTATAGTATAGTCACAATTAATGTAATAATCAATGGATATTAAGACTAAATATCAATGAAGAAAATTTTGGAAGAAAATGGAAACACAATTAATAATTATTGTGTTAAATTATTAAAATGGGGAAGAAAATCGGGAAGAAATACCAATGAATTTTTAATTGTATCAATTAAGAAAATTTTGGAAACATAATATTACATTATAAAATGGAAATTAAATTTTAGAATATGTATTTTTTTTAAAAAAAAACCATTCTATATTAGTATGATTTATTATTAATTTAATTTATACATATCTATTACAATTATTTAAGGATAGTCCTACAATTATATAAAGTTCTTCTTGTATTTTTATTAATTCAAGTGATTATTTTACTTAATGTGGAGGAATTATCGGATAACATTACTTTTGAAATGGGAAGAAAAATCAATGGATTTTTGAATTGATCAATGGAGAAAATTTTGGAAACACAATATTAAATTATAAAATGGAAACTAAATTTTAGAACATGTATTTTTTTAAAATACATAATTTTTAGTAAATAATTTCAAAAAGTTAAATTATTTCTGTTCTCGATTATTATCTCAATGAAGTCCTAATTTTTAGTCAATAGTCCAAAAAAGGTATAAAAATATAATATAAAGTAATCAAATCAAAGATTGATTAAGATTAAATAAAATTATGAATAATTCCTTCAATAATTATTCGCATTAACATTAATTATATTATATTCACAATTAATGTAATGATCAATGGATATTAAAACTATTATTATTGAATAAAATGGGGAAGAAAATTAGGGATTACAGGAATTAATCAATGAAGAAATATAATTAATGTTAACAAGTGATTACTTTAATTAATGCGGAGGAAATATTATCGGATAATATTACATTATATTTAGTTCATTGAATATTTAGTTTCCCAACTTATTTTTTTTTTGAGGAGAATGATACTTTATTATGCTCAAACCCAACAATCTTGTACAAGCGGCATGTAAGCGCCGACATCATCAACAACCAATTACAAGTCAATTGCCTACCACTACTCCAAAGAGTTCCAAACATATGAAGGTATTCAACTCTCTAGACAAACAGCAATGCTATCAACCTCTACTGCCCCTGCATGTGATTCATGCGATATCTTCTGATCCTCCAAACATGGCGCGGCCTCTAAATGGAACATCCACCTCAAACACAGTCCGCAAAGATGCTTCCAGGCAAAATGTACATCAGTTTTCTCATCAGCAAAGTTCTCCAGTCCTCAGCTTTCAGTCCTCCAGCAGAGTTCTCCAGTCCTCCTACTACGTACCTTCCGAGGTCGTCAAAATTCCAACACCAATATGTTCCTTCGTCAGTAATCATTCCATCACCGGATGTCTCTGATCTCAGAGTCCATTGCACTCATATGTCTATCGCCTGTAGAGTGTTAAAATGACATTGCATACACTTGTTCATAACATCACAGCTCCCCTACAAAATGTTCAAAGCCAATGCAGTCGAAAATGTAAAGGGCCTGACAATGGGAGTTTAAGATATCTGGCTATGGTTTGGGAAATGGGTAGACGACTCAGGGAGGATTTAAGATATTGCCTATAAAAGCTCTCACCTAAGCTCAATTCGTGCTGTACCGCAGTTTACTCAAAACAATGGTTCCAAAATATTCTACATAACCCATGTAATCAAAAGCTCAAATACGTACCCAACTTATTGAAACTAAATATCAATGAAGAAAATTTTGGAAGAAAATGGAAACACAATTAATAATTATTGTGTTAAATTATTAAAATCGGGAAGAAAAATCAATGGATTTTGAATTGATAAATGAAGAAAATTTTGGAAACACAATATTAAATTATAAAATGGAAACTAAATTTTAGAATATGTATTTTTTTAAAAAAAAATAAACCATTCTATATTAGTATGATTTATTATTAATTAATTTATACATATCTATTTAATTCTGTAATTGGATAGTTAAAAATCATGTCAAAAATGATAATTTACTTTAATTCTGTATATTTATTATGTATCGTTTCGTAGACCTAACAGTATTAGATAACTAATTATAAACTTTATTGAAAATCTGTTACCATTTAGGTGTTATTTCTATCAAATTAAATGAGGTTATAGATATAAATTATTGAATCCAATATATTTTATAAAGATATGGTTAAATGAGGTGTTATTTCTAGAAAAATAAAATATGTATTATTAATTATATGATAATAAAATCATGATTTAGAGAAATCATGATGGTAATAAAATATGTATGTAATATTTATTAATTATTTATTTGTGCAAAAGATATTTGCGGTGATGGGGAAAGCATATGCAAAATTTTTACAATGGTGATGATGAAGGAAAATAAAATATTTAGGATATTGAACATAATTTGTCTATGAAATAATTTTTAATTATATTGCAACTAAATCTTTCATTATAAATTTAAAATGTATTATGAAAACTCAATATCAAATAAAAAAATGGAAACTAAGGATTACCCCATAAATAAAGCAAAGATGATGAGGTAATTGATTTTCATTGATTATATTGATATATTCATTACATTGATTAAATTAATTTACATTGATTAAATTGATTTCCATTGGATAAGTAAAAATGAAATGTTGACTATAGACAATGAAATTATTATGGAAAGAGTAAAGAATAATCGTAACAGATGAGATGATCAATGAAAATAAATAAATTACCCCTTAAATAAAGAATAATTAATGTAATCAACTATTACTACTCCATATCAGGAAATAAAGAGTATAATTTTTACAAATACGATATTTATTTATTTGTGGTGAATAATGAATCCATATCAGGAATTTATTTATGGATGAGAAAGTTAATATGCCAAAAATATAGCACGGATTAAATCTAATTTAACTAGAAAAATAAAATATGTATTACTTCCTCCGTCTCGATATAAATGTTACGTTGGACTTTTTGAAACTATTCACTGTGTAACTTTGATTCAAATTTTTATCATAGCTATGAAAGGAAAAACATAGTCAAGTGAGATCTTGTTAGATTCGTCCAATCTTGTAGTTTTAGACAATCAACTTTTTATAAGTTTTTATTATACACAATTTAAGTTATAAACCGTTAAAAAATGTGTATCAGCAAACGTGTCGGAAGGGAATGTAACAATTATATTGAGACGGAGGTAGTATTAATTATATGATCATAGAATCATGATGGAGAAATCGTGATGGTAATAAAATATATATGTAATATGTATTAATTATTTATTTGTGCAATTGAGATTTGTGGTGATGAGGAAAGCAGATGCAGAATTTTTTACAATGGGGATGATGGAGGGAAATAAAATATTTAAGATATTGAATATAATTTGTCTATGAAATGATTTTTAATTATATTGCAACTAAATCTTTCCTTATAAATTTATCCGTATTTTGAAAACACAATATCAAATAAAAAAAATAGAAACTAAGTATTACCCCATAAATAAAGCAAAGATGATGGGGTAATTGATTTCCATTGATTATATTGATTACATTGATTAAATTAATTTACATTGATTAAATTGATTTCCATTGGATAAACAAAAATGAAATGTTGACTATAGACAATGAAATGATTATGGAAATAATAAATATAATCGTAACAGATGAGATGATCAATGAAAATAAATAAATTACCCATTAAATAAAGAATAATTAATTTGATTTAGCCCTTCAACTATTACTATAATTTTTACAAATATGATATTTTATTTATTTGTGGTGAATAATGAATTCATATTAGGAATATATTTATGGATGGAAAAATTAATATGCCAAAAATATAGCACGGATTAAATTTAATTTAACTAGAAAAATAAAATATGTATTATTAATTATATGGTAATAAAATCATGATGGAGAAATCATGTTGGTAATAAAATATGTATGTAATATGTATTAATTATTTATTTGTGCAAATGAAATTTATAGTGATGGGGAAAGCAGATGCATAATTTTTACAATGGGGATGATAGAGATAAATAAAATATTTAAGATATTGAATATAATTTTTCTATGAAATGATTTTTAATTATATTGCAACTAAATCTTTCCTTATAAATTTATCCGTATTTTGAAAACACAATATCAAATAAAAAAAGTTAGAAACTAAGTATTACCCCATAAATAAAGCAAAGATAATGGGGTAATTGATTTCCATTGATTATATTGATTAAATTAATTTACATTGATTAAATTGATTTCCATTGGATAAACAAAAATGAAATGTTGACTATAGACAATGAAATGATTATGGAAAGATCAAAGAATAATCGTAAAAGATGAGATGATCAATGAAAATAAATAAATTACCCCTTAAATAAAGAATAGTTAATGTAATTTAGCCGTTCAACTATTACTATAGTTTTTACAAATACAATATTTTATTGGCAACTAAATCTTTCCATATAAATATATCCGTATTTTGAAAACTAAATATTAAATAAAAATGAAAACTAAATATAAGAATATGTATTTTTCTAAAAATAAACCATTCTAAATATGTGGTTTTAAATTTTAAAAAATATGTGTTTACTTTATTAGATCCAAAAATCATTTATATTTAAATCCTATACACTAATAAAGAATGAAATGATCCCATAATTAAAAGGTGGAATTTGGGAAACATTATTACTAATTGGATATTTAAAAATCATGTCAAAAATGATAATTTACTTTAATTCTGTATATTTACTATGTATCATTTTGTAGATCTTATAATATTAGACAACTAATTATAAACTTTATTAAAAACATGTTACCATTTATGTGTTATTTCTATCAAATTAAAAGAGGTTATAGATAAATTATTGAATCTCATATTTTATGAAGATGGTTGAAATTTATGTTAATCATTGCAAATTTATTTTATTATGCATATATCAAATATTTTATTACCATATTGGTCACTTTGAAAAATTTGGAAAGAGATCCCGGTTGTTCAATTTAAGTGCACAATTTTTTAGATTAATTAATAATAGAAAAGGATGATGGAAAAATTAATATGCTAAAAATATAGCACGGATTAAATATAATTTAGCAAGAAAAATAAAATATGTATTATTAATTATATGGTAATAAAATCATGATGGTAATAAAATATGTATATAATATGTATTAATTATTTATTTGTGCAAAGGAGATTTGCGGTGATGGGGAAAACAGATGCAGAATTTTTACAATGGGAATGATGGAAGGAAATAAAATATTTAGGGTTTTTAATAACTAACAGGAATTAGATGTATACATTGGCTAATAACTAACAAGAATTCGAAACATCTGCCTGAAATGAATTCAGGTCATCCCATTGGACAAAAATGAGCAAGGCTATTTCGCACAAAATATTTTGATTTTGCAGAAACTTCCAAGATTATCTTGATATGAATATTGAATATAGTACCAATGGCATGAAGTTTCTCATACTTAAATGAATTTCTTAACTTTAATTTTGGCTTTGAATATAGCTTGCACTTTGGGCTTTAATTTAGAAAATAGAATGCAAGTATGCGACACGGGCTTAATTTTCACTTGAAAATTAAGGCGTGTTGGTGATGATTTTTTGAATCAATTGTTTTATTTCTTAGTTTTATTTCCAGGTTTACTGCAATTATGAACTGAATCTTAATCATATACAATTGCCATTTTACAGAATGTTGTGACAAACAGAAGACTAATCTCTACAAGCACATGAAAAATTTATATCATGCCATCAATAGGGAATGTGGTTGGCTCTGTTTCATATCAATTTGCTCAAGTTATTGACAAAATTCTTGGTCATCCCTTCGAACTTCTGTCTGGAAAAAATTGCAAGTAGAAATACTATGTCTATACTTTCATTCCCCTTCAAAATATAAATGTTGCATTTATTAAACATATACTTAAAGACTAGAGAATTTTATCCAATGATGATGATAATATATTGAACAAATGAGGCATAACTGGACAATGTAACTTTCTAGCCGTTCCAGATGTTATATTTAAATGTATTGCAGCGCAAATGTATGTTTTTTCTGAGTATCTGAATGGTATCTATTTCGATGCTGCGAAATCTTTATTGAGGATGTTTGTTGCGAAACCTTTGTTGAGGAAGTTTGACGACGTTTGGTTTTATGATATTATGAAGGGTCTTATCGGACTGACTAATAAATTTAATCGTCATTGATGTCTCAGAATCTTCAAGTGATGTGCTATGATGGATTTTGTTAACACGAATGTTTGAATCGAAGTTTAATGTTTTGCTTTATGATACGGATGATTACATATTGTTTGATAAATTTTATTAACCGCTTTATAATTTATCTTTTTCAATGAAGCATTGTTTGATTCTTTAAATATTAGCCACTTTAAAATGAATCTTATACATGATTGTCGCAATGCTAATAAATATACAGGAATTGTAAGTGCATTACATTTATTCTTAGGCTTTTTTTAAAAAAAAAGTTCTAATTTTAAGAATTATAAACTTTATATTGATTTTTTGATCAAGGCTTACATATTCGTTGTGACTGGTTTGTTCTAAATAATCTAATTTATAAAACCTATGGGCTACGAAACTGTATTTTTTTATTATCTTACTTGCTGATTTAAAATTTAATTGTATTTTATTTTCAATAAACTTTAATTGTATTTAAAAACATATTTATTCCATAATCTGTATTCGATGGAATTAACAATCGTCAGTTTTAAATAAGCTAAATTTTTTTTGACATGCTGATAATGATAAGGACAATTATATTCTTGTGGTTAATGACATGAAATTGTCAAGCAATTCATTACTTTTAGAAATGCTATGGGAAAGGAATGTAGGACGTTATTAGAATATTTTTTTCTTTTTTCTTTTAAAAAAATTGTTTTGTCATCTTTATTACTTTTACGCATGTATAAATTATTTTCTTTAGAGGAGCCGGAGCAAGAAAATAAATAGGAAAACTTTGATATTCCTTCAACCTTGACAATTAAACCTCAATTTTACCGTCAAAACTTTTATTCCTTTAATCTTGATCAATTTCTTATTCATTACTTCAATCATCAACTATTTTACCTTATACATTTTCTTTCATTCAATCGTGAGGATAATATATTCTTTTTGTTGAATCTCTAAATAATTTTTTTTATATATTTTAGAAACTTCTCTTCCCGCGCATCGCGCGGGCGGGTAATACTAGTATATATATATATATATCAAAATATTTTATTTCACTGTCCCTATTGAAATGAGATAAATTCAGGTGATGTGATGCTTCATAGTGGAATTTTAATTCATAATCTAATCAGCATTAAAAATGTTGGATCCATTCTTCAATGGTAAAAGTGAAAATGATTAAATATTTTTATTCGGAAAGTTTTATGAATGCCCATAAATACAATATAAAAAAGGGGGTCTTCTAAAAGTCTAAAACAATGAATTTCTGGAGATGTAAGAAGAGGATTACAAGGAAAATAATGAAATTAAAACCCACACGATAAGTGGAAACTGGGTTGATGAATAAAGTGTTTCAGTGTTAACACTCTCATTTTCTGACACAAGAAAAATATAGATTGTTATTCTAAATGTTGCCGATAGTAAAGGTCGATTCTATAAACCAACGCGAACTCTTTCCAGCATGTTTAACATTTGAGTTTGTATATGGTTGCTAACAAGAAATAATGGTGTTTTGTTTATATGAGTAGCTTATTTCATTCGTTTTATGCTATTCTATAGCGTCACATTTGTCACAATTTTATATGTATAATGCATTTATATGTAAAATTTACTATAACAACGATTGACTTGAATGATTATAAAACCCTAGCCGACTATTTTTAATCTTAAAATTAGTCATTTCTATATTCAAAAAATCACATTCCCATGAATAACATTCAACACAAAGTTAGTGTAATGTTAACAGTAAGTTTTTTTTTATTGAATTATATCGGGTATCCCTCGAGAATCTATATGGGCAATGAATGACGCATCTCCCAAAGCAATTTTTTGCATACACCAGACTCGAACCCAAGACCCTGTTTAAATGACTAGAGCCTCAATCCACTCAAACCTAACAGTTAATGTTAACAATAATTAATAATAAAGCATATTTTTAACTTAAATGCCTGTAATATTTGAGAAAATAAAATAAGCCAGAAAACTATAGTTTCACATTAGTATTTTTAAAACATGTAAACTCAATTACTCATTTTCAGGGTTGAGGACTTGCCCAAGAGGTCAAGTACATGCCTTCCAACCCTAAAGTTGGGGGTTCGATCCCCACCCGCCCCTCTATCCCTCATCTTTATCCGTTTATAATTTGTGTGGCATGTGTTCCCAATCCCACTACCTTTTCTCTGGCTTCGGTTCCTAAAAAAAATTACTCATTTTCAGAGCGTCATTTTCTTAGTTTTCCTTTTCAGCAATTTATGGAATTTATTTTCCGTCGCCACAATTGGATTTAATTGTGGTCCGAAATCCTTTTTTTGTCAGATATTCACGTTTTTATCGAAATATATATATATATATATATATATATATATTATCAAAGTGGTCCAAATGCAATTTTTAAATAATTTTCATAGCTCAAAAAGTGAGATTGGTTGGCCAAATTTCAGTCCCAGATGATGGATAATATCTTGTTCCTAGCCTACAACTTTTGGTCCTACTACAAAATTTAGTGCTCAATATATATACGTGAAGAATATATAATAGAGTATATAATACTACCATAGGACTATTTTTAATTTCCAACATGGGCTTTGGTCCCACTTTAACCAACATAATTGACATTTAATTCATGCACCAATATATGTCCTTTAAAAACATTAAATAAATACAAGTCGTAAACAAGCCAAATTCAATCTCTTGACAAAAACAAAATTAATGAAATTTTAAATCTAGAACATTGTACAAATGTTTGATTGGAATGGATTTTGGCATTTTGGTTTGCAACAAAAAACAGTGTGGAATGGATGAGAATTGTGAGGGTTTGGATTGGCTTGAGTCCTGACAACCCAAGTTATAATTAATTAATTATGAACTAATTTTTCTGCCTAATTAATGTGGCTCTTTGAATGCATCATGTAATTATAAAACATGGTTTCATTTTTCCGAAGCTTATTCCACATAAATTATGGAGTAAATGAATAAAGAAGAGAGTTAGGGGCCGGCCGGTGGAGAATTGAATTCCCAAATCTCAATCATAAAATTGAAAGATAAAGTACTTAGCACTTGGCCAAGCTATCATCCCGTTATATTTAAGTATTGATCTGAAAATATTGGTTTATTTTTATAATGTGGATTTGATTGTATCATTTAAAAATCTAAATTTGACCCCAAAAAAATGTTTGAAAGAAAATGTTAATAAACAATGATGTAGATAATCAACCAATAAAATAATTCAATGTGCATTAGTTTATTTTAAGTACAAGAAAATAAAGTTTAGCGAACTTTTATTTTAAAAAGGAAAAAAAAAAAAAACAATTTCTTGTTGGATTAGTGGAGATTAGGAAGATAAACCATCTGTTGCATTTGGGGAAAAAAATAATTATAAAAACAATAAAATAAAGTAAAAAAAATCCAAAATCTTTACCAAAAATACACTACAATTCACCGGAAAATGTTTTTAAGAATTTATATACATATGTTAAGAGAAGTGAATATCTTGGGATAGGAATCGGGTGGGAAATCCAACCTCCAACTTATATTCAATCTATAGGCTGGGAGTATGAGACTTGGCCAATAGGATAAATCCCACAATCCCGTAAGAAAATGTGAATGTTGAATTCAATTTAAGTTCATTTCGTGGAGACATTGGCCCTGTTTGGCAAAACAGCTAAATCAGAATTAGTTTTTTGTGAGACAATTCAAGAAAATTAACTTATTTTAAAAGACAAAATTGACTTATTCAGTCAGCTCCTTTTGAAACCGCTGCAAATAGCAACAATTTGGATTTTAACTTATTCTAAGCAAAAAGCTAGTCTCAAAATCATCAAACATCGAATTTTAATTATTATTACTCACAAAATCAGTTGACAGCTAACAGCTAATTTCCAAACAGACTCGTTCAGTTAATTGCTACTATTATTTACACCAAAAGTTATCTGAATAGGACCTAAACGATAGGCCCATTTTCTTGTTGGGCCCTCATCTTCTGCTGTAATGGATCAACAATGGCCCACCAAAATTCATGTAGCCATCACTATAAATGTATGTATATAATTAACTTAACAATTATATACAAAATATATATTTACGGAATGGCCCTTATTATCATCCCTCCGTTTTTGAATAAATGTAACATTTGCATAGTTGTTACTATTCATTGAGTAACTTTGTTTCAATTTTTAACAAAGTTGTATAAAATAGAACATAGTCAAGTGAGATCTTGTTAGATTCGTCTATTCGCGTAGTTTTAGAATATCAAGTTTTTATAATTTTTACTTTTACACAATTTGAGATATTAAGCGTTAAAAATATGTATTGGATTACGTGAAATGAAGGAATGTTGCAACTTTTTAAAAACGGAGGGAGTATTATGTAACCACTTATGGGCCATCATGAGAATTTACGATAGTTCTAAAAAAAAAAATAATAATAATAATAAAACTGTAACTTACACCATCAAGTTTTAAACCCACCAACTTTAAATTAGAAAACTAAACGTTGTACTAATAGTCCAATATTATAATCCTTTTAAAGAAATTTAATCAATATATATACATGGTAATAAAAAAAAAAAAAGTTACATTTTGAAAATACAATAATATGATAATAAGCTCAAAACACACTACGAGAATATAAAAGTGAAAATAAAATTATTTTCCAATTTATATTATAGAGACAAAGTATATTTAAAAACTATAGTTGTAATAAGTATAATAACCATTGCAAAAATAATTCTCATCCCCATCCTTGATTGGATGAGGTTTGCGTATGTGTGGAAGTATTGAATTTTTCTATAAGTTTCTCAACAACAAATTTGATTGCTTTCGTTGTCTCATTGCATTTAAGGCCCCACTTTTTCTTGTGATATTTTAAATATATTGAAAGCCTAACATAACAAAAAAGTGTGACATGTAAATTGAATCACATTTTCCTATTCATATGAAAACCCAAAAATAAAAGTGACATTGAAATGGATCAACACAGACTTCCCTTTCCTCCATTTGATGAATCGGATAAATAAATTGACCTTTGATTCAACATCATATCCCACTCTCAATCAAGCAAGTTTAGTCGATGAACATGCATAAATTGGATTGAAAACCCAACAAAATAATTATTTTTTTTTAAAAAAAATATTACATATATAGCTTTTTAAAAAGGAAATGACACAATGGGTCTTTATGGGACATATGTAATATCTAAGAAAATGATAGAATGTGTATGGTGATGGGTGATCATTGTTTGAGATTTAAAAATCCATTTGGTGTTATCTAATGAAGTAATTAGAGGTATCACATATATATAAATTTTATTTCAATTAATTTGATTGAAACATTTTTTAAAAAAAAAAATCACAATAGAAAAGTATGAAGAATTGTTTGGTCATCCAATTGTGTGATAGAAGATAATGGGATTATGTGTTCTAGTTTTGATTAAATAAAAAATAAATATATAAATTGTCTTCACAAACTTTTTTCTTTTTCAATAACTTTTAATTTAAGTGTAACCAACAAAAGCCTCTCATACTCACTTTTTTCTTACTTTTTTGTTTTGAAAGTAAAATAATTCTGTACTCTTTTTAGTTTTAACAACTACTAATAATCATGTGATGTCCTTGTTCTTTCTTTTCTTTTCTTTCTTTTTTTTTTCTTCTTTTAAATGATATCTTGACAAAATTATGAAATTATGAAAAACAACTGTTTTTTTAGTGATAGGGAGAAATTTTATAACAATTGTTGCTTAGCTTAATAAGCTAACCAAGAATCATTACCTTTTTTTCTTTTACAATGTATGAGTGTGATATTAAAGCAATGTGGTGACATTATTAAACGTCTAATAGATTGTGTCCCATCTCATGACTCATGTTTGCCTGTTTGTTTGTTACAAATTTAAATTAATATTTTATTTGTTTTTATATAATAAAAAAATATTATACAGCTTGATTCCATTGCTTAGAGCTACCTTCCATGGGATCATCATCACCATAGGGCCATGTCATTTACTATCTACTTCTTTATTTTAATTATACTTATTAAATTTAATTATAGTGTATTTAGAAGTTATGACATCCCTATGCTTTGTTTATGAGTATTTAACTAATGAAAAAGAAGTGAAATGAAAGGAGGAAAAAAGAATGGAACATAAAATAATTTAAGAGAAGATTTTTTTGGAATGTAGAAATAATTAGAAGAAAATATTGGATTTGGGAAAAAAATGTTAACATATTAACATAAGTACTATAATATGTTTAAAAAGATTGATGATAAGAATTTTCAGTTGGGAAAATTATTTTAATTTACAAAAGTTATGATCATTTTAAGAAGGGAATACATTGAATAGACCGTGTAGAAATGTGATTTAAAGCTTACTTAGAAACATGGTTAAAAAAGATTGAATGAACAATAAGATCATTAATTAATTGACTTGATTCATCTATTTTTGTGAATATTTCTTTATTATTTTAATAGTATGCATTCTACGAAAGAAGCATATAGTTTATGAAAATGTCTAAACTCATCGAATATATGTATATAGGGAATTTAAAATTAATTACCATTACTCAAGTATTAGAAAAAGTTAATTATCATATATAGGAAACTCATGCTTAAATAAATTTGGGATTTGGAGTCCACTTTTGACTTCACGTCACTTTACTAATGCGAACGAATAATTAATATTTCATCCAAGAATCTGATAATGTAAATACACATATATAATATTCAATTATTAATTATAAAAATTTAATTCGACTTAAAACACAAACTCGTTGCATTAGGGCGTCAAATCATTTTCGATATCCCTAATCTACAAATAAAAATGAGGCCCACTAAAACATAATTTTTTAAATTTATTTATAAAACATAAAACAATAATAAAGAGTTTAAAACACATAAAATTAAATAGGGGTTGGCTAAATAAACACCCCTACTATACTGAATGTACACTCTAATAAATGCCCCACCTTAAAAGTAGTGAAAGTAATTAAGCTAGGTGGAATTTCACACTATTTTTTTGGGTAAGCAATTTCACACTATATTTTTTTTATGAAGTGTTTGATTTTAGGATTTATAGTTTACTTATTTTATAAATATGAATTATTATTATTACTAGATTTCTCGCCCGCGCTACGCGCACGTGTGTTAGTTTTATTTTATTTATTTATTTATTGCTTAACAGCCTATAAAGACTAATAAAAAAAGAGAAAAATCAAAAAAACGAAATTCAACGGGCCCGATGGAACCAAGTGCCAGCGGAATCTGCCATAATAAGAGGCCTCATCCGGTCTGACGGAAAAGGCCCACGTCGTAAAGAAGTGCTCATTATCAGCTCCTTTCTATTAACTAATATTAACTCGATACAAACTAACATTAACTCGATTTTAAAATGATAGAAGATATTATTTTAGTATACTTATGAAAAATATTGTTTTTTTAGAATGTAATTTCTATTATCGTTTTTTTTTAATGATAGAAGAAACAAATTTTTAGTTTTTTCATAATACATACCAAAGTATAAATTCAAATTTTTATGCAAAGAAAACATAAATAGAAAAATTAATTTATTAAGATTACCACCCCTCCTAATTATAAAAATAATTAATTTTTATAATTAAAATGATTAAGTATATTAAAACTTTCACCTTTGTAACTCATTCTTAATCATCGGCAAAATATGTTGACTAACAAAAACTTATACTCCATAAAGGATAAATTATCATACCAAAAAAAAAGATAAATTATCGTAATATTAATTTATGTACACAAAATAATATATTGATTTTCTTACTAATGGAGTACTTATTTTCTTGTATAAATTATTTTTTTTTTTGAGAAAGCCGAAGCCAGATAACTTGTGTATATTATTTAGTTTTCAACATTATTTTTTTGCAATAAAAAGTTAAATTTAATTCTCCTAAATATTTTTAGTTAATAATATATAGATATATATATTTAAAGATTTATGTATGTATTTTCTTTACTGTTTAAACCCATAATATATTTTTTATAAAGATAATTAATTATTACCTAAAAGGGCAATATAGGCAGCATAATAAAAATATGATTTTAGGATTTATTATATTATATTCTAATATTAAGAATAAATGGTGAAGATGAATAGATTTGCAATCCTACGGTCATTGAATTTTAGGATGAAGTGATTTTACTTTTTAGACCTTTGATATGTATCTTTATGATAGATATGCATATTTTTGAAGTAAAATTATTGTTTTAAACCGTAATATATAATTTTTATAAAGAGATTAATCATAACTTAAGAGGATGGTATAGTCAGCACAATAAAAATATGTTCCAGCATTTATTATAGTATAGATTATTATTATTATTATTATTATTATTATTATTATTATTATTATGGTTTAAATATGATTTTATGTTATTGTTCATTTTATATTTTAAAATAATTATTTACATTATTTGCAATAGTTTTTGAAGATTTGAAATTACATGAATGACAATTTTAAAATTTAAATCAAATGAATTTTTGATGATATGCTTAAATTTTGATTTATTAAAGTACTAATTTTTTACTAATAATAAATGTTGATATGGCTTTCTTATTGGCCTTTTTATAGAACGGAATTGATTATATATTTATAATTTAGATACGTATATATTTATGATTTGGATAAATTTTTTTTTTTTTACATTAAATTGATTATTTTTTTTAGGGTGAAAGGATGGCTTTGGCCTTTTTTTCTCAAAATTATTGTGCATAGCATAAACTGATTACATCATCAGTGATTAGATTCCAAAATCCTACATTAACGAACATAAAGGGGAGGGATATGTGGTCGGGTAAGAATCGAACTCCCAACCATAAGGTGGGAAGTCGGGACATAAACACTAAACTAACCAAGTCCTCATTCCAATTGACAATTTAGATTATGAATAAATAAGTTTGATAATAAATTAAAAATAATAATTATAATTATTAGAACAAATAATACAATAAATATAGCATAAAATTGTTTAAAATTTATTACATACAGTTTTTTAGGTGACTTTAATTCTCACTCATTCTTCTTGTTATACTTGCCTTCAATCAATAATAAAAGTGATTAGGAAAATGAAAAAAAATAAATAAATATTGTGTAGTTAATGTTGTATGAAATTCCACCCACCATACTCTTTTCACCACTTTCAAGGTAGGGTGTTCATATTAGGGTGTCTATTTAGCACTACCTAATTAAATAGTATAACTTATATTTCTTTTTAATTCTTGTACTGAAAAGACGTACTGTCTATATACCCAAAATGAATCAACATTTCTTTATAAAGAGTAGAAGAATACGAAAAAATAAATAAATTCAATATCTTTTTTTAGAGAAGTAATATATATAAAAAATAGATGAGTAATATAAAAAAAATACAAAGATTATAACTAAAATCACATAAATTCTTTTAAAAAAGGATTGGAGCCATGTGCAAAAGGTCTCTTTGCACCCTGCGTAAAAAAAAATGAAAAAAAAAAAAGAAAAACAACAACAACAACTTGTTGACTTTTATACAATCCTTGCATTAACTTTAATTTATTTGCATGACAAATTAATAAACAAAAGATATATGTATGGCCATACATGAATTATCTGTAGATTAAACTAGAGTACATGCGATACCAATTCCGTTACAGTGCATCCCTTCTAGGTATGGCTCTACAGACATCACACAAAACATATCTTGAATTACGTAAAATATCTCTTTCATCAAACAAAACATACAATATCATTCATTACACAAGACAAATCTCACATCACATACATGTACATACACCTGCACACAATCTCCTCCCAATTCATACTATATGCTGGTTTGGGAGTAAGCAGATTTGTTAGCAGATAGCAGATTTGGAGAGAGAACTGTGAGACAATATGCTGTTTCAATCCGCTATATGCTGTGAATATGCTGACATCCAAACATGAGCAGTAATATATTTATACACATATACAATTTTTAGTGTTATACATACATGTTTAAGTCAAGCATATAGAGTGTATTATTATTATTGTTGTTTTAATATATATATATATATATATATATATATATATATACTACCTCCGTCTCAATGTTTTTATTACGGACCCACCAGACATGTATGCCGATATACATTTTTAACGGTTAATAATTTAAATTGTGTACAATAAAACATTAAAAAAAAATTGATATTCTAAAACTACAAGATTAGATGAATCTAACAAGATCTCACATGACTATGTTTTTTCCTTACATAACTATGATAAAAATTTGAATCAAACTTAAACAGTGAATAGTGTCAAAAAGTCAAACGTAACAATTATATGGAGACGGAGGAAGTATATAATGGGCCTGTTTGGGAATTAGTTGTTACCTGTTAACTGATAATGTGAGTAATAATTAGTTAAAATTAGCTGTTTGACAATTTCGAGACTAACTTTTTTGCTAGAATAAGCTAAAATCCAAAATGCTGCTATTTACAGCGGTTTCAAAAAGAGCTGATTGAACACTGTTTTAAGTTATTTTGTCTTTTTAAATAAACTATTTTATCTCGTATTATGAAATAAATTAATTGATTGGATTTAACTGTTTTGCCAAATACGGCCAATTATCGTTTTTGTTAGCTCTGATACACGTACGATCTTATTAATCAATCTTCTACTATATAATAATGCATGTCTGTGACACGATTCACACACCATACCAGATCTCGATCGATCTCCATTATATTGGTGTTACATATTTTCTGGAGAATTAGTTTACTAATATACTATAATTATTATTCCAATTATCCAAACAAAATATCACCTATTTAGGAAGTATTTCATTTCATTTTATTTTATCTAAAGATACTCTGAATATTCATGCATTCAGGTCAAATCTCTCCATCCATCCTCTTCAATTCGACATTAATTCTTTATATACTTACATACCAACTGTTCTATATATATACATGTGTGTGTTAGTATATTTTGACTTTTATATAAAATAAAAAAAATGAAAATTTTTTATTAAAAGATTATAAAAGAAATTAAAATATCTTTTCATAAAGAAAGTAAAAAATAAATTTATTAACAAACAATGAAATATTAATTTTAAAACAGGAATTTTTATTTTTTATTTTTAAAAAAACCACACGGTAATAGTAGTAATAGCTAAAGGAAAATCGAATAAAATATAGCTAGGTGGTTTGGTCTGCTGGTAGTAATGACTTCGAAAGGTGTAAAATTAAATGGTCCATAGGCCATAAATAAAGTACGGCTGCGTCTGGGAAAAAACGCTAGCGATTAGCGTTTAGTTTTTAAAATATATATTAAAAATAGCCTAAGATCCTATATATAATAAACACTAATTATAGTAATCGTCAAATTTTAATCTCTAATATCTGAACTCTGAATGCTGCTCTCCCCAACTTTTAGCTTCCCAAACTTCAGACTCTAAACTCTAATTTAAAATTACATTACCAAACACCATTATTCAAATTTAAAACTATTTTTCACCACTAATTTCAAACTCCATACGCTAAATTCTAATTATTTCCCTAAACTTCATACCCTACATTAATTAAAATGATACCATAAACTTCATACTCCAGACACTAAACTCTAATTATTTCCCTAAACATACCCTACATTAATTAAAATGATATTTTGTGCACAAACGGGGTGTTTTAGCTTCAAGTTATTTACCCGTAATTACTCTTACTATTTTAATTTTTTTTTTCAGTGAACACTGACGCACAAGCGTCGGCAATATGAAAGCTAAAAAATCTACAAAAAATAAGAAAGAAAAGAAGGATAGAAGGAAAAATAGAAATCAAAGCAAAGCACTATAACCGCTGGAAACCAAACTCCTTCATAATCCGCCGCCAAACAAGCCTTGGTATTATCAGGAGGGAATGCCCATGTAGTGAAAAAGCTCTCTGACCGAGCCCCTTGTTTTGCTAAGGAGTCAACAACCGAGTTGCCCTCCCGCAAGACATGATGCCACACATAATCCGGATGCGCCGTTTGCAGCTCCCTACTAGGTTGAAGCAATGGTGCAAAAAAGTGCTTATCATCCACCCCTCGACTAATCATTCTGAGCCCAACCAAAAAATCCGAAAAGCAATGGGCACGAATAACCCCAAGAGAGTGGAGCCGCTTCATCCCATTCCAAGTAGTTACTCTTACTATTAAATGCACTAATTAATAGTAATTAATTATTACTAATTACTTACAATTACAGCGGCGGATCCAGAAAGTTTTAACAGTGGTATCACAAAATAAATGGAAGCCAAGTTGGAATTAGGATTAGAGTCACAATATAAAAAAACAAAGAGAAAACCTAAATTGAAAGTGATAATAGTGGTATCACCATAAAATTGAGTGGTTGCACTAAGGCAATTCTATTCAAATACTCCCTCCGTCCCATTCCAAATGTCCTACTTACTATTTTTGAATGTCCCATTACAAATGTCTTCTTTCTATAAATAGAAATAATTTTCCCCTCCAACAATTATATGGACCACACCATATACTCACAAACCAACTCTACCTTAATTCCCGTGCCCAACAGTAACAAGACACTTGGGGTGGGACGGAGGGAGTATAAAATAAGTTCAAGCTTAAAATAACAATTTTATCAATTTGAGTGGTATCCCGTGCCACCATTGCTTTGCACATAGATCCGCCCATGCTTACAAAAGGTGAGGAAACTTTCATTCCGATTTAATTATATAGATTAATTGTAAAATAGGGAGGGTGGTGCTTTGCAATGATGTGGGTGGCTACTCTAGTGGGTTGGTCTTTGGGGGGATGGGACGTGGGGCCCTACAGCCTTTATAATTGCTTCGTTTGGGGGACATGCAACACAAACCTGATTTTACTTTTCCTTTACCTCACTATCATTGCCTAATTACTGCTCATCCAAACACAGCCTTACTACCCACACAAATATAATTAAATAATATTTCACCGCCCCGGTTCCAATAGTTTTATACTGAGATGAGTACTTAGTCAAGTGGTTAAGTTTCCTAACTTTCGATGAAATATTGGGAATTCGATTCTCACCGACCCCTATCCCTCCCCTTTATTCCATTTTTTAATTGTGTGGCACGGGCTCCCACCATCCATTTCTCAGGCCTTCAATGGCTCATCCAAAAAAATAGTTTTATACTAACTCCGTCCCATTTAACGTATCTTATTTGATTTCTGAACAAAATATAATGCACTATTTCAATAGTTAATAACTTAAAATATGTACAATAAAAAACTATGTAAAATATATATTGTTAAACTACGTAATCATACAATTCTCACAAGATCCAACTCGACTATTTTTCGAAAATGTATACTTATAAAAAAAATTGAATCAAAGCTGAACAATAAACAGTGTTAAAAAATCAAACATATAACACATTACATGAGACAGAGGGAGTAGTATTTCATCTGTCTTTATTTCCGTTTCATTTTATTTTTTTTGGCACGTTCGTTTTTCATTATTTAATTTTATTATAAATATATAATTAGTAAAAAATATACTGTATGTTATATGAGTATCCACCACCACTTTCCTAGCGTATATAGGCATTTAACAAGAAAAAAATGGATACTAAATTCAAACAATATGCTTACAAATTGTTTGATTATTGTTTTAAAAAATAAGCAATAAAGTTTGGGAAAACGGGCATGGAGTATATATAATATTATAAATTATGAGGAAATTAGCTCTCGAAAATCAATTAATAATCCAAAATTAATCAATGTCTAATAATTATTTGGTTAGTGTAATAGTGTATGATGAAATGCTGATTGTGACTATCAAACTAATGTAAGGCCAATTAACACAGAAAGAGACGTCCAATTTTGAATGTTTTTACCTAATAACAATAATTCAATTGCTAGCTTTGTGATAGCATAGACTTTATAAAAATCATTTATCCGATTTAAATTAGTATACCAATAAAAGAAATCCGCCAATTTTTTTTTTTTTAAAAAAGAAGAAACCCTAAATCCCCAAAACCCTAATCCGCGACAAACACAAGTTTTCTAAATTATCCTCTAACACGAGATTAATTCTTAATCACCAATCCGATAATCTCACCCTGCTCAGACAACCTGCTATCTCACGGGTGAATCGGGGCCGTTCATTCTCACAGACGTCATGATAACGCGCTGCGATGCGCGTTCTGTGATACAAGAAATAAGACAAACGCGTTGGACCATGGAGAATCTTTGTGCAAGAATTTAAACGCAAGAAGCGCTTTGGAATGGGAAAGCTGCCCTTTTGTAGTAACAGCCAAACAGCCCTTTGTAGGGGTGGGCATCGGGTCGGGTTGTCGGGTTCGGGTACCCGAAAGTCGGGTACCCGACACTATCGGGTATCTAAAATAGATACCCGAACCCGACCCGCACAAAAGCGGGTACCCGATATTCGGGTACCCGACTTTATCGGGTCGGGTTTGTCGGGTACCCGATACCCGAAAAAAAATATTATTTTAAAAAATATATATATTCAATTTATTTAGTTTAAATTTTTAAAAATACAATTATTAACCCAAGTTACACAATTCTTTTAAAAAAACTAAGATTAATACTAATATTCTAGCATATATAGGTATGTTATAAAAAATTTTAATAAGAAATTTTTTAATTTAATTTAAAATGATAATAACTATCAATTTAAAATAATACTAACTATGGTGGTGATACTAGTAGTTTTATTTTAAATTTTTCTTGATTTAAAATAATAGTGACTATCAATTTTCTTATTTTAAAAACAAATTATTTAAAAAATATAAAATTTCAGTTTTATTTATTATTATTTAACATAAATTAGTAATTTAATTAAATTTAGTGCTCTACGGTGACAGCATTAATTAAAATAAAAAAATATAACTCAACGTTTTATCTTCGATTCTTGAAATCCTCTGCTATATTCAAGATTAATAATATTATCCATCACTAATGCCAAAATAATTAAATATCGTAAACTTTACAAATTTTTTAAGCTTATACTTAATTTTTTACCACATTGAATAAAAAATAAGTACAGGTATCAAATACATATAAATATTGTAGAGCAAAACATATAAATAAATATTAGGGGAAAAATATTAAAATTTATTTATTTAATTATTTTGTCGGGTACCCGATACCCGATCGGGTATCCGGCTACAAACCCGACACCCGACCCGATAGATAATTGTCGGGTCGGGTACCCGAAATGTCGGGTTTTAAAAATTAAAACCCGACAAAACCCGAACCCGGCATGTCGGGTTCGGGTCGGATACCCGATACCCGACAAAAAATGCCCACCCCTAGCCCTTTGTTACCCAGATTTTCTTTGCTTAAAGTTGAGGGCTTTTCCCAAAACCAGTTAAGCTTTAGTTTCAAGAAAATTTAAGGTGATAAAAAAGGTGGAATCTTTTAGGGCCGTAAACGAATTGCAAATAAGTTTACTTAACAAGTTCAAAAGGGTTGGAAATGGGAATCATGTTGAGATTCAAAAATTATGCTACAATTTTTTTTTTTAACCTCAAAGTTGAATTGTATAAATTTTCTAATCAGTAAATACAATCCAACTTGAGTCGAATAACTTTCTGAGAGAGTCGATAACAACTTAACTCAAATTCAATTTGATCTACATGAATCAAAAGTATTCAAAATATGGCAATAAATTAGTATTATATTGAAAAAATTTATTATCATCATATATGAACAGCTTATACAATACTTCATCCGCAATGATTTAGTTACAGCTATTATAGAATTAACGGATTAAAAATTGAATGGAGTATTTGCTATTGTTAATTTTGCTACCTCGACTTTATAAGAGTACACGGTTGTAGGAGTACTCATTTTCAATAAATTGCAAGGGGGAGGGGAGGGGGGACGGTGGGGCACATTTATTGTGTGGTCCAGAAGGGTTAAATAGCTCTTTAAAGGCAGCTACAAGTTTTACATTTTTTTTTCAAAATTAAACACATAAAATTTGACAGTGCAACACTGCAGACACTGCTCTCCGCAGTTTCCCAATCAACAGGGGAAATTTTTTAAGTTAGTGTCTTTTTGCTTCTCCAAAGTTAGTGTCTTTTTGTTTCTATTTCCTCCGTGAAACCAAAAATAAAAGTGAGGGAGGGAAAGAAAGAAGAGGAGGAATCAAAGCATCAACCAACATTGAGTTTGTTTTTTATGTTTCTTGAAAGGGTGTAAAAAGTTGCAGTCTTGGCCTAGGGAGAGAAGAGCTTTGGCAGGCAACATGGGAATGCACAGTGCATTTTTTGTTGGGGTTTTGGTTTTGCTAATTTCTTGTGGAGAAGCTTCCGTTTCATATGACCACAAGGCCATTACAGTAAATGGTAGGAGAAGGATTCTCATTTCTGGCTCCATTCACTATCCAAGAAGCACACCTGAGGTATGTTTTGTGAAAATGTACTTTCTTTTCTTCACTTTTATATTCCCCCCTCCTGTTTTGACAATGCAGTTCTTATTTTTGGTTGTTGTAGATGTGGCCAGATCTTATTCAAAAGGCTAAGGAAGGGGGCTTGGATGTAATTCAGACATATGTGTTCTGGAATGGCCATGAACCTCAGCCTGGAAAGGTTAGTATTGTCTAGGATTCTTTCTGAATTGTTTTTGTTCTTGGAGTTTCTCCATGGCTGATGAAAGTTTCCTCTTTCCTGTTTTGGGTTTTTGTACAGTATTACTTTGGGGACAGATATGACTTGGTGAAGTTTGTGAAGCTGGTGCACCAAGCAGGGCTCTATGTTAATCTTAGGATTGGCCCATATGTTTGTGCTGAATGGAATTTCGGGTAAGAAAAACTAGGTTTCCATGGAGACCAGGTGAAACAACACCTTCACTTTTGACAGTGAAGTTGAATATCTGAGTTTTTAACTTTCAGGGGCTTTCCAGTTTGGTTAAAGTATGTTCCAGGCATTAGTTTCAGGACAGATAATGGCCCTTTTAAGGTCAGGCAATTCAAAGTTCTGGCTTTATATTCTATATTACCAATTCATCATAATATGAATTGAGTTCCATTTGTTGATTCCTGAAATAATCTTTACCTAGGCTGCAATGGAGAGCTTCACCACCAAGATTGTGAACATGATGAAAGCTGAAAGGCTTTTTGAAACTCAAGGTGGTCCAATAATTTTATCTCAGGTAATCTCAAAACTCTTACCTTGTTTTTTCCCTGTTCTGTACTTCTGTTACCCCAGTTTGAGCTATAATGCATATGAATACTCTAATCTATTATTGGAATCCAATTCAATGGATATTTGTGGGCCATTATACAGATTGAGAATGAGTATGGACCCATGGAATACGAGATCGGTGCGCCCGGTCGGGCATACACCGAATGGGCTGCCAAAATGGCTGTCGGGCTCGGCACCGGTGTCCCATGGATCATGTGCAAGCAAGATGATGCCCCTGATCCAGTTGTAAGAATTTTCCCCTTTTGCATATGATCTTTAATTCAATGGTTTACATGTTTTTGTTCCCTGATTTGGTAGGTATGCTGTTTCAATGTGTTGGCTTGTCTTGCCAACCCCTCCAGTTGTAACAATTTTCTGTTTACATAATGAAGGATTTCTGGAACTCTTTATCTCTAACTAGGGTCTGTTCTGCATGTAGCTTTTGGGAGCTTTTGGTAGCTTTAGCTTTTATTTCAAATAAAAGCTTCAGTTCTGTACACTAGCTTCTGAGAGCTTTTTGGAAGCTTCTTTTTAGAAGCTACTTCTTATAGCATTAAAGATAAGCTACACCCTACAGCTCCAGCTCCCTACAGCTACAGCTCTGCGTGCAGAACACACCTAGACTGGAGCATGACATGGGTGATCTAATAACTTTATTTGGTTACAAAAATTGACTTCCTTAATGTACTCGAACTGCATTGAGCTATGACAGTAGTTTTTCTTGCACTTCTGTGAGGTTCTTTGGTGTACTTTTGGAACTTGTCTGATTTTAATTGACTTGTTGTTCTCGCACAGATCAACACGTGCAATGGCTTCTATTGTGACTACTTCTCTCCGAATAAGCCTTACAAGCCCAAGATGTGGACGGAAGCCTGGACTGGCTGGTAAATTTCGAAACTTAACCATCACATTCAAGATGTGATGAATGTGCGAAGTGTAAGAGTTTTGGGGGATCCTTTTACAGGTTTACTGAATTTGGTGGCGCGATTCCCTACCGACCAGCTGAAGATTTAGCATTCTCTGTCGCGAAATTCATCCAGAAGGGAGGCTCTTTCATCAACTACTATATGGTAAGTCGAATACTTCCCTGAATTTTTACAATGTTAAAGCAAATCCATTCATGTTTAGATTAATTAGATCTAAGAATGGGATTTTGTTTTCTGTCAGTATCATGGAGGAACAAACTTTGGCAGGACAGCCGGTGGCCCGTTTATCACAACTAGTTACGACTATGATGCACCTCTTGATGAGTACGGTATGCAGCCGTGCACGATGACTCAATAAACATTTCATCGTGCTCTCTCGTGTGTGAGAAAAATTGAATTCGTTTACTTGGCTGGATTATGCCCAAGCAACATTTTTGCATACATGGATGCTACATTTTGGGGCTAAAAGAGGACAATATACGTACGGTTTTCGTGTTTTCCTCATCATTTGAGACCGCAACCTATCTAACTTGACGACAAATAAGAGCGGCTACTTATTGTACATTCGACTAATTAACAACACTTACCACTTATCACGCCGACCAGGCATGACAATTGACAACTAAGTGTCTGGTGATTATTAACCTTAATCTGATAGTCAGTTTTTCGAATAAAGGATTGAGGTATACACGGCTAAAAGGCATGCAAAACCATCTTTTTGTTGTTTTTGACTGCCAGAAATATCTGAGCAAATGAATGTTCACATCATTCTTGTCTCTGTTAACCTTTTTTGCTTCCCATCTCTGTCATTTATTTGAGTGCCAATCGAAGTCATGAGTAAGGAATCACTATCTTTTTTTTTCTCTTGTAGGACTACTGAAGGAGCCTAAATATGGTCATTTGAAAGACTTGCACCGGGCGATAAAGCTCTGTGAGAATGCTTTAGTATCAGCAGATCCGATGGTGACATCGCTTGGGCGGTCTCAGGAGGTGAGCCGTAGTTTCTCTTTTGTCAGGAAGTAATCATACATCATTGTTTTCAATGGAAACCAGGTTTATATCTCTGTGTTTGTCTTCACTGTGCAGGCACATGTTTTCAAAGCAGGATCTGGAGCTTGTGCTGCTTTTCTTGCAAACTATGACCAGCATTCGTACGCAAGGGTCTCTTTCGGGAATTTGCATTACAACTTGCCCCCTTGGTCCATCAGCATCCTTCCCGATTGCAGGAACACTGTTTACAATACAGCAAGGGTAAGAAAAAGTTGGTTAAGAAAGTTCAATCAAGAACACATGGTCTCAGGAAAGGCAACTAATATTCATCATATGTGTTGTTTTTGAAGATCGGTGCTCAAAGTTCGCAAATGAAGATGACCCCGGCAATCAGAGGATTCTCCTGGCAGTCTTATAATGAAGAGACGGGATCATCATATGGCGATAACTCATTCACGGTGACTGGATTACGGGAGCAGATAAATACCACTAGAGATGCCACTGATTATTTGTGGTATTCTACGGAGTAAGTGTAGTCCTGGCTAGAGCCTTGATGAACTTATGGACTATTTTCCTCTTCGTCTTTCACTTAACTCCGTTTATTTTCAGTGTGAGGATCGACTCTAGGGAAGGCTTTCTGAGAGGCGGGCAGTGGCCTGTTCTAACAGTCAATTCTGCAGGCCATGCCTTGCACGTATTCATCAACGGACAATTGTCAGGTGGGCAAATGATTTGTCTGTATATTCGGTGTATGTTTCATGAAACCTGCATTCATATAGTAGTTCTTTGTACCATCCATCAGATTCGATAATCAGGCGTATTTCTTGCAGGAACCACCTACGGAAGCTTAAGTAGCCCAAAATTAACTTTCAACAGGGGCGTGAATCTACGTGCTGGAATCAACAGGATTTCTTTATTGAGCATTTCTGTGGGTCTCCAGGTTTGTCTCTTATCCCTTACCCTGCTACACTTGGACAATGTTACATTCGATCTACGTATGTGGTCTGCACGATATTCAACTCAAAACGCTATTTTCTTGTTATGAGTCCAGAACGTTGGTCCCCATTTCGAAAGGTGGAATGCCGGTATCCTTGGTCCAGTGACACTCAGTGGTCTCAATGAAGGGAAGAGAGACTTAACATGGCAAAAATGGACATACAAGGTTTGTTTTTCCCAACGTTTCAAAATAAGTTGTCGTTTGCCAGCTTCGCCTTCTAATTGTCTTGGTTCCCGACAGATTGGTCTCCGAGGGGAAGCTCTGAGTCTTCATTCAGTCAGTGGAAGCTCCTCTGTGGAATGGCTTGAAGGTTCCTATGTTGCTCAAAGGCAACCATTAACTTGGTACAAGGTTGGTACTTTTTGCTCGGTCTTTATGCTAAAACGCCAACAATGGGCCGGAATTGCTGACATCCACTTTTCTTCTTACATCGTCTCAGACTACTTTCAATGCACCGGGTGGAAACGCACCGTTGGCTCTAGACATGGATACAATGAGTAAAGGTCAAGTGTGGATAAATGGCCAAAGCATCGGGCGCTACTGGAATCAGTACAAAGCCTCTGGCAACTGTGGCGCCTGCAGCTACGCTGGTTGGTTCAGCGAGAAAAAATGCTTAACCAGCTGCGGAAAAGCTTCTCAGCGATGGTAATTCTAAAATCTCTTCCCACCCCAACGATTCTCTCTTTCGGAAAACATGTTATATCGAACAGGGGAACATATTTCTATTCCAGGTACCATGTCCCTCGCTCGTGGCTCTACCCAACCGGGAACTTGTTGGTCGTGTTTGAAGAATGGGGAGGTAATCCGTCCGGGATCTCTCTGGTGAAAAGGGAAGTGTCGAGTGTGTGTGCAGATATATACGAATGGCAACCGACCTTAATGAATTGGCAGATGCAAGCATCCGGGAAGGTCAATAAGCCATTACCCCCCAAAGCACACCTCTCGTGTGCTGCGGGCCAGAAGATCTCATCCATCAAATTCGCAAGCTTCGGCACACCTCAAGGATCCTGCGGTGGCTACTATCAAGGAAGCTGTCACGCATTCCATTCCTACGACGTTTTTCAGAAGGTACTTACAAATCTTGCTTGTTCAAAATTTATCCAATGCAGACTCTACACATTCTTCCTGTGAATCATTTTCTGTCCTTTGCAGTATTGTATTGGGCAGCAGTCTTGCACAGTGCCCGTGACAGCCGCGATCTTTGGAGGCGACCCGTGTCCAAACGTGATGAAGAAAGTCTCTGTGGAGCTCATCTGCAGCTAAATTATGTATACCTTTCAACGCCATTTGTGGCCTCTTCGCTCGTTTCTGTTACGAGGGGGATCTTCGATGTTTCGTTCCTACGGGCTCTTATGGGTGAAGTTGTACATAAATTTATACAACACACACCACCATCAAGGTAAGAAAGCCCCAAATATAGGTAAGATATTGAAGATGATTATATGTTGTACTATATGAGTAGCAGAGTACCATGAAGTGTTTATGTATGTCCTGAGGATGAGAATGCACATTGAGATGACAAAATTGAGTCCAAGTGCTTCCATCTTTAGTGGGGATAGAGTATTAAAGATTCTTGGCATGATCTGGATATGTACTTCTCATGTGGAAAATAAATGCTAAGGCAATCATTTCATTGCTTTAGGCTTGTAAGACAATGGGCTGCAAGTGTAATAGTAATATTTATATTTATAATATCAAAATTTTTTCTTGACCAAAGATGCTTGTAAACTCAATTCAGCTTTGATGCAGAACACTGAAATTCCATGGTGCTCAAGTTTGAATCTTATATACAACCCTAACAATCTCATAACTCAACCAGCCACAATCTTCAAAACTCAAAAGTTTAAGCAGAGGCACAGGTGAGAAAAATCCATACTGGTGTGTTGCTTAAAAAGTTGCAATCTACAATCCTTGCCTTGTATGGACCTCTCTGTTTCTCTTATTTTACAGATTGAAATGCTCTAATCCTGCAAACAGGGGTATGATTTGGTTCTCTTCCACACCCCGTCCTTCTCGGGATGCTATTTGACAAACGTTTCTCTAACACCACTTTACATTGGTCGATCTTCACAGAAGAATATATCTTCCGGACAAACCAGAAGCAAGCGTAGAAGCCTATGGTCCCAGTCAACACGAAGAAACCATATGATGCGATCAACATATATCCAAAGTACAAAATCCCAGAAACAAATTTTGTGATTTCCAGTTTGGTGAGGAAGTAGAAGACCGAGTAGAGGAAGAGGTAGAGCGCGGAGGATCCAGCTGTCAGGTAACCTCTCCACCACCAGTTGTGGTCTTCACTGCACAACTGGAAATAGCAAATAACAATCGATGTCCTCTGTGCATGTTATGATCAGGATCACAAAGACGACGAACAGGAAGCCAAAGATGTAATAGAATTGGTTCAGCCAGATGGAAGTCAGGATGAAGAACAATTCAATGAAAACGGCTCCAAATGGTAAGATGCCTCCAATGGATACGGAGAATACTGGTTTCATGTACCATGCCTTTTCGGGTATCTGCCTTGGAATCTTATTGGTCTTCACAGGATCTTCAATGGCAGGCTTTTTGAAACCCAAGTAACTACCGACAAATACCAGTGGCACTGAAATACCAAACCACAAGCACACCAGAGCAAACATTGTCCCAAATGACTTTTCTCCCCATATGAGAGCATTCAGCACAAAAAAGAAAGAGAATAGGATTCCAGGAAACATGACAGCAGTTTTTCAATGTATTCCTCTTCCATTCAGTGCCCTTGAACATTTTATACAGACGAGCGGATGAGTAGCCGCCAAGCAATCCCATAAAAACCCATAACAGAACCATAGCAGTCATCAGGCCTCCACGGTTGGATGGCGTGAGAAAACCCAGTAATGCAAATATCATCGTCACCAGTGTCATTGCAAATATCTGAACCCCGGTGCCCACATAAACAGACAGCAATCCATAAGTTACAGGGGGGCCTGAATGCATCTCCATGAAGGAGTTTCCATCCCGTCTCTTCTTGTGCTTCGTCTTGGGTTTCCAATTGGTTATAGTTTGGCAATATCTTTGTACAAGGTCCGCATCATTATCATTGCAGCCATACCAGAAAGGAAGAGAACAATCATCAAAGAGTTGATTATCGAAAACCAATGAATTTGATCATCGTTCATGAGTAGGTAGGTATCCCACCATGATGCCCACTTAATGTCACTTTCCTGAATGAAGTTGTTACTGTTATTTAGCAGCATAAACGCAATGAAACACAACACGGGCTAAACAAAATTGGCTACAAAGAAGTACCTTGAAAGTGACATCATAACTAAATACAATATCTTTGCCAGAGTCCACTTCATGTGGAACGGCACCCCCTTGTATTACATTTAATACTGTTTAAGTGAACATGTAAAGCCGCCACCAAAGTTTAAGACAAATAATTCAAAAATTCATATATTCTGTAGGCCAGATAACATTCATATGCTCGACGTGTAAGGTTCAAATCTAGAATGCAGAAGAAATAAATTCACATCTGAAAACTAGCATGACAAACATGATTGGAGAAACTTCAAAGCCCACAATCCGGGCAGATTTTGTGTTGGGGGTCCTCATGGTACATAACTCTGAAGCTCAAGTGGTTATGGATAAAATATTTCTCCTCTTTACTCTGGAAACAATGAATATGGATTAAAATAAGAGCACACAAGTCTTTATCAAAAAGGAAGCGGGCAGGGCTGCAGGGATGGGGGAAGAAGTCAATTAACCCCAGCATAACTCCCCTTGAACCCAACACGGAAACCATGCTCGTACGTTGTTGATGGATTTCCATCTCTCCTTTGTCTAAGTACAGCTACTGGAAGGTTATCCAGAATCCTGTGTGGGGTGAACATGTTAGCAACACCAAAAAACCGAAAAGTGCTACTACCCATATCCTCCACAAATTGTTACAGAAGGCGTTGATATTAAAACGAAATAATTGATAGGGTGAACAAGAAGGGACAGCCGATCCTGAATAACACAAATGAACAAGTAACACCTCATGATCAAGCCCTTACATATTCACACGGTACTCATCATCAATTTTTTTTCTTTGAAGTCCTTTGCAGATTGAGCATCAAGAGGAAATTTGCAAGCCACAGTGCAGAATTGTTCTTTCCTCATATGAAACTAGTGTTAAACAATAAAGGAACAACAGTGTAACAAAATAGGAATTACGAATTACGTCTAATATGCATGATATAGAATAAGTCTCTAGGGATGCTCACAGTATACACAGAATTCTCTATACGATCACCACGAAGAACTTCTCCCAAGTTTTCAGCAACATTCCGGATTTTTCCAGGCTTGCAGTATTTCAGGAAATAGTAATCATATGGGAGTTGTGTCTTGGTAGAAGACAACTTGTTCACTTTAACTGGAAGGTCATCCCCCTGCAACAAATGCAGACACCACTTCAATATGAGTAAAGAACATAAAAGATTTAACAGACCATATAAACTCATTTGTCACACTATGACGATACAGAAACAAGATGGAGCAGAAGCAAGACTTGTGATAGTCAGCTAGTGATGATATCATACAAATCAAAATAATGTAATCTATTATTCCCAACATACTTTTGCACATATAGAAAAATAAAAAACAAAAAATAAAAAAGTAAAAATAAAAAATAAATAATAATAATAAAATAAAAAAAAAAAATCAAGAGTACAATTTTATAGCTATTAAAGTGCAAGCTGGTTTCTTTTCTCCATTACTCAATTTCAAGCAGCTATAAAGAATTACAGCCAAAAGGATGAAAATTTCAAAATTTATTTGATAAGATCATTAAAACATTTTTGCATCTCCAAATATTTGCAATCATTTAGGAAGAAAAATACTTATTGAGCATCCGATCATCACCAGTAAAACTTTGCATATATTAATTGTCATTTACAGCACCTTCAACATTTGCCTCACAAGAACCAAAGTAATATGCTAAAATGCTGAAGAAAAATCATATGCTGCAGAGAAATACACTACAACAGCAACTCAAAATTTTGTCACAATAATCACCCAAAAAAAAAAAAAAAAAAAAAAAGAACTTTAGAAAAATCACATTAAATCAATACATGCTGATCAAATACACATTCCACATATCAATCGCCATTAAACAAATACACGCACACGTATCACCAAATTCATACAACCTACACCAATATTAACCATGCATCAATAACTACTTAATCAACGCAATAAGCCCTAGGTTCGATTGATAGCGAATAAAACCAATAAAAACAGCACATCCAGAATCGGATACACGTTCGCATATCGAACTCTACAAAAATATCACTAAATTAGCTCGTAATCAACAGGTACCAAGTTGAGAAACCGGGAAAAGAAAATACCGTATGAAAATCGCGAGGAGCCACTCCCGGTAGGTAGAAGGAGTAGGCGGATGAAAGCAAGAACAGGAAGCAGATGGCAATGGCCGGCCAGGGACCCATGGTTGGACTGATCCGAACTCAGTAGGAAAGATGGCGTGCAATGCAATGAAGCAGAAGGGGTTTTCGTAAAGGATTTGAAAATTGCAATTTATATTCCTACAAATGAAACTTAAAACGTCCTAAGTCGCACTTTATAAATGCGACTTTATATAAAGCTTTCGGTCCTTAAAGTACTACTAAAATCCTAGTAATTTGTAATTTAAGCTTCAATCGCAAAAATCAAAAGACAATGATTACACAATGTTTTGATAGTTTTGTCCCTTATGATGGTTTGCCTCTCCAATTACACAATATTCTAGATTTATATTAATCGGAGTAGAGGGGTAATATTAGAAAAATATAATATAAATGTGTAAAGCGACAACTATTTAGGAATACTTTTTTATTTCTAAAAAGACAACTAATAAGGAACGGAGTGAGTACAAAAATTTCAACATGTACTTTATGTTGCTTCTCTTTTTTTCTTTTTTAGTCCATGCCAAACAAATACTCCCTCCGTCCCACGAAGTTTGACACCTATTCCTTTTTTGGGTGTCCACGAAGTTTGACACCTTTCTATTTTTAGATAAATTAAATTAATATAAGTTTGATTATAATTTTAATTATTGTCAAATCCCATTAAAAGTACACTTTTACTATTCTGCACAAATTCAAAATTGGTATAGATAAAAATTATATAAAATATATATTCTAAAACTACACGATTAGACGATTCTAACAAGACCATAATTGATCATTTTTCTCTAATTACATCATTACGATAACATTAAGTCAAAGTTAAATAACAACCAGTCTCAAAATTTATTAGAATCTTAAATACAAACACTCGCACCACTTTAACTACTAAACCCCACTACCTAAATTACCGTGTCCAAAAGAATGTGTCAAACTTCGCGGGACGGAGGGAGTATATTACATAGGGATGGATATGTGGCCGAGTGAAGAAGCAAACTCCCAACCAAACCCAACCTTTGGTTGGGAGTGGAAGTCAGAAAACTTGATTACTAAATCAAGTCATCATCCCTACACGTACCCCTCGTCAGTCGCCTGCGCGATACTTGGAATGTTTCTTATGCGTTTGGATAGTGATCTCCAATAGCTATATGAGGATTTCCTAGGATAGAATTACATCATCTTGGAAAGTAAATCACATATACTAAGGAAAGCATAACTATGGAATATCTGCATTGAAGGAAACCATGATCTACCTTCTATAGTGAGAAATCCTCTCCTTTATCAGCATTTTGTCTAAGAGAATTGTTTTGATTGATCATTCATCATTTCTGGAAATATGAATTGCAAGTCTGGTGAAAATGTGAGAGTCATTTGATTATCTTTACACTGCAGTGAAGTGGTGACCCTTGATCCCTTTACTGTTGTTCCTTGAGTGAACCGAATGAGGCATTGAGATTCATGATTCTTTGATACGGACCGGCATAAACAATCAAAGTATATCACTCGAGATCGTATGTCACAATGAGATTCTCGCATATTGATGAATCAAGAGGATGATCTTGGTTCATTCGAGGAAAACTTGGAGTGGAGTTCTTCAAGGAGATAAAGTAGAGTCAGGAGAATTCTCACCAGAAAGGAGTTTTCTGGTACCATCCTCTGCTCAGATGTTGTAGTGAAAAATTGATACGTTCGCTATTGTTCGGGTTAGAACCTAGTGTTGAAACATTTAGTGGAACTTTCCTGGATTGGTATCCCCAATACGTAGGCCTCGTGACGAGCTGGGTCAACAACTTTTGTTTATTCGATTGTGCTTGATCATGATACTAACCTACTAATAGTATTCAAAGTGTGTGTTAGAACTCCATATTCAACAAACACGTTTAAAACACTACGGTTCTCAATTTAAGTGGGACCAACAATACCTAAGTGACACACAAATGCGAATGCATCACCGAATCTGATAATGAATTTCAGGTGAGTGAGTTGGCGCATACCACGTATCTAGACTATATTGGACTCGAGATTAGTCTATTAAGAATCTGGTAGGGCATTGAATGGTTTATGGTTAAATTCTCCATACATAAAAGTTTTAAAAAATATATATTTAAACTGTCAGAGCCCAATAAATAAAAAGTTATGTGAAGCATCCATTTTACATTAAAAATAAAATAAAATAAAAATTGCATTCTGGCAATATCATCCCGACAATGCCTTAGACCTCTTAGTCCATTGTGTCCACACATCTTTTACCCTTGTAAATATCTGAAAATTACACATCCGAATAAATAAAGATGTGAAGTATATTGCTCCACAAAAAAATTTAAAAAAACGTAACTATGGTTTATGGGTTTTATATTCTCCCAAAAATCGGAGAAAAAAAATAATTGTACCTACTTTTGACAAAAATAAGAAACAAAATGGCATATAAAACTAAAAGCACAAAAAGTTACATCTAATTTGGCTGCTCTGTATGTTGAGGTTTGCAGTCACATGGCATACCATTCAATGCATTTTGGATTTGGTAAATCCACACTACCGGCCTTTTCTTTTTCCAGATACACCACCAATTTTTTATATTATTTAATTATTTTTGTTTTTTATTTAAAAATTATAATTATAGGTACTCTTGTACTTCGTTACTTTACTTAAAAATAAATGCAGATATATTCCGATGGACTAATTAATAAAATTTAGAATTTTCTTTAAGATTAAAATGGATTGAGACTGAAAATTGAAAGATTGATCAATAACCCAAATACCAATGCTTACATAAAATTACTTCAATCCAAGGAGTATATTGTAACACCATGTTAAATTAACAGATTTATAGGAATGGAGAGTTACCCCAATGGTCAAGTTCCCGAGTCCAGATCTATGGGTTGGGGTTCAGTTCCCCACCCGACCTCTATCTCTTCCCATTATCCCTTTGTAATTTGTATGACATGAATTCCCACGAAGTTTGACACCTATTCCTTTTTTGGGTGTCCCACGAAGTTTGACACCTTTCCATTTTTAGATAAATTAAATTAATATATATTTGATTAGAATTTTAATTATTATCAAATCCCATTAAAAGTAGTCACTTTTACTATTCTGCATAAATTTCAATACAATTTTATTTTTCTACACAAAATCCCTTGTATTTCTTTAATTCTTAATATTTCAAAATTGGTACAGATAAAAATTGTATAAAATATATATTCTAAAACTACACGATTAGACGATTCTAACAAGACCACACTTGATTATTTTTCTCTAATTACATCATTACGATAACATTAAGTCAAAGTTAACTAATAAACAGTATCAAAATTTATTAGAATCTTAAATACAAATACTTACACCACTTAACTACTAAACCCCACCATCTAAATTACCGTGCCCAAAAGAAATGTATCAAACTTCGCGGAGGGGGTATTTATTTGTGAAGAATATTTGTCTCCCAAAAAAAATGTGTTGTGGTCTTTTTACTTGGTGTTAACAAGTCAATTTTATTTCGAAATATAGAATTAGACACTTGGCATCTCTTCTACTACGGGTCTGTTCTGCACGCAGAGCTGTAGCTGTGAGCTGTAGCTGCGAGCTGGAGCTGTAGGGAGCTGAAGCTGTAGGGAGCTGTGGGAGCTGTAGCTGTCAGTTTTATTTAAGTGTTCTGTACAACTAGCTGTAGCTGTCAAAAATTGTATGAAATGACACAAAAGGACAAACATTAATGTAGACTATTGGGTAGTTAGTTAGTTATTGGGATAAAATTGTAATTGCTCAACAATAAGCTAGGAGCTTATTTTTTAAAGCTACTACAAGTAGCTTCTAAAAAGAAGCTTTCAAAAGCTCTCATAAGCTCCTAAAAACTAGTGTACAGAACGAAGCTTTTGTTTTAAAATAAAAGCTAAAGCTACCAAAAATTCCCAAAAGCTACGTGCAGAACAGACCCTACATCAGTATAAAACTGCGAAGGCAGACTATGTTAGAAATAGTAAAACTGGAATCATTGAATGGTGTGACTGTGGCCCACCTCACCGCTAAGGCGGTGATAAAGCTGGCCAGGTCTTAACCTTTTACAGTAATTCTTTTTTTTTTTTTCTTTTTTTTTTTAATTATTGTTTTTTAAATAATGATAAACAAAGACCGGTTCATCTTGTTTGTGGCCCCATCGTCGGTGCCGCCACGCCGCCGCCTACTGACTCACATTGCCGCCACGTCATCGCTACTGACCGGATTCTATACGGCTGCTTCTAGCATCCGTTGGCACCTAGTTTCCTAGGCGTTAGCAGCTTTTAGTTTTCTTATTACCTACTTTTCTGGCCGGCTGTTTAGAAAAAAAAAATACTACATTCGTCTCATAATTTTTATTATGGATGAGTTTTTGACATTATTTATTGATTCATTGATTAATTTTGATTCGAATTTATTATAGCTATGTAAGAAAAAACATAATCAAGTAAAAAATGGTTAGATTCGTCTAATCTTGTAGTTTTACACAATCAAAATTTTATAACTTTTCTTTGTATACAATTTAAGTTATTAATCATTAAAAATGTATATCGACATACGTGTCGGAGGTCTATGTAACAAATATAATGAGACAGATGAACTATAAATATTACTGTAAACTAATTTGATAGTTTAAAACAAATTTTTGTAACAATAAATTCGTTCGTAAGCTTAATTAAATGATAAAGAAATATATATATTTTTATAATACTTAATATCTTTTTGGGTAAACAGTGACACTCACGTGTCGGTAAAAGTGTGTGGGAGCGCAAACCACACAAATTACAAAGGGGATAAAGGGGAGGGATAGCGGGCTGGGTAGTGATCGAACCCCCAATCTATAGTTGGAAGACGGATGACTTGACCACTAGGGTAAGTCCCTAAACCCATAATATTAAATAGTCCAAATCTTAAATTTTATATTTAAAAGATTAATTTTCGTTTATACCGAATAAATCCAAGTTTCAAGGGTCATTTGAGATGTTGGAAATAAATTAAAGGAAAAAAGCATGTAAAATTATAAATGAAAGACGATTTAGGAAATCAATTTTTTTTAGGTGAATACTAGGATATCCCAGGTCTCATTGAACCTAAGACTAATCCCTCGAGGATCGGGTGGGTATTGAAGGATTGCCTATCCCAAAACAGAATTATGCATACACGAAGGCTCGAACTCGAGACATTTGCTTAAGCTGTCAGAACCCCATATCATTCAGGCCAACTGTATTTGGTGATTTAGGAAATCAGTTATTTAAATGGTGGAAAATAAGGAGGGTGTATTCGATTAAGATTTTTATGGATTTTAAAAAGTCGGTTGATTTAGAGCGTTCACGGACTCCATGTAGAGTTGGTTGATTTTGTATAGTCTCCTGTAGAGTTTGGCTGACTTGTATAGAATTCATAGAAATCTTTTATTATTTGGAGAGATTTTGTCCAGTTATAATTTTTAGAAGAATCTATTAAAATCTATGAAGAATTAAAATCCATGGATTGTTGAATACCTCAAAATTTTTAAGGCTGTGTTCGGGAACAAACGCTAGCAATTAGCGTTTAGCTTCTAAAATACATACTAAAAATAGCCCGAAATCCTATATATAGTAAACATTAATTACAATAACCGCCAAGTTTTAATATATAATATCTAAACTCTGGACGCTCATCCCCAGTTTTTTCTAACCTCTAAACTCTAATTTAAAATTGCATCACCAAACACCATTATTCAAATTTAAAACTATTTTTTACCATTAATTTCAAACTACAGACTCTAAAATCTAAACTACAGACGCTAAACTCTAATAATTTCCCAAACATACCCTAAAAGAGTTTTTGAAATCTATATTGAATACACTTAAATTTTTAAAGACTTTTTAAAATCGAAATTGAATACACCCAAATTTTAAAAGTCCAAAAAAATCTCATAAACTCTCTATCCAATACACCCCACAAGTTACATAGTACTCCCTTAAATAAAATTAATTTGGGGAAGAAATGAAATTTATGCATATTCAATTTTATTTAGGGAATGGACACTTACCTAGTGATATTTGCCCCACCACCACTTCATAGGTGTTAAAAAAAAAAAAAAAAAACAAAAACAAAAAAAAAACTAGTGTGAGGTTTTCTTCAATCCCAATAGGGGTTCAAACTTGTCCATCCAAAAAAAATAGGGGTTCAAACTTCGTCGTAACAGTCTCGCCCCGAAAATAAATTGAATTGAAAATCTGTATAAACCCTAAAAAATATCCCCTTTTTCTCTGTCATACTGCTATTTGTTTCTTAATAATCCTCAGGACACTAATTCGACTTTTTCCAGTCACAGAGAATATTGTCGATGCACGGATTCACGCCCATTTGAGATCCTCAACTCCGATTGCATCTGCCTCTTTCCCTTTCGATTCTCCTTCATTTCAATCTACGGGAACCCACCGCCATCGATCGGACTTTTTTGGCCGTTTCTTCAGTATTCATCCCCATGGGTACCCCTCCGATCCGATCTATTAGCTTTGAGCTGATTATACTGTTTTCATGTTTGATTGAACCCTAATTGCAATGATTCTGTTCTCATTGATTGCCGATGATTACTTGGGGTTATGGCTTTGATCAATACGGGTGCTTGGGTTATTGCTTAACTGCTACTCAGTTTCTTGGCTGAATAGCATGATCAAATTATTTCATTTTGTTATCCTTTTGGTGGTGTTAGGTGTTTGGTGAAAAATAAAGTTCGTTTTGTATCTTTCTTGATTGTAAAGAAATTGTGTGCTTTTTTGGGTTGAGTTTTGACGAACTAAGATTGAACTCGTATATTGAATTGTGGATTAATCTTATTTATTGCTTTGATGATTTTGTACATTCATTTTGCGTGGTTGGAGCTCATTCATCGAAGACTCTGGGTATTATTTGTATTATACCATTTGATTTAGATCGAATGCTGTAGAGTTAGGAAGACTGGGGGTATTATTTGTCGACTAAGTTTTTTCTTGCATGTATTGGTTATTTTAACTCCTTACTTTTTTGGTGAAGTTGTTCGACTAGCTCTTACTAATCTTATCACTGTTTCTTTTTATGTCTAAGCTGTAAACGGTTGCCACTTAGAAAAGAGTTTGGGCATCTCTTGTTTCGTGTTGCCTGTTATTTGATTATTATGGTCTTTCACAACGCTTCTATTTCACAATTCAGTTACTTATCTACATGCTTTTCATATATTAATCTCCATCTATTTATTCGAACTCTTATTGCTTTAATGGATTGTATTTATTCCTGACTAAATGATTCTGTAGAAGGTTCTTATGTTGTTTATTCCAACTCAACTGCAATTCTATTTCTTTGTTCAGATAAAAGAGATCATTGCTGTTCGACTCACCTCATAGATGGGGATGGTACATTCAATGTTGATGGGCTTGACCATTTCATGAAGGAAGTTAAACTCTCTGAGTGTGGGCTTTCTTATGCGGTTGTTGCCATCATGGGCCCCCAAAGTAGTGGTATAAAATCTGTATTGATAACTTTTCCTTTTCAGGGACACTAGATTTTGGCTTGGATGACTATGTATTTTTTATTATCAGTATTATCCTACTGTATATTCGTATTTGCAATTTAAAAAGATCCTCTTTTCACTATCTTATTCAATCTGTGCCAATTGTTGATGCCAAAACCATTATTAATTTGTTGAAATGTGTGTTATGATTTTGATAGGGAAGAGTACCTTGTTGAATCACTTGTTTGGTACTAATTTCCGAGAAATGGATGCTTTTAAGGGGAGGTATGCATTGTTTTTGGCTCTGTTATTTTTCTTTCAGTTCTTTGTTTCATTGAAAAGATGCTGGAAGTCTGTATCTTTCTTCAGGTCACAAACCACGAAGGGCATATGGATGGCACATTGTGTTGGTATTGAGCCCTGCACTCTTGTAATGGACTTGGAGGGTAGTGATGGACGAGAAAGAGGAGAGGTACCATAGTATTCCTGCTTATTGAATTATGACAGTTTTTTTTAAAAAAATGGCATTTCTTATTCCATACCCTACATGGTAGGCTTTCTCAGAGTTATCTTGTATCTCAGACTCTTAGTTAGCTCTTGCTTTGGCTTTGCCTGCTTATCTTATGTCATCATTTAATTGTGGTTTGGTCTGAGCCAACTAGTTTTAAGACTGTACTTTGTGAATGCTAATTTAGATTTATGAAAGTATATCATGTCATTTTCATTACTGGTAACTGACATACATAATTCTTCCTGAAGCATCAACAATAAGATCTGTAGCTTTGCCTTTCAGTATCCAACACACTTTTTATGAGAACCATATTAGACATGAAGTTTCTTATTCTTTTCTCCAAGTTTTATAAAAAATGAACAAATTCATTTGTTGACATTTGAAATGATGCTAACGCACTGTTTTACTTGTTTTCAGGATGATACTGCATTTGAAAAACAGAGTGCTCTTTTTGCTCTTGCTGTTTCCGATATAGTGCTTATAAACATGTATGATCTTTTTGCACTACGGCCACCTATTTGTTATTAATGTAGAAATATACATCTTTGCTTATTTTGAGTTGCTCTTTTTGGAAAAAAAATGTTTTGTTTAGGTGGTGTCATGATATTGGGCGTGAGCAAGCTGCAAATAAACCACTCTTAAAAACTGTATTTCAGGTAATCCATTTGTCTACTCTATAGCCTATACTCTCATTTACTTTGGCTTAATAAGTGGTTGCTGACTTACCTTTGTTATGAACAGGTTATGATGAGATTGTTCAGCCCTCGTAAGACCACTTTAATGTTTGTTATTCGTGATAAAACAAAGGTATCTTTATTATGCTGTTATTTGACACTGTACAAACTTAGGGAGCATTTGTCCCCCCATGAAATAAATTAAAATGGTGAAGCATGTGTTTTACTTTTGTGATGCTGTAGACTCCTTTGGAAAATCTGGAGCCAATTTTGAGGGAAGACATTCAGAAGGTGTATATCTTCGTATGCTGAAATCTTGTTTTACTGTTTTTGTATCTACATGCACTTGGTTTCTAAATATTCTTTTCTTTATTTTCCCCCCTTTCTGAAGATATGGGACTCGGTTCCCAAGCCACAAGCTCACAAGGAAACTCCATTAAGTGAATTTTTCAATGTAAGGTTTTGCAAATCAATCATTTGTATTCTATCTTTTAATCTGCTCTAAAAATAAAATAGTGGGTGTCTCCTGAATGATTTTTGATGGCAGGTTGAAGTCGTGGCTCTCTCTAGTTATGAAGAGAAGGAAGAACAATTTAAAGAGCAGGTTCTTGCTTTTGTTGAATTCTTCAAAATTATGTGCCTATTTTAAAATGAATTGGTTCCCTTCTCCATCCGTTTAGGCATTTTCAGATTATTTTAAAAGCGATGGTCTCTCTGTTGTAGTGCATTTATCAGGCTTTTTATTTTTATCCTTATTTATTTTTTGACTTCCTAGTTACTATTTTTGTTACAGGTTGCAAACCTAAGACAGCGGTTCTTCCATTCTATTGCACCTGGTGGGCTTGCCGGTGATAGGCGTGGAGTGGTCCCTGCATCCGGCTTTGCATTTAGTGCGCAACAGATATGGAAAGTCATTAAGGAGAACAAGGACCTTGATCTTCCAGCCCACAAGGTTTTGCACTAAATGCCTACTTCAAATTTCAAAAGCATAAGTACTTTGAGGTTGTTTTTATTGACATACTATATGGGTAAATGTATAGGTTATGGTTGCCACTGTACGGTGTGAAGAGATTGCTAATGAGAAATTATCTTCTTTCATAGAGAATGAGGTACTTATCGGATGTTGATGAGAACTTAGGTTGGAGAGTGCTTATTTTAGTTGTTTATAATCTTCCATATGCATACAGGAATGGTGTCATATAGAAGAGAGAGTGCAATCTGAACCCGTGCCTGGGTTTGGAAGGAAGCTCACATCTATTCTTGATTCTTGCTTATCAGGGTAAGTGCAAGGTTTTCTATGAGCCATAAGGATATTTTTAACTAATGTAATAAACCATGTGAAGAATCAACTTATGTGGCTTTGGAAAGTAGCCAATATATAAATTGGTTATGATGCATATATGTGTCAGAAAATAATCATGAAGGAGATGTTCTAATTGGAAATATCTGCATATGTATTAAAGTTTTTTATTTTATTTTTTATTTTCAGTGGCATGTCTCTATATTAATTTGATGATAAATATTTTGTTGAAATTCTATTGTATTTCCTTTTTTTTATATCTTGATCAATGTGCAGAGTAAATTTATTTTATATTAAGTAAAGAGAAAGCTGCAATATATGAATCCAAACATATTGTACCGACATCTTTCTTTTGTGCTATAATTTTAGTTAACTTGGGGCTCTGTTGAAATTTTAGATGTATATGCTCTGTTGATTGTATCTTATACATGCACCTGCATATTTTATATTTTCTCTTGGATAGGTATGATGCAGAGGCCACATATTTTGATGAGGGTGTTAGATCTTCAAAGCGGAAACAGTTGGAAGAGAAACTCTTGCAAGTAATTGCTTATTAAGCTTTATTTTTTGTTTTTATTAAGATTTTGATGGATTTAGGGGCTTGCTTGACTATAACATCTAGATGCTGGGATTTAGTATAGTATTTGTGACTCCTTACCTTTTTATAGAGAAATTTTGGTTGTACACCATCTGGAAACTATTTATGCTATACATCTTCATCTGCACACTTGTTAATCAAGTCAGGCCAAAGATTTTGAAAAAAGGCATCTGAATTGGACAATCAAAATTAACCGCAAAGTACAAGAAGACAATGTTGGCTTTTTATTATTCTCCATGCTACTTAATACCTGAAAAACAATATCATAGTGAACTCTTATTTGATGGAACGAGTTTGACATTTCATCTGTATCTTATTCAGCATTCAGATTTCAAAATGTGGATATTCTGAACACTCAGTCTGCAGTTGCATCCCACTTGTTTATATATATGGGCAATGGTGGAACTTTTGTTTAGTAAAGAGTTATGAACTAAAATATTTATCTTTGTAGCCATCTTGTGTAGACCGCCAGGATGGCTCAACGAACATTATTAAGGAAGTGGCAAGTTTGGCATTGTCAAGGTGCATGCCAACGCTTCAAGAGCGTTGCGGACGCCATTGGGTCACCATCCATACCCAATCCAACCCGACCTAGAGAATTTTTTTTTTTTAAAAAAAAACCTTCCTAAAAGCCAAAATCTCACCTGATTGACACTTCTACTGTTCTACACTGCCACGCGATCCTGTTCTTAAAACCATTCGCTGTTCGCCATTGCAGTCAATTTAAGGAGGAACTGTTGAAGTGTAGTAGTTGTTACTTATTAGAAGTCATGTAATACTTCATAAAGATTTCAAAAGTTACATAGAGGTCAACTTGTCGCCATTGTGGGCGCTGTATCTCCATAACGTCCTGAGGTCAGAAGTTGCCTCCTGGTAACAGGGCACCGTGATAACTAGGGTAGCCTTTTTCCTGACATGTGGTATTTACTTGAACTATAGTTAACGTCTGTCAGTCTGTTCTTAAGTCCATGTCATCTCTTGGACACTCTGATGATTATACAAAGGGTGGTATACCTTCCTCTTTGGTGGGATGGGGGTTGGCGATACATATATAAATGCATATTTATCTGTCACTTGTCCTTGTAGTTTTGATTATAGAGCCCACTTGTCTGTCTGAAGAAAAGGATGGGCAAGTATTATGTATCAATCCATAAATATTTCATTAGTCTATAAGGGTACACAATTACACATCAATCAAATCAAAACTAGCAAGAGGATTGATGCATTTGTGAATAAATTTTTATTCTGTTGTTTTCACTGTTTCTTTGTCTTTTTTGTTTTAGCTTGTTCAACCATCATACCAACTTATGCTGGGACACATACGCTCTGGAACCTTGGATCGATTCAAAGAAGCATTTGATAATGCCTTGAAAGAGGGGAAAGGGTTTGCTGTTGCAGCACGTGATTGTGCCAAGTATTACATGACAAAGTTTAATGAATCATCTGCAGGTACGGTTTATATTTTTATAAGATGTGCTATCTGTGTTATGATTGAGTGCAAAGAAACATATCATAAGTTAATAGCTTTTTGGGAAAGCCATATAAAGGAGAAGATGAACGTGTTGTCTTTTAGTTCCTTGTGTGTAACATCATAGAATTTCATCTCCACTTGAGGTTGAGGGAACTTTTGATAATGAACAGTATATTGATCTTGATTCTTAGTGTCTGATGCATAACATAGTGAAGAATAACTTAGTTGAAAGCTGACTTTATGATTCGTAGATGCGGACATTGGCCAAGCAAATTGGGATTCTTCTAAAGTAAGGGATAAACTTAAGCGCGATATAGATGCTCATATTGCTGCAGTTCGTGAAGCGAAGCTGTCTGAACTGACAACCATGTATGAGGTATGGAAAATGCAATGCTGATTTTGTGGTCAGAATTTATACTTTTGGCAGATGAATTAAGCACATGAATTCTTTAATGAAACTTTTGGCTGCTGCAAGAACTGATTAAGAAACTTATTAATAAGTTCTTAGCTGTATCCTGATCAATGAAAAAGATCTGCCTATGTCGTTTAACATTCTAATGATGGCACGATTTTCTAGTTGATGACTTCTGTTTTGTGTTTATGTAAGAGACTTTCCTACTGATAAATATAATGGGCAGAAAAAATTGCACGAAGCTCTAGCTGCACCGGTTGAGGCTTTGTTAGATGGAGCCAGTGATGAAACATGGCCATCAATAAGAAAACTACTCCGCCGCGAGACTGTATCAGCTGTTAGTGAGTTCTCTAGCGCACTTTCTGGTTTTGAAATGGATGACGTAACAAAGGAAAAAATGATTTCGAGATTGGAGGAGTACTCAAGAGGAGTAGTAGAAGCAAAGACCAAAGAAGAAGCAGGAAGGGTTCTTATCCGCATGAAAGACAGGTATTTGATGTTGTGTCTTATATCAAGTGAGCGCACACACACATAATTATATTGAATTCTGTACTTCTATGGGAATTGACCAGTCTATTGTGGGCAGGTTCAATACATTATTTAGCCGTGATTCTGACTCCATGCCACGCGTCTGGACAGGAAAAGAAGATATTCGCGCAATTACCAAAACTGCTCGTTCTGCTGTACGCTATGCCTTCTCTATTTTCTATAATAGGTTTTTTTTTTTTTTTTTATTGGGTACATCTTTCTTTAAAGGTAGTTATGGGCGTCTATGTCATCAATTATAAAGATGAATAAAGGGGAGGGATGGTATGGTGGGGATTTGGACCCCCGATTCTAAGGTTGGATGTTGAGGGCTGACCAACTTGACTAGCCCCAACCTTCTTATATTGGGTTATTTCTTATGAAATAATTAATTTTTCCTTTGTGCTTTTTGTATCTTGTTCCTGGGGCTAGTCTTTGAAGCTACTTGCTGTCCTGGCTGCTGTTCGACTGGACGACGAAGCTGATTCTATAGAAAATACATTGTCCCTTGCCCTCATTGACCCCAAGAGTGGTGCAGCTGGCACTAGAAGTATTTCAGGGGACCCTCTTGCATCCAGCAGTTGGGAGGAGGTATGCTGGTTTTGTGGTTACTTTCCAATTTAATGAAGCCTTTTACAAAGTAAAAAGTGATCTTTTGGGTCTGGACTCATGACTATTGTTTTTTCTTTTTATCTTTCTTTTTTTTTTCCTTTTTTTTTTCTCTCCGAAATATGGATAAATATTGTGTGTATTTTTGTTATTATTTATTTATTATTTTTTAATATTTATAAAAAGAACTTAAAGCGTCGTGCTAATTTATTGTTTCTTTTGATAAAAATGAATGTCTTTTCTAGCCATCCGGTTCTTTATAGTTCTTAATTTCTTATCGTTAAAATCCCTCATCAGGCATATCTAAGTGGTCCCATATTGTTCAGCATGTTTCAATCATCTCAGATATTAACTTATATTATTTTGTATTTTCTCTTTAAAGATCATTCAGTTTCATATACTGGCCTTTTCTTAAACTTTAAGGAAGAGTATAAATTTTTCAAAATTTTGTGCCTGCTTTCTATCTCGTATCAATGCCTTTGGGGCTCAAGTGCAGCTAAAGTTTAATTTTCCTATGTAAAAACCCATATATGTGTATTGTGTGGCATAAAGCCATAAACTGTATTCTTATTTCCAATTTCTGGTTGAAATGTCACTCAGGTCCCACCATCCAAAACCTTGTTATCTCCAGTTCAATGCAAGTCCTTGTGGAGGCAATTTAATGTTGAGACAGAGTATGCTGTTAGTCAAGCCATTGCTGCTCAGGTAAACTTGCATACATAATTCTTCAGGAAACTCCTGGCGCTTTTTATTGTTCACGTTGTATGGATCTAGTTTTCTCTGAGCATCAGCATTATACTTGTCCACATGCATAGAATGAGCTGCTGTTACTTTATAGATGATTCCGATGTTTCCTATTTTCAACTTTCAGGAGGCAAGTAGGAGAAATAACAACTGGCTACCTCCTCCTTGGGCAATTGTTGCACTGGTAGTTTTGGGTTTTAATGAATTTATGACCCTTTTGAGGTATATTATGTTCCTTTCTTTCTTTTTATTTGTTTTGTTTTTTTCCCTGCATTTTTTGTCGATTGGGGATGTGTTAATCTCATTTTTTAATTTCCTTTTCCATCACATTTGGATGGCAGCTGCTGGTTTGCAATTTGTGTTTCTGTCATCTACTTTTAGATTTTGCTAATGCATTCCTTTTTTCTCTTTTTGACAGAAACCCTTTGTATTTGGGTGTTATTTTTGTTGCTTTTCTGTTGATAAAAGCCCTTTGGGTACAATTAGATGTCTCAGCTGAATTCCGCAATGGAGCTGTAAGTAAATTATTTATTAGCTTCTGTTGCTGTTCTCAGTTCTCACTTTTGAAATATTCTACTATATATACACTGCATATTTTTTGTGCACTAAAGGCAGTTCCTCAGCTTGAGCTGGACACTTTTTTAGCATGAACTGCATTTCATTTGGCGACGATCTTTGTTGGGCATGGGACACCAAATCATCGTCCCAATGTCGCGACGTTACTCATACAGCTGTTATATTCAACTTTGCCACAACTATTATGTTCACCCTTGCTTTATTTCTAATTGGAACTGATTTGTATTAGCATTTCAGCAACGTGTAGTTTTCTATCCCTATTGAGAGATTAATCTTTTTAAGCTGTTTTTATCTATATCACAGCTCCCTGGGATTCTCTCATTGTCCACCAAATTTCTCCCCACCGTAATGAACCTCCTTAGAAAACTAGCCGAGGAAGGCCAAAAGCACGCCAACTCGGATCCTCAGCACAACCCACCAGCTCCTACAAGGACCTCACAAAGTGTTACAAACGACCATTCCAACTTTTCATCAAGCGCATCCTCCGAGATTACTTCATCCGAAAATGGAACAGAATACTCGAGCCCCTCGATGAACCGCAAAACCCAGTGAGCCACCCATTCACCACACACATGCTCTTATTTGTCCATGTTCTTGGGGGTTGAATTGTCCCAGAAAGAAAAGGAGGCAGGTACTCAAAATCGTTTATAATATTTAATCGTACATGTCGCATATCGGGGCAGCATTGGTTTATCTTGAGATTGTCTGCCCCTGCTTATAGTTTTTGTCTTGAATCATCTACCAGGGATCTTATTGATTGTGTTTGTGGTTGTGAATTTTGTACCATTAGAAGATGATGATATGTTATGAATCCAGTTTGTGTATTTGAGGACAGAGAATTTTGTGACCCATTTATTTAAAGAGGAAAAAATGTTATTACCCCTATTGTGTTGACGTTTTAGCTTTGGAGAAATTGTTTCCTCATTTTGACCTTCAAAGTTCGAACTAGTTGTTGATTTTTTATTTTTTATTTTTTGGTTTTGACTACATAGTCTGTACATGCTAGGAAATGAGTGGTGGGAGGCCATATCATATAAATTACTGTTGGATTGTTGAATGTTGAATATACACAAATGCTTTCAGCAATCTCTATAATCTTTTTATTTTTAAAATGAATGCTGACTTACCTTGTCAAGGAATTGGTGGGCATCCCTACAAATTTTTCATCCATCATAATTTATGTCATTCATTACCCTTCAAATCAGATAAAACTCACATTTGTACAGTTTGCTTCCTCTTCATTGATTGTCTTAAAATACAACCACATTAGGGTTGGATCTGTCCGAGCCTAGTGCCCGATATGTTCTCTTTTATAATGGCGATGCAGAACCACAAAAGCTGATTTGCAATTTCACTTAGGTGGGAACGGGCGTAATATTAACAAAAAAAGTGAAGTATTTCTTAATCAAAAGGTAACTCGTAATTTTACAAATTAGTAAATATATAATAAAAATATAGTTAAAATGAGGTCTTGTTAGATTCTTTAATCACATAGTTTTAATTGCTCCATTTGCATAGTAATTATTCATTGAGTAACTTTGATCATTTTTTTTTTTTTTTTTTTTAACATAGTTGTACTTCCTCCATTCTTGAATAAGTGCAACATGTTGACAAATGACACTAGTCACACAAACACTTTGACTTAAAGTTTTATCATAGTTATACAAGTTAAAATATAGCCATGTGAGATATTGTTAGATTCGTCTTGTCGTGTAGTTTTTTTAATATCGAACTTTTAGAAATTTTACTTGTACCAAACTTGAGTTATTAATGATTAACAATGTGGATTGGACTACATGTTGGGTGGGTCCGTAGCATTTATAAAAAAAAACAGATGAAGTATAAGATAAAACATAGCCACGTCAAGTTAGATCTTGTTAGATTCGTCTAATCATGTGGTTTTAGAATATCAAATTTTTATAATTTTCAATTATATACAACATGAGGTAATTACTAGTTAAAAATATTTATTGAATTGCCTAAAATACAGAAGTGGTGCAGTTATTAAAGAATAGATGTAAATATAATTTATGCTATACTCATTTTAAGATATTGTCTACTATTAAATACTCCCTCCGTCCCATTCCAAATGTCCTACTTACTATTTTTGGATGTCCCATTACAAATGTCTTCTTTCTATAAATAGAAATAATTTTCCCCTCCAACTACTATGTGGACTCCACCATATACTCACAAACCAACTATACCTTAATTCCCGTGCCCAACAGTAACAAGACAATTGGAGTGGGACGGAGGGAGTAATAAGTTTTTGTTGTATCCCGAGTATCCTAGGCCATATTGAACCTAAGACTAATCCATCGAGAATATGGTGTGTATCTGTTAAACAATAGTAAATTTTTTTTTTTTTTGGGAGAAGCCGAAGCCAGAAAACAAGGGGAAAAAATAAAGGCAAAAAATAAGAAGAAAAACTACAAAGGAAACATAACTAGCCAACTCGCAAGGTCCCCACAAACGAAATCTGGAGGAAAAGCCCACGCAGTGAAAAAGTGTTCAATGGACGCCCCGTGCTTGGCAAGTCTATCCGCCACTCTATTACCTTCCCGTAGCACATGGTGGATAACACATTCCCCAATGGAGCCACGCAGCTCATTAATACGTGCAAGAAGAGCAGCAAAGGGTTGAAACAACACAGGTTCATCAATCAGCTTAATAGCAGCTTGAGAGTCCGTATACACACACACACCTGTGTGACACCCATTTCCATGACAAATCTCAAACCCGCAGCCAGTGCAGAAAGCTCAGCATACATGTTTGAATAAATACCGAGGAAGCCACATCCACCCCAAGCTAATGCCCTGTCTCATCCCTCACAAGGAAACCAAACCCCGACGGACCCGGGTTCCCAATTGCACTACCATCCACATGTAAAATAGTGCCCACACCACCTTGCATATTCCAAGAGACCAGACTGAGGGAGCGGCCAGACTATGTATCTTCTTTTTCATATATTTAATTTTTTTATTTCTTTTTATCAATACTATAAAAAATAAAGGAAGTATGAATTATAATTTAAAAAGAGTACATAAAATAGGGATTGGTTACGGTGCAATCACCAAAACCCGCAGCACATCAAGACACCAATCCCAACCGTTCGTTTAAGATCCAACGGTCCAAAATGAAAGCGTAAAATTGTCCAAAAATTTTTTAATGTCAAATCGCTGAAAAATACACACAAGGTCATCGCTGAAGAACATTATGTATGTCGCTGAAATACACATAGTTTGTCGCTGAAATATACTATAGTGCGTCGCTGAAATATACTGTAGTGCGTCGCTGAAATATATTAAACCAAAGAATTAGGGTTTCAACTTTTACGAATTCGCTGAAATGCACAATATCAAGTCGCTGAAAAATACTATAGCTTGTCGCTGAAATATACAATAGTTAGTCCCTGAAATATACTATACTCCGTCACTGAAAATACACGAAAGTCGCATTGGAAACGATATGCATGTCGCTGGAAACAATATATTAATCAACAAAATCACTGAAAAGTACATACCTTGTCGCTGAAATATATTAAAATATATTTTGGAGTAATATGGCATAATTACATTTTTACCCTTCCACTTCATCTCAACCGTTGATTTCAAAAGTTAATCAACGTTGCAAAATCGCCGCAGTACATCATGTCAAAACTCATGATCGCACCCTAACGAATGCCCATAAAATATATAGTAGGTGCATCAATTCAAATTCCCTTTTTGTTCTAACCCCTTCAAGCGACTTCCATGTTCTTACCAAAAGGAAAAGCTAAAATTAAAAACTTACTATCAGTAAATCCAAAAGTTATAGTAGTGTTATTTATTTCTCAAATACAGTTTACTCCATTCATTATTTTTCATGAAATACTAAATTTATCAAAAATAAGAATGACTAATTTTAAAATTACGTAGATTAACTACCATCATAATTTAGTTTCTACTTTCAATTTGATTTTGATACAAATTGATGAGAATCAACTAACTTTTTTTTTTTAAAAAAAAATAATAATTAATCCTATAAAAAATAAAAACAATAACAAAAAAATATTCTTATTTGAGGATTGAATTTGGCCTGACAAAGTCCTCCATTCTTCATTTTGAACTTTAGGATCATAAGTCACCCTATCTTTATCGAAAAGAAAAAATTATTTTTATTTTATATTAATCCTACTATAGTATTATTCAATCCTTAACGTGCTTATTACATTAAAAATATAAAATATGAAAATATTCTATTCCAGAGAAAAAGTTATGGGAGCACATGCCATACAAATTACAAATAAATAAAGGGGAATGATATGGGGTCGGATAGAGAATGAGGACTTGGCCATGGCCAAGTCCTCATGTCCTACAAAAATACTTGTATTCTATTATTAATTGCTTGAATATTGAAACAATAATAAAAAAAGAAACATAAAAAAAAACTAATAAAACATATTGTGTTACCGGCACAATGAAAATATTGTGAGAGATTTTAAAATTTACACATTTAATACTACCCTCTATACAATGTTTTTTACATTTAGTAATGGCCTATTATTCACACACAGATATTCTTATTGCGAAAGACAATGTTTTTTAGAATGTTTTGTTAGATTCATGTAGTTTTTAAATATCAAACTTTTAAAGTTTTTATTTATACCGAATTTGAGTTATTAATAATTTAAAATGTGTAATAATATGCAATAAAAGTACGTACTAAACATTAAGATGAGTAAGTAGTAAGGACTCATTTAAATTTCCTCTAATAATATTCATATGAAATCTTTAACAATAAATTGAAATTAGTAAAAATTTAAATTTTTAAACAAAACTTATCCGTACCTCCTTCTTCCATTTCCTCTGATATTTATCTCTCCCCTTAATTCCCAAACCCTCTCCGTCCGTGCCCATAATGAAATACACCGCAGCCGCCACGCCGGCCGCATACGGAGGCGCCCGGGCAGCGAAGCCACCGCCTCCAGGGAACAATCAGCATTTCCAGCACCAGCCGCGCCCTGCCTACAGCGTTCGTCCTCCGCCGCGGAAGAACCAACGCCAACGCGACTGCCGCTGCCGCTGTTGCCTCTGCGCAATTTGCGTGATCATCTTCCTCCTCCTCGTCGCCTCCATCTCCGCCATCGTCTTCTCCGTGATCTATCTCCTCTACCGCCCCCAAATCCCTACCGTAACCGTCAATTCTCTCCAGCTCAACGCGTTCGCCCTAACCGACGAAGCGATCACCTCCGATTTCAATTTCGTCGTCTCGGCGTCCAATCCGAACATTAAAATCGCCTTCGCGTACGACCGGATCTCGCTGTACGTATTCACCGGCGACGTCGCCGTCGGCGACGGAACCTTCGCCGGATTCATCCACGCTCCGAAAAACGTAACGACGTTCGCCGCCGCGATCTGGAGATCGAACATGTCGATCCCCGCCGGAACCGATCTCTCGGCGCTGAAATCCAGCATGAGGAGCAAGAAATTAGCGGTGGATATTGTGATGGACACAAAGGTGCAGGTTCAAATCGGGAAACTCAAGGTGAAAAGGCTCAACATTAGGGTAAGATGCGACCGCGCGGCCGTTCCCATCCCCGGAACGAGCGCGCCGGCGGCGGCGGCGGCGACGGCAGCGACTGCGACTGTTCCCCGTATCAGTTGCAAGGCCAGACCGGTGATACAGATTCTGAATTGGAAGATACTGCAAGGATAAAAGTATTAATTACTTATACAATTTATTTCCTCAAACATTGGTTATTCATGATTTTATTGTTCTTTTATATGCAATTTTGTTGATTTTACTAGTAATATTTTTGTTTCTGTTTTTGAATAATACACACAAATTTTATTTTAGTATTTTCAGTCCAAAAGCACAAAAGAATACTCTGCATGCCATTTCTTTGGTTTTAGATAGTTGATGAAACATGGGCCATTTTTTATTAGTTTCACAAGAAATGATATAGAATTGAATTCAATAATACGTGAATGGTATTTCCACGCACATATGTAACATGTCGAAATTAGGTGAAAAACTTTGTTATATCATACTCACTCCTCCGTTTTTCAAAAATTGTAACATTCCTGTATTTCATGTTATCCAATGCACATTTTTAACGCTTAATATTTCAAATTGTGTAAAAGTAAAAATTATAAAAATTTGATATCCTAAAACTACGCGATTAGATGAATCTAACAAGATCCCACTTTACTAAGTTTTATCTTGTATAACTGTGTTAAAAATTTGGATCAAAGTTACTCAGTGAATAGTAACGACTATGCAAATGTTACAACTTTTAACAAACGGAGGGAGTATATGTGTGTCATTATATTGCAATGCAAGTAGTATTATAGTGTTAAGGGATAAAATTTACTATCATTACAAAAATGTTGTTTCATAATATCGTTACGAAAATAGCACTATATATTTGTGAAGTTTTGATCTAATATTTGAGATGTAAGGGATGGAGATTTACCCTAGTGGTCAAGTCCTCTGACTCTCCACCCGGCCTTATATCCCTCCCCTTTATCCATTTATAATTTGTGTGGCATGGGGCATGGGATCCCACCATCCATTTTCTAGCCCGTATAAATTGTTCACCAACAAAATAAAAATAAAATAATAATAATATTTGAGATGTAAGTTTTTGGTTAATGATGGCCAGCAAGATGAAAATTCGAACCTCCAATAATAAAATTACAAATCGGAGTATTTAAGCACTAGAGGAAACTCCCAATCCCTTAAAACATAAATGTTAAGTACAATTAAGGTGTGAACTGGCATATACTCCCTCCGTCCCATGAAATTTGGCCACTATTCTTTTTTGGGGTGTCCCACGAAATTTGGTCACTTTCTATTTTTAGATAAATTTAAATAATATAAGTTTGATTAGAATTTTAATTATTCTCAAATTACATTAAAAATGTTTACTTTTACTATTCTGCACAAATTCCAATACACTTTTACTTTTCTAAACAAAGTCCCCAACATTTCTTTAATTCTTAATATTTCAAAATTGGTACAAATAAAAATTATATAAAATATATATTATGAAACTACACGATTAGACGATTCTAACAAGATCACACTTGAATATTTTTCTCTAATTGTATCATTACATAATATTAAGTTAAAGTTAAACAATAAACAGTATCAAACTTCATTAGATTCTTAAACACAAAACGTGTTTACCACTTTAACTACTAAACTCCACCACCTAAATTATCGTGCCCAAAAGAAAGTGACCACATTTCGCGGGACGGAGGGAGTATTATTCTCGTGCAAGATCCTTAATATTTGGAAGTTATATTTCACAATAAAGTCACAACTTCCCAAGTCCAAGTGAGACTTGGATTCGTGGTCGACTACCCCGATCGACTCTGGTCACATTTTATTTGTTGAAATCTATGCTATACTATATCAATATGACAATAATGTTTGGGAGTTAATAGATTCGGCAGCAGATAACAGATTCGGAAAAAGAATTATGAAAGATATACCGATTCAATATGTTATATACTGTTAAATTCGCTAACAACCAAACACACTCAATATGGATGGGGATAAAGTTCCGCGATGTCTATAATTGGTACTCCATATGGTATGTGATAATGTGAATATGATTTTATTTTATTTTATTTTTTTTTTGAAAAGCCAGAAGGCCAGAGAACATGCATACAAAGTGGGAAGAAAAAGAACTAAAAAGAAACTACAAGGGGAGAGGCACAAAAGCCACAAAGGACACAACAAACAGGAAGCAATAAGCACACAGAAAGCATTAAAGGCGAGGGAAGGAGACACCCATAGCGTCCGTCGTGACAGCCTGTCGAACGAAATCCGGGGGAAACGCCCACGAGGTGAAGAAGTCTTCCAACGAAGCCCCCCTTTTGGCTAGCGCATCCGCAACTTTATTACCTTCTCTAAGGATGTGAAGCAAATACACTCTTCAAAGGAGCTCTTCAGGTCTCGAATCTGCTGGATAAGAGTGGCAAAGGGGTGGAAATGGTCGGCCGAACGAATGGCAAGCAAGGCATCCCTGGAGTCTGAGTAACACGAGATGGATTTGATGCCCACCTGCACAGCTACCTGGAGGCCAGTGATAATAGCAGAAAGCTCCGAGAAAAGGATGCTTTGAGTACCGAGATACCCACACCCGCCGGTGATCCATCGGCCATCGTCATTACGGATAACAAACCCGAAACCCGAGCGACCGGAGTCATGAAGAACACTGCCATCCACGTGAATAATAGGGCCAGACACCCTTTCGGAATTCCATTCTACCAACCGGGGAGGAGCTCTATTCGTGGGACTAGGAGAGGGCTTGTGGTCCATCGCCACTGCCAAACGTCTAATGTCCCTTATTATAGTCCATCGGGACCTATGTTGATCTCTAAACACCCTTGCATTCCTTTCCACCCAAATCACCCATACGGCAGCCACAAAAAGATAGCCAAACTTAGAGACCAAGTGCCGGAGAACCTGTCTAATAGCCTCCTTGGGGATCGATGAGAAGTCCTGGGGGATGAAGATTTGGATGGACCTCCATATGCTAAGCACCCAGTCGCAGTAAAAGAGGCAATGATCCCATGATTCCACCTCAACGCCGCATAGGCTGCAAATAGGATTGAAAGCCAGGCTCCTATTATAACGTGTGAGATTGGCCGGGAGGGCATCGTGGCATAGAAGCCAGAAGAGCATGCAAATTTTAGCCGGAACTTTCGGGTCCCAGATCCACTTCCACAGGTGGCCATGATCAGCTCCAGTAGAAATGAGCTTATAGGCCGATCTACAGGAGTATCGCCCCGAGGGCTCGCCACCCCAAATCCATGCATCCGGAGTCGAATGGTGTAAGATGGGAGGGGAGGAGGCACAGATACCAGAAAGCAGAGGGGTAGGGATAACAGTGTATACCCCACTCCAGTCCCAGACGCCGTTGGAGATGACATCTTTAAGTTGAAGATGCAGGTCCCTGGTGTTGACATACGGGACTAGGGAGCCGAGTTGACCTTCATGCCACCAATCCGAGAACCATAAAGGAGCCTCTCCATTGCCCACTCGAAATCTGAAACCAGATTTGAGATGAGGGATGATTTTCCTAAAGATGTTGATCACGTGGGAAATTCTGTAGTCTGGTACGTAGAAAGGGTAAGCTTCTTCTCTCCCAGTACCCTTCAAGCTGCACACCCAAGCTTTAGAAGGGCAGTGCATGGCTCCCCAAAGAAGTTTGCCAAGAAGCGCGATATTCATCATTCTAGCCTTGCGTAATCCGAGCCCTCCCGAGTAGGTGAGGGAGGTGATCTTGTCCCAGCTGACTAAGTGAATACCTTGTCCAGAGCTGCCTTTCCAAAGAAAGCGGTTTATCTTTTTGTCGATGGCGTTACACACGGCCTCCGGGAACCAATGAATTTGCATGAAGTAAGTTGGAATAGCCGCCAGGACAGCTTTGCAGAGGGTCAACCTACCAGCTTTGTTGAGAAACTTATTAGCCCAACCTGCAAGTTTACTCTCAATTTTGTCAAGAATAAAATCAAAACCACTACATCTTTTGTGTCCCTGGAAAAGAGGAAAGCCCAAGTACTTGTCAAAAATGTCTACCACCTGGATGTTAAGGGTTTCAGAGATCCAAAGCTGGTCACAATCCAGGACCGGGCGGGAAACCATGATAGAAGACTTGGAGGCATTGAGCTTAAGTCCTGATGCCTTGCCAAAGGAATCCAGGATGGAGGCCAGAGTAAGAGTGCTAGTCCTGTCCATCTCGGAGCAAAGAAGGAGATCATCCGCAAATAGAAGGTGAGACACCCCCTTCCCCTTGCCCGAAATATCAATCGGTTTCCAAGTGTTCGCTGAGACAGCTTGGTTGATCATGAGTGAAAGCTTCTCCATGATGATAAGGAAGAGATAAGGGGAGATGGGATCTCCTTGCCGAAGGCCTTTCTCCGGGAGAAAGTCTTCGGTAGTGCGGCCGCGCCATAAAATAGAGAAGGAGGGGGAGGTCACAGAGAACATAATGAGATTGATGATGCTCGAAGGAAGTTGAAGTTCACAGAGGCAGCGCTCTAAGAAGTTCCAGAGAACGTTATCATAGGCTTTTGCTATGTCAATCTTGACAATAAAGCAACTTAGCCTGGACTTGGAGGATCTCATGTAGCCCAATAGTTCCTGTAGCATAATCCCATTATCTGCCGGACCCCTCCCGGGGAGGAAGGCTGCCTGGCTGTTGGAGATAGTTTCCTGGAGTAGAGGCCTGAGACGTTCGACAAGCACTTTGGTCAAGATTTTGTAAGAGACGTTGCAAAGAGTGATAGGGCGGAAATGAGAGAAACAAGTAGGGCCCTTGATCTTGGGTATGAGGCAAATAAAGGCCCTCGCAATCTCCCGTGGGAAGCACTGATCACGGAATACATCTCTGACGAAGGCATGGATGGATTCACCTACAGTGGACCAGTAAAGCTGAAAAAATCGACCTGGGAAACCGTCGGGCCCTGGCGCCGAATCACCAGCAATACTCATGGCCGCTGCACTGACTTCATCAAAGCTCGGCTCTGAGGCTAGGAGGCTGAGGTCCTGATCCGAGGAGGGGAGGCATGGCAGCATCGGAGTTGGCGTTGCCGAGGCAGACACGCGGCTGGGACTCCCGTCAGCATGTTTAAACAGATTGGAGAAGAAGTCTCGTGCATGGGCGCGTAGAAGGTTATCTTGGTCACACCAGTCCCCAGCCGAGGTGTACAGCCCATGGATGTGACCCCTGTTTCTATTGGACTTGACACGCGCATGAAAATAGGCCGTATTTATGTCCCCGGCACGAATCCATTTATCCTTAGCTCGTTGCTGCCAGAAGAGCTCTTCTTGAAGAAGGATCAATTCCAGCTCATTCTTAAGTTGAATCTCCAATAGGTTAAGTCGAATCGAGTCTATCCGCTCCAAGGTTTTGTTAATACCTTCCAACCTTTTAATCAGTTTGAGTTTTTTCCATTTGAAGTTATTGCCATGAGACTTGTTGAAATCCAGAGAGGCCTTCCTAAGAGCATCGAATTTGTGGGTGATGCCGGGAGAGGGCGCGGACCAAGCCTCTTTGACAACATTAACATAATTGTCCGAAAGAGACCAATACGATTCCCAGCGAAAGGGCTTGCTGCCTGTCAAGGAAGGGGCCTTGCCACAAAGAAGAAGTAGAGGGCTGTGATCGGATCCAATTCTCGGAAGGACTTGTGTGTAGCCATTGGGAAAAAGCGTAATCCAGTCGAGATTCGAAGTACATCGGTCCAACCGTTTGTGGATACCAAGGATGTCCCCGTTGGGTCTGGACCACGTAAAGAGACCACCCTGGGTGTTAATGGTGGACAAACCACAGTCATCAAGAAGAATGTTCAATTCCGCCGCCCTAGCCGTGTTGTAGAGACCTCCCCTAACCTCAGAGGCACTGAGGATTTGGTTCCAATCACCAATCACAGCCCACGCATCACTCATATATGTTGCAAGCTCCCTAAGGGAATCCCAGTTACCTCGACGATCACTGTATCGGGGAGCCGCGTACAGGGCCGTGCAATACCAACGAATATCCCCTAGGGAGAGTGTAATAGTGATCATACGATCCCTGAAATCCCACACATCAATAAGGAAGTTGGAGGTGAGTTTCTGGAGCACCCAAATTCCCCCAGCTTTCCCGGATGCCTCTTGAATGCAGACAGGGCTGAAGCCCAACTGCTGAAGAAAATACTTAGACTTCACAAAGGCCGATTGAGTTTCTAACAAAACCAAACAATCAGGGTCGGAGCGAAGACAGACGTCCTTCAAACTCCTTCTAGCCGCTTTCCCCATCATACCACCAATGTTCCACGACAATAATTTGAAGTTGCTAAAATCCATAAAAAGATAAAGAGGAGCGGAGGTTTAGGGACTGGCGCAGCCCCTAATCCTAAACTGACCTCGCCTCGTCCGGCGGGATATCCTTCAGCTGCGGTTTGGGGTGGCCTCCAGGCAGGCTGAGCTTGTCACGACGGAGGATGGTGAACTGGCTTGGGGACTCCGGTGCAAGAGGGGGGTTTCCATCTGAAACTTTTGACAATTTCCGTCCCACGAGCTTTTGCTAAAATTATACCAGGTTAGATTTATTACAAGAAAAGAGTTATGATTCACGGGAAAGGGTTTAGGGATACATCAAGATTGTTAGTCTTTTTATTACTCAAGTGTGGTGCTTCAATTTCAAATGGCGCTGTGGTCCTCCCTGCCATGAAATGTTGACAAATCTCATGGCATAGCCGGGATAGGTTGACCTTCAGCCTGTCACACTGAGGATCCCCGGCAAGTATGCCATGATACTTCTCATCCATTCTTGCCATGAGAGTTCCTGCCATGAAACTTTTGGCAAGTTCCCACTACATGAGTATTTTCCGAAAAAATCATGATCCTGGTCTAGATTTTATTTAATGAAACCAATTTATGATGGCGGTGTTGTGATTAGGGATATATTTATAAGTAGTCATGTTTTTATTGCTCGTGTTTAAGAAACTGTGGCCCGAAAGCGCACGGTGTCAAAAATTGCAGTAATTTATAGTAAGACCGGATCGTTCACTGGAGGATGTGCGATAGAAGCAGGTCCCACGTCGTTTTACTAGATTTTCCATTCGTATTGCTCAATAGGTTTGAAAGGTGATTAATAACTACTGACATGAATGTAAATTAGATCTAGAAAGCAGTTAAATTAATCTACAAAGCAAATAAATCTATTCTAGAAAGTGGATAAGGATTATTCTAAGAATGCAGTAAACATTATCTACAAAAGCAGGGAAAAGGAGCATTGTGCCAACCGTGAAGTTGAGTCACAATGTGGACAGAAAGGACAGGAAGAAAAGAATGAAAATTGGACAAGAGTGAGATGCAGCAATATTAAACTTCCATTTTCATACGCAGATCGTTGTTTGGGATAATTCTTTCAGATAGCTAATTCTCATGCTCTCAATAAGGCTTTCCCTTTAACAGACAGGTACTTGCAATATGAGTTTACATGTTCCTAGGACCGCAAATTCTAAGATACCACAGATTCGTAACTGCCCTGGCCTGGGTATGTTACTTCATCTGTGGTGGATAAGCAACACCCGACACATCATTTATTGAAATGCCAAGTACCACTATCATTCTCCCATGTCACACCCAAAGATTTGAATCAAGCCCTAAACTATCCCTTAACTGTCAATCCTAGTAGCAGTTACACAACTCTCAATACAACCGAGTGACCTCTAATGAAAGCGATTAAAAGAAAGCAGTAAAGAAAGCATTTAAAATCCTATCACTCGGAGGTTTTGAAAATCTGACCCTGGTAGTAAAAGACAGCTCCCCGTCAGAATGAAGGAGTATGGATCAAGAATTCCCGGCTCTCAGTGAACCACTAGTGTGTTCACTTCCTTCCGGGTGATTATGAGATACAAACTAATGAAACGAACTAATAAATTAGTTCGTTCCGGATGCACTCACTCAGGACTCAAAAGTAGGCTTTGGCAGAAGAAGATAGCAGTTGAAAGAAAACTCAACCCTATCTTGGAAAATAACCAAGGCCTGAATGATGTTCCTCTAAGATTTTTTACTACACTGTATTTGAATCCAAGTGGACCCCATCTCGGTGTAGCACTCAATCTTACATTTCCATCAACCAGCAATTTTGGAAAATAATGAATTTGAAAATCATTCCCTGTCAGGTACTAGACTCTCACTTAAAACACAGACCCTTTCAGTCTAGACGAGACCTAATCGCTGAATCTGCTTCTTAATTCCCAAAATATAACCCTTGATAGAATATGAATTAGTCATAACTGAAGAATTTATCCCTTACTCAGATCCGGATTTTATAAAGAGGTTTTTGTTGGAAGTTTATAAAGCAATATCTGTTTAAGATCTAGACTTCTATTGTCCAAGGGAAGGATCCCAAAATAATTACAGACCACAACAATATATAATATTATCATGCATAAGGATATATGGATGTGTAAAATTAATTGACCCAAAATATAGAAGCGGGTCTAGACAGAAGGTGAAACACAGAATGGAATGGTCAATGTACCAAAGTAATGGCAGAATGATCAGGTGGACTGTAAACATCTACTGTCCAATTTCCCAATCACTCGGATGGAGCGAGTTTAGACAGCTTAGACCCTATAATGGTGGTGTCAACACCAGTTGGGCCTCCACTGTCTGTGAATTCGGATAAAAACCTACATGCTTCCCTTCTACAATGATCATCAGTTGGCATTGACTGATGCCAACTGACTCCCAGTACGGATTGGGATTCAGGTTTGGAAATTAAGATAACAAAAATAAAACTGTATCTGGATGGAAGTCAGTCGAGCAGCTATTATAACCCCGAATGGGTGAACCGCCAAGGCTTCCACTGACAGCCATTCAGACCATGCAAAATAACGATTAGTAACTAATACCCAGAATACGAGCTAGTTATCCATGAGGGAGTACCCGCCAACATTATTCTGATGTATTCTTTACTAATGGTTCCACACAATACACAAAGACAAAATAAATAAGAAGCAAAAGAAGATCCATTGTATGAGAGACATTGGTTTCTCATGCAAGGTTGTGGATCGGGTCCACATGTAATGGTCTTAAAATAATCCTTCCTACCATAATTAATTACAGTCCAGATTATCTGTTTAAGCCATCAGGATTTTGTTTATACAAGAATGTTTTAATGGCAATTGAACAAAGGTCCTTTAATCATGATGATTGTTGAAATCTGATTATTGCTAATCTCAATCTTTAATCATTAATGAGTCAAGGGTTCAATCAGTTAAGTGATGCCAATGGAGAATCAAAATTTGGGCAGTATAACACCCTATATTGCAATTCCAGAATGTTACATCCTAACCCGTGGGGCTATGATGTGAGTGTTGCAATATAAAATAGAGAGAGAATGAAATTTGTTTGAGATCAAATAGAGAGGGAAACCCTTGTCGCTATATCATAACTGTTGTCGCGGACCGAGATCCGCGACATGGACATCCCGACAAGTTTTTAGAATTTTTGGCAGCATAACGCCTCTTTGTCGCTATGCGAGGTTTTGTCGCGGAACGTGGCTCCGCGACAAGGGTGACATCGCGACAAAGTGTTTTAATAAAATTCTAAAGCATTTGAACCTTTGTCGCTATGCATGGAGATTTTGTCGCGGAACGTGGTTCCGCGACAAGGTGTTCCGCGACAAAGTGTTCAAAGATTAAGAAACATGGCATAATTTTTCTGTCTCGGAATGGAATTTTGTCGCGGAACGTGGCTCCGCGACAAGATGATTCCGCGACAAGAAGCCATGAAGACAAAATGCAAGAGTTTGGCTCCTTTGTCGCTATGCATGGACAGTTTTGTCACGGAACGTGGTTCCGCGACAAAGGGTTTTAAATTTGGAGACAAGTGTCTTGAAACACCTTGGTCGCGGAACAGCCACTCTGTCGCGGAACGTGGTTCCGCGCCAGAAGGCGGTTGGCGCCCAAGGAGGT